>OY754313.1:15140879-15740879 GCA_963573325.1 Astragalus glycyphyllos | reverse complement strand
CTGAGCATATTAGTCACCAACTTCTCAATCTCATTTTTTTTGGAAATGAGGGTATCTATAGGGTCTCAAGTTAGGTATATTGGCTCCCTCTTTGAGTGTTATGGCATGGTCAATTGATCTCTCTGGTGGTAGCATTCCAGTTTCATGAAACAGAGAATCAAACTCATCAATAACTGACTAAATTACCTCTGGTAAGGTGATATGTCCTGCATCAGACACCTCCAAGCTTCTGCAATCCAGAATGTACAACTCTTCAAGATCTTGCAGCTCCTCCCTGATCTGCTTGGCACTCACCTCCCTCCTAGACAACTTAGGATCACCTCTTAAGCACTTAGTTTCCCCATTGACCTTCATTTTCAATGTCATGTCTCTGAAATTGGCCTTGACATCACCCAACTTTTCTAACCAATCAATCCCTAGTACCACATCTTCTCCATCTAGTGGAAAGATGAAACAATCCACCATGACTTCTACCCCTTGTAGGATCATCTTGACCCCCCTACACACACCTTGGATCCTTATTCTTTGGCCATTGCAAATCTTCACCCAATATGGTGAGGTATCTTCAATTGTCAACCCCAACTTAGTGGCTAATTTGCTGGATATGAAATTATGGGTGGCACCACAGTCAATTAATACCAGAATCTCAAGTAATGCAATCAAACCTTTCACCATGAAGGAGCATTTGGAAGATAGACCTGCCATGCTACACAAATGGAGGCTCTTCATGGTGGCTTCCCACACAATCTCTTCCTCATCTTCATCTTTCTTCTCCTCCTCTTCCTCCACCAGTTCTTCTACATACAACAGTTTAAGAACCTTGTTCTTACATATGTGGCCTGGCGTGTATTTCTCTTCACAAGTAAAACATAGACCCTTCTTGCGCCTTTCTTCAATATCCTTGCCACTCACTGACTTGGCGTTCAGTGGCCAAGCATTCTTCCCTGTATCAGTGTTCTTGACAGTGGTGCTTGCCTCTGTAGTGGGTTTGGTGTGAACATCGGCCTTATTGTTCTTGAATCCTCCAAAATTACGACCCCCATACCTTCCCACAGCGCCAATTTTCTCCTCTGCTAGCAGAGCTACATCCATCATTTCTGCAAGATTCTATGGCCGTTGCAGGCGCACCTCCGCCCTTATATTTTCCCTAAGACCGTTGGAGAACATCCCCGTAAACAAGGATTGATCTTGGATCTTGATGTGGCTCGCAATCGTCTCAAATTTCTTGCGATACTCCCTAACAGTGCCTTCTTGCTTCATATTCATCAGTAATTCGAACGCATTGTTCACCACCGTGGGTTGGAAACGGCGGAGCACCGCTTCTTTAAGGCCACTCCACGACAGCACCTCCGTGTTCGCGTCCCACCACTGCATCCACGCCAGCGCTTCACCCTCCATCGCCATTAACGCTGCGTCTAACTTCTCATTCTCTTCAATCCTTCGAACCTTGAAAAAACGTTTTATTTTCATGAGCCAACCGGTGGCATCGTCGTCGTTGAACACCGGAAGATCAACCTTACGAAGTCTTCGATCACCGTCGCCATGATTTGGCCTTTCCTTCACTTTCAGGTCACCTGGGTCAGTTTTACCCGATTCCTTCAATTGAATCGCTGCGAACATTGCTTCCATACTAGCGAGCGTCTCGTTGAGACGTTGTTGATTGCGCGCCTCAGATTCTTGAAATTTGCGTTCCAATTCTTAAATTCTGGGATCCATCGTGGTTGAAGCTGCCTTCTTGCGCACCATGAACAAGCCGAAGATCAAATTGCTTTGATACCAGTTGATACAATCAACTGATTCAAGAGTTTGGTATTGAATTCAATGAATCATGGAGAGATTACAATCAATTGTTTCTGGTTTTGAGTTCCAGTGAACTGTGATTCTATTTCTGTTTACAATTTGATTAACTAACTAACAGTATTCAGTTATGGTTCTATTTATACATTTAGTTACCCCCCTGAATTTACAATAATGCCCCTCTCGCTAGTAGTTACATTTCCTTTCCTCCTATAGTATACCCTTTTAACCAAGGGTCTGCTATCATATTCGCGCTCTCTTTGAAAAAGCTGAGAAGGACAAGACACATTTGTGAGAGGTCTACTTTAAGAATAAAAGTAAGGGTAATGCTTTCTACTTTTTGTATTATTATTCAAAGCCAGTCCTTCTACATGCCTAGTTTTTGGTGGAAGCTATGCTCTATATCTTTCCTATGCTGGAGACACATTCATGCATTTTCCTTTTGCTTCATTTGCTTATGTCAACTAAGCAAATGGTGGTGATTTTGGTGTTGAAACAGATGCTAGAAGCATAAAACAAAGGCAATAGTACTAAAATGGATGCAAAAGCATGCTAAAAATTTATTGGACCATCATTTTGTAAGAGGTGCTGCACCTTTAGAAAGGCCTATTGTCTAGGCGTCCTGATGCATAAAGCTTAAAGTCAAGCTGAAGTGATTGGTATGGCAACAAGGCTTCATGTTGTATAGCAAGTATTTTTGTTAAGTTTGTGAAACTCTTGGTTAATTTTGATTTTCTCTGATTTAGTTGGAATGATTGTTTGGTTCTGTTAAAAATCTGCATATTACTGGTGTTACAAATGCTTCTTGTGTTACTTGCATAAAAAAACTTAACAAACTGTTTTGCTGCCATAAGTGTTGATTCTCTATTATATATGCAGTATTTACTTGTATTGAAAGAGTATTCTTTACTCCCACATATGCTGATAAAAGTATTTACTTGGCTTTGTATATGCATATAACTTCCCTACTATTTGGATTCTGTAATCCCCATACTGATAGGAAAGAAATATCTATCAAGAGAGGAAAATTACTTGGATTAGAGAAGGAAAACAAGAATTAGGCACTTCACATGTGATTAATGTTGTTCTGAAAGTAATAAACATTTTACTGTCATTACTATCAAACATTTAATTGCATGCTCATGATATAATCATATTACTACCCAATTGATACAATACAAATGCACCTACTCTAAAAACACCATATACTTTAAAGTCCACTCAAGTTTACATTAGTAAGATTGTAATGAAATTTCCAACAAAATAATCATAGTTTCTAATAATACTCTTGTTATTGAAATTAGATTAGGGAGGCGCAAGTAAAACTAGCAACAATAGTTGTATTCAGCAAACTAAAAGAAATATGTTTTTCTTTAGATTCAAAATGAAGGGAAATAAGGACAAGGGAGTTATACTCTCCAGGTATAATTAAATTAGAGGATCCACAATTGCTATCTCCATTGATGAAGTTGAAATCCTACTGGTCATTCTACTAGTCACGGTACTCGTGGTGGCCACAGTGGTCGTGCACGTGGAGGTTGCAACAACCTTCAATGCCAACTCTGCTATAAGTTCGGTCACGATGCTCTCTCCTGCTATCAGAGGTTTAAGCGTGATTATAGTCCTACTACTCCATCTGATGGTTCTTCCAATGCCTCGACTCAGCCGCATTTCAATCCTAGTTCCAATCTTGTGCTGAACAACATTCTTTCTGTTCCCTCTTTTTTGTAAAATCTTGCTCAGTGTCAGTAAATTTGCTTATGACAATAAGGTCTTTTTTGAGTTTCATAATAACGTCCTCAAAAGATGGCTTGGCAATGATGGTCCCTTCAGATTCCTGCTCAAATTCATACTTTTTAAAATTCTGTTAGCTAGTCTTGTTTTGGTGTTAGTTGAAGTTTGAACAATCTCTTAGAACAATTTTTGATATTCACTTTTGATATCACAATATATGGTTTTATCAAAACTGAAATTCCAAGTGCTCTATGGGATTACATGGAGCCTTAGTGTTAGTGGTGTAGCAATACTTGCTATTCTATCAAACTTGGCTTCAAATGTACTAACTGGTAAGTTAGTTGATAATTAAACTGCCAAAATAATTTCATTCAGTTTTCTGTTTACTCTTTCATTGTTTTCTTTTAATAATGGATGTTCCTTAATATTTTAGTTGCATAAAACATTGGACTGCACTTCTTCTATTTCTAGCATTTTGGTACAACTATGAATATTCTCCAACAACATCCTCCAACTTCTTCACCACTTTCCTCCTTTTCTACATTTCCACTTATAAGGAGGTTTGAAACTTTGTTTTTTATTTAGTTTTTCTTCAATAGAAAAGATTGTGTCATATCATTAGTAACTCTAATCCTAATATATATGGGAACTTTATGCCAATTTTGAAAACTAACGATAATATCTAGTTATACACACTTTGTATTGCTTTCAACTTGTTATAAAGATTGAAAATATACATTAAAAATGAAAAAAACGAGAATAAAGATTTTTATTATTATGTTTGTTTCCATAACATAGATGCAAATACCAACCATTGTCGCTTCATCAATGACTAACCTTCGTTGGAATACTTGATTAACCATCTTTAGTGAGGCCTCTTTTCGTAATATGTTTTTTCCTTCACATATCTCAAAAAATAGCTTACATAAGAAATCAGAGTCTCGTTTCACTCAGACAATTACGTAATATTTTGATTAATTTTTTTTAACTATGATAGCATATAATAACTTTAATTAAACATTTTGGTCACATAGATTTAAAGAGTTAATAGTCAGTTTGATCCCTCAATTTCTTTAAAAAATCACTCAATTTGTCAATACCAAGGACTAAAGTGAATGCTCTAAAATTCGAGGGATCAAACTGGTTATTAGCTTAATATTTAAATTAGTAATTTGCAGAAACTTGTGAAAATTAAATTTGAGTTATAAGCGGAATAAGTCTCCTTAAAATTTCACAGTTAGTCACATTTGCCTTATATCTCGTTTTAAATTATAAATAATAAATAAAATAACAGTTAACGTTCCTTTTATTTTTATTTTTATAGATAAGCAATAAATATATTAAAAGGAGTATAAGTAAGTATAAGGAGTACTTCTTGTCAAAAAAAAAGTATAAGGAGTACTCCAAGCCGAACAGATACAGGGAGCGGGGGGACTTGCTAAAACCTCCCTAGGCCAAAACTCAAACGAAAAAAACTCGATAAATAAAAAAGTACCCAAAGAGAACAAAATTGGTAACAACTTTTACACGAATGCAAATTGTCCCTTGTACCAAAAAAAGAAATGCAAATTGTCCCTTCTAAAACACATTGTTACCATTTGGGGAGGCCAGTTAGTTTTTAGAAGGGTGAAATATCATGACTCCTGCTCATCCAAAAACTAACTGGCCACCTCCACATGCAATCAAGAAGGGGAGGCACTATTTACTGCACATCAGCCAAAACATCATTATTTCTCCATTAATTTCCATGGTTCGTCCCTCTCTTGTATGCCTCTCATCAACATCACTTATACTTTCATTGTTACCAACATGGTATGCAAGAATTCAGCCAAAAAAAATCATCAAATGAACACATGCAATCAAGAAGGGGAGGCACTATTTACTGCACATCAGCCAAAACATCATTATTTCTCCATTAATTTTCATGGTTCGTCCCTCTCTTGTATGCCTCTCATCAACATCACTTATACTTTCATTGTTACCAACATGATATGCAAGAATTCAGCCAAAAAAAAAATCATCAAATGAACACAGTGAGTTAACTAGAATTTCTTCTCCACCCTATGCCAGTCTCGATTGTCCTTGACATAACCGCCAACGGTAATGTTCAGAAAGCTCTTCAACGACCAAGTCGTACAGAGCGATTTCAATTATATCAGTTATGGGACATTGATCAATAGTCTTTGCAAAGATAAACTTGTAACAGATGCAATGTATTTGAATTGTTGAATGAAACATTATGAAAGAAATGTGATAGTTTTGACGACGAAGTAAGGTGTACGATCTATTATTTATAATACTTTAATGGATGGTCAAGGAAGAAGGATGAAATGTATTCAACACTATGGCCCAAAGAGTGTTTCTTGTTGTAAGTAATAATAGTTTTAATTCATAGTTAAAGTCAATTTTAGCTGTATTACCAGATTAGCCTGTTAACCGATTAGTTAGTTAGTTACATATATAGTTATTTCATTCATCGTAATCGCAACCGAATTCATTTAAATGAAAAACGATAGCTTCTCTTTCTCTTATATTCTCTGTGTTCATGTATGCTGAGTTCCAACAGACGGGTATCTAGAGTCTGAATTTCTTGGGGATCTTTGGGAAACACGAGTGTGAGATAGTGAATCTCAAAGTGAGAAGAGTGTGTGATTCTGTTCTTGCAGTTCGCATCGAATTCCAGATTGGAATCGGAGGAAATCACAATTTCGATTTTTAGGGTTAGGGAAACACGAGAGAATTGTGAGATTGTGCGAATAGAACACAAAGAGTAAAGATGAACGACGGTAATGGAGGATTCAACACGCATCTACCAACATTTGACGACACAAATTGGAGAACGCTACATAGGCGCAAAGGACTGGTCATCGTGAGAGAAAGAAAAAGGATTAGAAAGCTCTATTTTACATCCATCAGTGTGTGGATGCAAAAATCTTTGAGAAGATCGCTTAATCAACGACTTCGAAGACTGTGTGGGATACACTTGTGCGTTGTTATGGCGGAGATGCGAAAGTGAAGAAGGTAAAACTTCAATCACTGCGTAAGCAATATGAATTGCTCCGAATGAAGAACTGTGAGAAGATCGGTGATTATGTCTCGCGTGTGGTCACTGTTACAAATCAAATGAAGACTTGTGGTGAAACAATCATTGAACAGACGATTGTTGAAAAGGTATTACGCTCCTTAACTGTTCAATTTGATAATATTGTAGTTGCAGTAGAGCAATCAAACGATACCAGTGATATGAAATTAGATGAACTGCCAGGAAACCTTGAAGCACATGAACTGCGTGTAACTGATAGAGGATCTGAGAAAGATACAGAGCAAGCTCTTAAGGCTCAGATTAGTAAGAAAGGAACTGGTGATAAATCATATTGGAAAGAAAACAAGTGGAAAGCTAAGAAACAAGAGTGGTTAGATAAGAAAAATAAGAATAGTGATAAAAGTACTGAAAAAGCAGAATCATCTAGTAAAGGAGGGAAGAAATACTACGATAATCAAAAAGGAAAAGAAAAATTTGATAATAGGAAAATTCAGTGTTTTAACTGTGCTAAGTTTGGTCATTTTGAAGATGAGTGTTGGTCAAACAAGGAGAATAAGAAGGAAGAGGCTAACATAGCCAAAGGTGATTCAGATGATGAATCTGTGCTTCTAATGGTAACTACAACAGAGGATGGTGTTGCAATTGAGGTGTGGTACATGGACACAGGATGCTCTAATCATATGATAGGGAATAAATAGTGGCTAGTTAATTTTGATAAAAGTAAAGGAACTAGAATTAGATGTGCTGATGACAAGTACTTGACTGCAGAAGGAATGGGGAACATCTTAATACAGATGAGTGATGGTAAAACTATCTTAATTGAAGATGTATGGTATGTTCCTGGTATGAAGAGAAATCTAATGAGTGTTGGTCAATTATTAGAGAAGGGATATTCAGTGACAATGGATGATGGTCTGCTGATGTTATATGACAAAAATAAGAAACTGATCTTGAAGTCTGCTTTAGAGAAAAACAGAACATTCAAGGTGAGTATCACTGCAACTGAGACACACTGTCTCAGTGCAACTAACATTGTGAAGGAAAGAAACTTGTGGCACAAGAGGTATGGACATCTAAACTATAGAAGCTTAAGTCATTTGAAGTCAAAGAATCTGGTTTTAGGGATTCCAATGACTTCTGCCAGTGAGAAGGCTTGTGAGATATGTATGAGGGGCAAACAGGCCAAATTGCCATTTGCATCAGAACTACCTCCAAGAGCAACACATGCTTTGGAAGTAGTACCTTCTGATGTGTGTGGTCCATTTGAAGTTCCACCTTTAGGTAGCAACGGGTATTTTGTAACATTTGTGGATGAGTTCACAAGAATGCTGTGGATTTACTTGATCAAGGCCAAGAGTGAAGTGCTTGACTAGTTCAAGAAATTCAAAAACTATGCTGAGAAACAGAGTGGCCATAAGTTGAAGATATTGAGAACAGATGGTGGAGGAGAGTACAACTCCACTGATTTCAGAAACTTTTGTGAAGAGCAGGGAATTGATCATGAGGTAATTGCACCATACACTCCTCAACACAATGGAGTGGCTGAAAGGAGAAACAGGATGATCATGGACATGACTAGGTGCATGTTGAAGCAAATGCAGCTGCCTAACAATTTATGGGGTGAGGCTATGTCCACTGCAGCCTACATCTTAAATAGATGTCCAACAAAGAAGCTTAATAATAAGGCTCCAATGGAAATGTGGAGTGGAAGAAAACCTAGCATTGCTCACTTAAGAGTGTTTGGTGCTTTATGTTACAAGCACATTCTTGATGCAACTAGAAGAAAATTAGAAGATAAAAGTTGTCCTCCAATGATCTTAGTAGGATACCGATACAGCCATAAATAGTGATGGTGAACCGATACATATGGGTTTATTGGCTGATGTTGAGCCTCTAAGTCATGTAGAAGCCTTGAAAGAAGGAGTTTGGAGGGCTCCATGAAGGAGGAACTAAATGCCATTGAAAAGAACAAGAGTTAGGATCTAACTGTGTTGCCTCCCAACAAGAAAGCTATAAGTGTTAAATGGGTCTTCAAGGTGAAGTTGAAGCCTGATGGATCAATTACAAGACACAAGGCAAGATTGGTGGCTCGTGGGTTCTTGCAAAAGGAAGGTCTAGACTACACAGAGGTGTTTGCACCTGTAGCTAGACATGAGACTATTAGGTTGGTGATAGCACTAGCATGTAGTAGGGGATGGTCCTTGCTACACCTAGATGTTAAATCAGCCTTCTTGAATGGGCCATTAGAGGAGGAAGTCTATGTGTTGCAACCTCCTAGTTTCGAAGTGAAGGGTAAGGAACAAATGGTCTACAAATTGAATAAAGCCTCGTATGGGCTTAAACAAGCTCCAAGAGTTTGGAATAAAAAAATTGGTGCCTTTTTCTCTGATTTGGGCTTCAAGAAGTGTACTGTTGAATATGGAATATATGTGAAAGTGTCCAATAAAGGTAAAATGATTTTCGAATGTCTTTAGGTGGATGGTATCCTACTTACTGGTGACAGTATTGATGAGGTAAATACTGTGAAGGAAAATCTGATGCAGGAATTTGAAATGAGTGATCTAGGAAGAGTTGTGTACTTCCTAGGAATGGAGTTTCTCTATACCTCTCAAGGTATTGTAGTACATTAAAGGAAGTATGCAGTTGAAGTGCTAAAGAGATTTAAAATGCTAGAATGCAAATCTGCATTGACACCTGCAGAATTGAATCAGAAGCTTGAAGTTGATGTTGATAGAGAGAGTGTAGATCCTACACTATTCAAACAATTGGTTGGATCATTGAGATACTTGTGCAACACTAGGCCAGATGTTTCCTTTGCTGTAGGTACTGTCAACGGGTATATGGAGAAGCCAAAGATGTCACACTACTTGGCTGATACTGAGATATGTGAAGGGTACACTGAGATATGGCATACTGTTTCCCTCCAAACCAGATCAGAATCATAGTAAATTGCTGGGGTATTGGGACTAAGATTGCTGCGGGGATAAGGTGGATAGGAGGAGCACTACAGAGTATATGTTTTTGTATCAAGGAGAACCAATTTAATGGTGCTCAAAGAAGCAACCAGTGGTTGGTTTATCATCATGCGAAGCAGAGTATGTTGCTGGTGCTACAACAGCATGCCAAGCCATTTGGTTGAAGTCTGCTTTTACAGAATTGCAGATTGATATTGAGGAGCCAATTTGACAACAAGTCAGCTATTATGCTTGCTAAGAATCCAATGTCACATGGAAGGAGTAAGCATGTTGAAACCAAGTTCCATTTTCTGCGTGATCAAGTGAACAAGAGAGTGCCGGAAGTCTGTCACTGCAACACTCAGTTGCAAATTGCTGATGTGCTTACTAAAGCACTTAAAACAGAACAGTTTGTCAAACTAAGGTGATCTAGGAATAACAATGTTTGATACTATGAATTAGGGGATGGTGTTGTAAGTAGTGATAGTTTTAATTAATAGTTAAAGTCTATTTTAACTGTATTACCGGATTAGCCTGTTAATCGGTAAGTTAGTTACACAGATAGTTATAATCTGTTTTCATTCATTGTAATCACAACATAATTATTTCAATGAAAAACGAGAGCTTCTCTTTCTCTCATATTCTCTGTGTTCATGTATGCTGAGCTCCAACATTTCTCGATGTTCAAAGCTATAATATCATGATAATGGATTACGTATAATATCATTGTTTCCAATCATGGAGCTCGCCAACTTGACTATGTCCCTGCAACTATTATGGCTTTGGAAGAGGTAATGCATCCTAAATATTTCTAGATTTTTTTTCTTAGTTATAATATGTGATTTATGTTTTATGGACAACACACATGCCCTTCTAACTTTCTAGCATAATCATAGAGTATAACCATTTTTGTCTATCCTTAGATTTGAAGGTTTTTTTTCCTGTTATCTTTTCTATGTCATACTGTATACGAAGGAAGAATTATCAACTGAAGCTGTTTTGTGATAAAGACTACCCAGAAAAGCCCCCAAGTGTTCGATTTCATTCAAGGGTCCATATTTGGTGCTTGCTTAGTTTATGTTAGAAGTAACTTTCTGGATAGTTTTGGTAATATGTTATCACCATCATCTTTTATGGAAAACAATTGAGGTTGTATTGATTAGATTTGATAATATGTACTTGAAGATTATTTGAGATTGTGTTAAAGATTTTGTAATATGTACTTGAGATTGTAATGCTTTATCTTTGGACAAGATGATGATTGTACTGGCCTTAATGGATTTCTATGTTACAATGTCTTCTTTGTGTTTCACTAAGTTCTGAATTTGATTTATCAGAGTCGTAATTCTGATTTCTCTAACAGCAGGTGTGTAGAGAATAAATAGGCATATATGCTGATTAGACACCACCTTTTTAATTTAAAAAATAAAAAACTTCATTTTTCATATCGGTTCTTAAATCAACAGATATTAAAAATCAGTATTCCATATCGGTTCTCCCTAAAAACAGATGCGAAAAGTTTTTTTAATATCGGTTCTCGTAAAAACCTGATGTCAAAAACACACTTATATTTGATAAAAATTGACTTTTTATAACGGATCTACGGGTAACAGATATGAAAACTATCTTTCGCATCAGTTCTGCGCCAGATGTTAAAAGTCCTTATTTTTTATATCTCCTTTTTCCGCATCTATTCATGAACCGTTATGAAATGTCGTTTTTAACCGTTATGAAATGCCTTTTTTCCACTAGTGAATGTTGGATGAAGCGGTCTCTTTGAAGAAATGAATTTTAAAAATATGGTTTCTGATACAATAACCTACAATAGTCTCATTCAAAGTTTGAGCAAATTGAGGAGGCTAACTTGTACTTTTAAGCTATGTCGAGGTAATATAGTCATTTACAATTCTTTTTTAGATGCTTTATGCAAAAGTCATTAAGTTGACAAGGTAATTGTATTACTAAAAAACATGAATGGCCTGAATATGTAACCAAATATGTTCATATTATTTTTAAGGTATTTCTTGTTACTGTATTTATTGTATTGAAGTAAAAGTTTTATCGTTTTAGTCTTTAATATTACTATTCGTACTCTCTTCAAGGAAAAATGAGAATGACAAGGCAGAGAAATTGTTCAAGAAATGTTTGCTAGTCATCTACTTTAAGAGTAAAAATTAGTGAGATGCTTTCTACTTTTTGTATTAATATTCAAAGTCAGTCCTTCTACCTGCCTTGTTGTTGGAGGAAGCTATGCAGTATATCTTTCCCATGCTTGAGACACATGCAGGCATTTTTCTTTTGCTTCATTTCTTATGTCAACTAAGCCTCCTAGGAGGCACAATGAAAGGGTCAGTAATTTATGTCAATTTATTACCATAGTAATTAATTTGATATAAACAGGGCCGGCCCAACCTATTTGGAGGCCTAAAGCGGATTTTTTAGTGAGACCCTTTAAAGGAGAAAATAGCATAAATGCGAGAAATATTAAAAAAATTAAAACCTTTTAAAGTGAGGCATATTATAGAAACTATAGATAGGCTTTATAAAAATTCAAAAATGAAATAGAATTTTATATGGACAATATTTGTAATTTTTAAAATTTAAACTATAAAATAGCATATTATTTTAATAATCAAATATACGTATTGCTAGTTTATATATTTTATTTCTAGAATAATGTTTTTTTTTCCCGATAAGCAATGATTCGGAGCACTAGCGGTGCTCAAAACCACAAATTACAAATGATAGTTCACAAGTTATTTATACATGAAAGTGCGTTATTCCACCATTGAGACGGAATAAAAGAGGCCATGCTACCCACCCCATAAATGAACCAGCACCAAGATAAGAACTTCACCTGGGCCACGATCGAATCAACCTTTGGCTCATCACCCCTAAAACAAGCACCGTTACGGGATTGCCAAATACACCAACAAGTTGTCAACCAGATAAGATGTTTTACCCTCCTTGTTTTCTTGCCAATACAAAGCTCTCCATATCCGTGAAAATGATCAATTAAACTAGAATTGTGAGGCACATGAACATTCAGCCATCGACCAATCTCTTGCCACACTTGCAAGGATAAATCACAACCCAAAAATAAGTGTTGAGAATCCTCTAAGTGATGCCTACAAAAAACACAAAGTGTGTCCTCCTCCGATGGAATAACATGACGGCGCAGTAACACAAAACAAACAGGTATTGAATTGTTGAAAATTCTCCAACCGAACAGCAAAATCTTTGCCGGAATACGAGTTCTCCACAATGATTTGAGATCAGATTTTTGCAGCTCCGAGATCGGAATGTTGCTGCCTTCAGTTGGAATATGAGTTGTGTACGCTATGAAACTATAGCAAGAACGAACCGTGAACTGTTTTGACGAACCCAGCGTCCAAATCCAACGATCAACAGCCCCACGGATCACCTGAACATCACGCAAGATTAACTGCAACTCCGTAATATTATCATTAAGCGCAGAATTAACACCTGCAAAAAAAGAATTATTCCCGTGCCAAGTATCATCACGCCAATCACCAAGCTCGGCCAGTCTCACATTTTTATTGTAGCAATTATTAAAAACGCTGGCGAACACATGCTTTAACGGGCGTTGCCCCAGCCAATGATGGTGCCAAAAATCCACTCCACGACCATCTCCCAATCTCTTCCTAACATTCGATTCAAACCAACCTGCCGAAAGTCGCGCCTCCCCCACACATCTAAGGTCACGCCACCACAAGGAGTCTAACCTTCTATCCACTGATGTTGTGCCGTTGAAAAAAATAGACCCCAAATCACCATATCTATAAGATAGAATACCCCTCCAAGACACTTCCTCATCCGACAACATCCTCCACTTCCATTTAGCCAAGAGAGCGATATTAAATAATTCAACATCCTTCACTCCAAGCCCTCCCTCTTCCTTTGATCTACAAACCTTCTCCCATGCCACCCAATACATACCCCTTGACTCCTCCTTTATGCCCCACAAGAAGTCTCTTTGAAGCTTAGTTAGAGTCTTAATCACCACCTTCGGTGCTTTGTAAAAAGACAAATAATAGAGAGGTATACTATTCAAGACGGAATTTATAAGAATTACCCGACCTCCGATAGATAATGAACGCCCTTGCCACAAAGCCAATCTAGTACAGATCTTGTCAATAACCGGCTTCCAAGTTGAACTCCGTCTTGGGTTTGCGCCCACCGGAATACCCAAGAATTTGAATGGAATAGACTTTGTTCGGCAATGAAGAAAAGTTGAAGCCGAGTCAAGAAAATCGTCCTCTACATTAATGCCAATAAGTTTGCTCTTGTGGAAATTGACCTTCAACCCCGACACCATTTCAAAGCTTCTAAGCATAGACTTGATGCACACAAATTCCCCCGCGTTGCCTTCCCCATCAGAATAGTATCATCGGCAAATTGGATTATAGAATAGCGAAAATTGTCATGAACAGTGTATTCAATAAACGAGCCAACTTCTACCGCCTTTTACATCATTCCGGACAAGCCCTCAACTACAATTAAGAAAAGAAAAGGAGAAAGAGGATCACCTTGATGAAGACCTCTACCAACTTGAAAATCCTTTGTGGGACTACCATTAACCAACACGGACATGGAACTAGAGCACACACACGCCTTCACCCACCGGATCCAATCCGAGCCAAAACCCAACCTTTCCATCATGTAAATCAAAAATTTCCAAGAAATAGAGTCACAGGCCTTCTCGAAATCAACTTTAAAGAGCAAACAATCATTCTTCCTACGCTTAGCTAGATCAACCACTTCATTTACCACCAAAACCCCATCTATAATGTTTCGTCCCCCCAAGAACGCCGATTGACACTTAGATATCACCTTGGGGAGAACTCTCTTCAATCTACTAGCAAGCACCTTGGCAAGAATTTTGTAAATACAACCTATCAAACAAATAGGCCTATACTCCCCTAAGCTTTGAGGATGATCATTTTTGGGAATAAGTGCAATGAAAGAGGCCGTAAACGCCTTCGAATGAAATTCATGAAAGAAAGCAACAATATCTTCTCGGACCAAATCCCAACACTCCTTGATAAACTTCAAGTTAAAACCATCCGGACCCGGGCTCTTGTCACCGTCACAATTCCAAACCTCCGCCTTAATTTCCTCCTCCGAGAAGGGCATCACTAAGAGCTCATTATCAACACTAGAAATCCGTTTGAAGTCAATCCCATCAAGAGTAGGCCGAACTTGTTGAGTCTTCTCAAAGCACTTCTCAAAATGGCTTCTAACAACCTCCTTTACCTCGTCCACAGCATCTATTAAATCACCATTCGTATTCATAAGAAGAAACTTACTTCTCCTCCTTCTACTCTTCAAAAGAGAATGAAAATACTTTGAGTTGGCATCCCCCTCTCTAATCCACCGAGATCTAGATTTTTGATATAGTAAGCTTTCCTTCATTCTAATATCTTTCCAAAATTTAGCATTGACTTCTTTCCTCCGTAAGAGCACATCGGTATCAAAAGAATCAATCAACATATCATCAAGCATATTAATATCCTGGACCTCCTTTCCGATGTTCAGATCGATAACACCATACACCTCCTTATTCCAATCCCTGAACTTTCCTTTAAGTAATTTAATTTTTTCCTTCAACACATAGGCCTTATTACCATGAACACCAAAACCGGCCCAACAAGAAAGCACAAAAGGGCGAAAATCACCATGCTCTAACCACCCATTTATAAAGCGAAATGGCTTGGGACCCGAATCCTTTAGAGAACGAATGAGCCATATCGGGCAATGATCCGATATGTCTCTATCACCAATCCATTGTCCCGAAACATTCCAAAGAGAAATTAGACCTTCCGTTATAAGAAACCGATCCAACCTGCTCATAGAAATTCCATCCGAACAAAACCAAGAAATTTTTTTCCCAGAGAGAGATACATCAGTAAGGTCCATCTCATCAATAAAGTTATTGAATTCAGCAATATCTTGAAGACAACTCCCATACCCACTCCTACCTCTTCTTTCGTCAACATTAGTCACAGAGTTAAAGTCCCCAACCACACACCACTCACCCCTAGCAAAACTCGATTTCAACCTCTTCAACTCCTCCCAACCCTTCCTTTTCTCAACCAAAGAACAAGGAGCATACACATTCACCATGTAAATAAGTGTATCACCAAACGTTGCTCAGACTCCAACAAAACCAAGGCCTTTAAAAGAGAAAGTAACTAACCAAGAGTCTACCAACCAAGAAGACAAAATACCACCGAAGAGTCCCCGAGACGACATAAAAGACCAATCAAACTGATTATTTCCCCCAAAAAGCCCAATCTGATTACTATCTAAAACCTCACTCTTAGTTTCTTGTAAGCAAATAAAATCAAACTTACCCGAACGAATCAATGAAGCCAACTGACGACGTTTTTCACGGTCGCCCCACCCTCTAAGATTTAAAGAAAGAATATTCATGAGACACCATTTTTTGCCACCCTCTTATTTCTCACTTCTAGAATAATGTTTGTATTTGGCTAATTATTACTTTTGGACCTGTGTTCAAGTCCCTACAAAGATAAATATGTTAATGTTTTTTAATTTTAATAATATGCAAAACAAAAATTTCAAGAAAAGGAAGCCAGTAGGATTTGAACTTGCAACCAATTGACTAGAGAATAATACTTCCACCAGCTACGCAATACTGATTTTAGGAAATTGAGGCCCCTTTTTAATATATGACACTTAATTTGAGGCCCTTTTTAGGCATACAAAAAAGTTATTTTTTTGAGGCCCAAAGCCCTTGCTTTGGTTGCTTGGGCCTTGGGCCGACCCTGGATATAAACTTCATCTAAACTTACTTCACTTATATCCTCCTGATGTGGACATAGAGCATAACCAAATAGATTCAAACCTAAACACCACACGTCTCTCTCAATTAGCTTGTAGTTTCTACCAAAATAATTCTAATTATGTTATATAACAATCTAAGTCTTTTTAAAAAAAAAATTAAAGTCTTCTTGGGCCATTTTGGCTTTGTTTAGGGAGACTTCGGTCTTAGCCTTAGGATATGCGGCCATAGGCCTTTGCTTGTTTACGAATTGGGCATATGTTGTGGACTTGGGATCCATAGAGTCCACATCTAAATACCCTAGCTTCATGTGTAATGCTTAGAACTTTATGAAGATTGAAATCATTCGTTCACATTTGCAAAAGAGAGACGAAAATATTCCTAGAGAGAGGAGAGAGGCAAATTGCTTGCAAAGTAAGGATCTTCTTGAGTACTCCATGGTTATTGAAGATGAAAATCGTAGCTCACATCCTTGAGCCTATGAGAGCCTAAGGGGTGTACGGATCTTATCACCTTTCCAAGAAAGGTGTGGCGATCATCCATCTCCACATCCATTTGCTCCTTCTTGAATCTTCGTGTAAGTTTCATGTCACATTTTTGTGTTTTTGTGTTGAATGTTCTTCATCTTTCTTGAATTGATAAGAACACTTGTTTTTGAATTTGTGTGAGAATTGTTGAATTGCCAATTTTCATGATTCTACTCTTCTAGGTCTACTTTAGACATATCAACTAGAGATCCTTTAAGTTATTTTTTCTAATGAGTTGGTTCTTTATGTTTTTTTTACCAACTAAATCCTTGCATATTAAACAAGGTAAGGAAAAGATGGGGAAGAATCGAATAGGTGACATTTATTTTAGTTGGCTTTGCATGGAGAGTTTGAGACACATTGAGTTCCGGAGAGTTTAAGATTTTATGTTTCTGCAGCTACATATGTGTTGATTCTCTATTATATATGCGGTATTTACTTGTGTTGAAAGAGTGTTCTTTACTTCCACATATGCGGTAATTACATTGAACTTACAATTTTTTTTTTTTGCAATAATTGAACTTACAGGTTCGAGATATCAATGGGAAGAATAGTGTTATCGATGTTGTTAGTTATGGATAATTTTCCTCGGTTTATATTTAGATAGAAACAATATATATTAATGTTCTTCTGATATCAGTACATTATTCTTCCCATTGAGTAAAATTACTTAGATTGAAGAAGAAAAACAAGAAAACCATAGGGAACCTCCCAACAGAATTAAGCACTTCAGATGTGATTAATGTTGTTCTGAAAGTAATAAACATTTTACTGTCATTACTATCGATCAAACATTTCATTGCATGCTTATGATATAATCATATTACTTCCCAATTGATACAATACAAACGCACCTACTCTAAAATCACCATATACTTTAAAGTCCACTCAAGTTTACATTAGTAAGATTGTAATGAAATTTCCAACAAAATAATCATAGTTTTTGATAATACTCTTGTTATTGAAATTAGATTAGGGAGGCGCAAGTAAAACTAGCAACAATAGTTGTATTCAGCAAACTAAAAGAATTATGTTTTTCTTTAGATTCAAAATGAAGTGAAATAAGGACAAGGGAGTTATACTTTCCAAGAGAGTTGAGAATTTTTTTTAACCATAGACTGATTTTGTTAGAATCTACTGCATGTTTTTTTGCTCAGTGTTGACTTTCTTTCAATTTTGTAGCTCTGTAAGATATCATACACATATATAGCTTCTCCATCTTCTTGATCACTCATCTTTATTGACATTAATGATATAAATTGTTGCAGTCTCATAGTAGTAGATTGAATAAGAAATGGGGTCTCTAAAATATTAGATTTTCATGCACTCTTAGTAACCAGTTAGCTGTTCTAGTTCAGGAAGCTCATTCTAGAAGACTAAATTCTATGGTGTTATTAATAATTATCAATAGCCTAGAGGTGGAGTTTTCAATCTTTCATTGGAATTTGTTGTTGCTTGTTTAGTCACAAAACTGGCACTAGCTCCTATTCCAAAAGTTGTTCTAGGATAATTTTCCTTTGAAATCTTTTGGATATTATTAGCAGTTTTCCTAGCTGTACCATTTCTACCAATTGCTAGAACTTCAGGGTCTGCTAGAACAACTTTTGGAGTAAACAGAAGCTCTAGGTGCAATTGATCTCCCAATTCCTCCTGGTCTTCTTTTTGTTAGAATGGTTTTAAGTGTTTTTCTTGAAAATCAGCTTTGATATTCAATCTCAAAATGTGAGCGTCCAATCTCGATCAGACGGCCACGATCGCGTGACTGCTAAAATTCGTTACTAATCTTGTGTTTATAGTTTTATTCTTAGTTCTAGTTCTATTTCTAGTTCTAAAAGAAGATGAGATGAGGGCATGGCTGATCTTGGCTTAGGTGAGCACCATAGCAGGGAACTTGTCACTGTTAGGATCAGCTGCAAATTTGACTGTGTGAAACCAAATTTGGCATCCCTTCCACTCTTATAGTCACTGCTATTGGTTTGATACTCATAAGATGATAAGAGTTTCTTGATTTCCAAAAAAAGGGTCTTCTTCTAGCAATATATATACACACACACAAGAAAAATCAGTTTATTGCAATACATTTTAAGTGTGTGTGAGAATATATAATACATTTTAAGGTGGGCCATAGGTGTTTTCAAATTTCAATTTTGAGAGAGAAAAAAGAAGCTGCAGACATGTTTCTATGTCCTGATGTAGTTGGATCTCCCAATCACGAAACTGCCATGTCTTCATCTACTTGGCCTTGAATATTAAAAAGAAATAGTGAATATTCTTCTATTCATCATTGCTGGTTTTGTTACAACTTGGGTTATGCAACATAGGCCTATGAGAGTGGGTGTTTTGTGTTGGATGCCTGGTTTCTTGGAGAGTGGCAATCATTGCCTGGTTTTTTAAATTTTACAACTAGTTCATGTTTAGCACAAATTAAGATGATTTTTCTTATGCCTCTTATGCTTTACTAAGAAACCATTTTTTCCTAGACATTCTTGTATCTTGTCTAGTACAAGCATTTTAGTGATTAGGTTGTGACTAAGGTGGGAGAATCAATCTAAAATGTTGTACATTATTATTATTAATCATACACTTGGCATATAATGTCAAATCCTTGAGTAATAAACAGATATAGATAAACTCAATTAGACATGAGACATATAAGATTATCTAAAATAACGTACACGATAAATTCAGGTTTCGCATATCTCAAATATTTTATTAAAGAACAATTATAAGTATTAAGGCTACTAAAGTCAATTGATAAATTCTGTTTTATCAAGCTTTATTAGGTTGGTAATTAGTATTGTTAAGTAGTTAATGAATTGGTTATTGTTAACTAATTCTGTTTAGGACTGTTGGTAGTAAATGTTAGTTAGTTAGATACTCTCAGTTACTCTTGTATATATACCTCTGTACTTCCAGTTTTACAATCAATCAATGAAATTTTACATTCATTTTTTTCTCTTCTTTCTCCCATCTGCTAATTGCAGTATGAATCATACTTGTGCCACTTCTCAACCTTGATATGGTATCAGAGGATTCCGCACTCTGAGCATTCTTTCTCCTTGTTCTCTCGTCTTCTACCTCTCGCGCTCACGATGACCCAGACGATTGATACCTCCGATCCGTTCTTCATACATCATTCCGACAATGCCGGTCTCGTTCTGGTTTCCAAACCCTTAGATGGAACCAATTATCTCTCGTGGCGGCGATCAATGATGCTCGCCCTCGACGGTCGCAACAAATTGGGATTCATTGATGGAACCATTCAGAAACCCGATTCCTCAGTTGACTATTCACATCTCTCTGCTCCTTATACCTCCTTCATTCACAATGTGAGCCTCCAATATGAGCCCCAATTCTACCACCAGGCTGTCAGACATCCTGAATGGAGGATAGCTATGCACACCGAATTGCAGGCACTTGAAGACAACAAAACCTGGACCATTGTTCCTCTGCCTCCTGGCAAGAAGACAATTGGATGTAGATGGATTTATAAAACAAAGTTCAATTCTGATGGCACAGTAGAAAGACACAAGGCTCGATTGGTGGCAAAGGGCTATACACAACAGCTAGGCATTGATTTTACGGACACTTTTTCACCTGTTGCTAAGCTAACTTCTGTTCGTGTTTTACTTGCAATTGCCGCATAGAGAAACTGGAATTTATTTCAAATAGACATCAATAATGCCTTCCTCAATGGTGACTTGTTTGAGGAAGTGTACATGGATCTTCCTCTTCGCCATCCCAGCAAGGGGGAGCAACATCAAGTGTGCAAATTGCACAAATCCTTATATGGATTAAGGCAGGCATCAAGACAATGGTTCCACAAATTCTCCTTGGCTCTTTCTGAAGTTGGATTCTCACAAAGCACTGCTGATTATACTCTCTTCCACAAAGGTGAAGGCAACTCTCTCATCATCCTACTAGTATATGTGGATGATATCATCATTGCTAGCCCTCATCAGCAACTCATCAACCAAACTGTGACTCAACTTCAAAATAAATTCAAACTCAAGGTTTTAGGGACCCTCCAATATTTCCTTGGGTTAGAAATTGCTCGATCATCTGAAGGCATCCATCTAAATCAGAGAAAGTACACACTTGAGTTGCTTGAAGACACGGGGTTCACTGATTGCAAGCCAGCAAAAATACCAATGGACCCAGGAAATCAACTTGATGACACTTCAGGAGAAGCCCTCAGTGATCCAACTGTCTTCAGAAGATTGCTTGGCAGATTGATGTATCTGGCCATCTCTAGGCCAGACATCACCTTTGCCATCAACAAACTTAGCCAATTCATGGCTTCTCCAAGGACTCCACACCTTCAAGCTCTTCATCATATCCTTCAATACTTAAAAAATGCTCCTGGCCAAGGCATCTTGTTCCCCTCCACTAACAACACCAACATTTCTGCCTATGTGGATTCTGACTGGGGTAGCTGCAAAATAACCAGAAAGTCCACCACTGGCTACTGTGTCTACATTGGCTCTTCCTTGGTCTGCTGGAAGTCTAAGAAACAGCCCACAGTGGCTCGCTCCTCTGCAGAAGCTGAATATAGAGCCCTGGCCAGCCTCACAAGTGAACTGCTATGGTTACAGCAGCTGCTACGCCCATTTCAAGTCACTGTTGAATCCATCCTGATCATGTGTGACAATAAATCAGCAATTCAACTTGCTGAAAATCCTACTTCCAATGAAAGGTCAAAGCATATTGATATTGATTGCCATTTCATCAGGAAATATGTCAATAGTGGTCTCCTCAGGCTCATTCATTTACCAACTCATCAGCAACTTGCTGATATTTTTACAAAGGCCCTTCCCCATGGAAAGTTCTCTGGTTTTATTAGCAAGTTAGGAACATTAGATATATATTCCCCTAACTTGAGGGGGAGTATTAAGGCTACTAAAGTCAATTGATAAATTCTGTTTTATCAAGCTTTATTAGGTTGGTAATTAGTATTGTTAAGTAGTTAATGAATTGGTTATTGTTAACTAATTCTGTTTAGGACTGTTGGTAGTAAATGTTAGTTAGTTAGATACTCTCAGTTACTCTTGTATATATACCTCTGTACTTCCAGTTTTACAATCAATCAATGAAATTTTACATTCATTTTTTTCTCTTCTTTCTCCCATCTGCTAATTGCAGTATGAATCATACTTGTGCAACTTCTCAACCTTGATAATAAGTAGATATAGAATCAAAAAGATTTGATACATTAGATATTTCTCAAATAATGAATGATACATGTGTTTTTTCGGTAAGCAAAAGATTCGTTCAAAAGGATTACAAGGGGTACTCAAACCCAATTACATCGTACTCATATCGAGCTAAGGCATGATAAAGGATTAGAACACCATTCCGAAAGTAATATATATTTGTCTTTATACTTCAGTTTGTTATTCAAAGTGACACTTTGAAGTTTGAACTGAATTCTTCTATTGCTATTATTTTGGTACAACAATATATGAAGATTCTCCTATGACATCATCTAAGTTTTTCACTACCTTCTTCCTTTTCTTCATTCACACTTATAAAGAAGTTTAAAACTGTTTTATTTTTAAAAAATTTCCTCAATTAAAAAGTTATCTCATATCAATTAGTAACTCTAACCCTAATATATATTGGAACTTTATCCTAATTTTGAAAACTAACGATAATATTTAGTTATACACACTTTGTATAGCTTTCAACTTGTTATAAAGGACCTTTCAAAAAAACTCGCTATAAAGGTTGAAAATACACATTAAAAATGAAAAAACGCGAATAAAGATTTTTATTATTATTTTTAATACCATAACATAGATGCAAATACCAACCATTGTAGTAGCTTCACCGATGACTAACCTTCGTCGGGATACTTGACTAACCATCTTTAGTGAGGCCACTTTTGCATAATATGCTTTTTTCTTCACAAATCTCAAAGAAGAGCTTACATAAGAAATCCGAGTCTCGTTTCACTAAGAAAATTATGTAATATTTTGATTAATTTTTTTTACTATGATAATATTTAATAACTTTAATTAAACCTTCTGATCCCTCAATTATTTTTTTAAAAATTCACTCAATATTGTCAATACCAAGGACTAAAGTGAATGTTCTAAATATTTGAGAGATCAAACAGGCTATTAACTTAATATTTAAATTAGTAATTTTCAGAAATTTGTGAACATTAAATTTCAGTTATAAACGAAAATAGTGTCTACTAAAAATTTCACAATTAGTCACTATTTTCGTTTTATATTATACATAATTATAAATAAAAGAACAGTTAATGTTTCATTTTATTTTTATTTTTTGAGATAAGCAAGAAATATATGAAAGGGAGTATACAGGGAGTGGAGGGTCTCGTTAAAACCTTCATGTACCAAAGCCCAACAAACAACAAAAAACCTGATAAGTAAAAAAGTACCCAAAGAGAACAAAATTAGTAAGAACTTTTACAAGAATGCAAATTGTCCCTTCTAAAACACAACGACTTAGCATCAAACTTGCTTGAAGCACTTGCACAATATAGGTAGAAATATCATGACTCCTGCTCATCCAAAAACAAACTAACCACCTCCACATGCAATCAAGAAGGGGAGGCACTATTTACTTCATATCAGCCAAAACATCGTTATTTCTCCATTAATTCCCATCAGCATCAGCATCACTTATACTTTCATTCTTACCAACCTGGTATGCAAGAATTCGGCCAAAAAAATCACTTTCAGTTAACTAGAAATTCTTCTCCACCTATGCCCGTCTCGATTGTCCTTGACAGCATCCTATTTATCGCCCAAAATAGCAACCTTCCTGCTCAAACTAATTTGATTCAAGGTACACTAAGGCAATTTAACCAAAACAGCAACCTTCGTGCCTAATTTTGCAACAGCGGCTTCAAAAATTACTTGGTTTGTAGAGTTACAAATTGTCCAAACGTTTGTAATCCAAATTAGATGTTTTGTCACTTTCAATTTGCTTCACTTAGACCAAATTGCAGTGGTTACTCCCTTCATGAATGGGAAAACTACAAAAGATATTCTAGGAAACCACTACTCTTCTATGCTCCAATGCTTAATGAGTCGGTAACTGATTAATTAGCAACAACAAACTATTATAACCAGAACTTATAAAAGACCTGTGTCTTAAAGTTGTTCAGGAAGCTCTTCAACTACCAATTCGCAGCATATAAATTTCAATTCGATAATCAAAATGGTTTTCAATATAATTTTGCCTAATGTTGTTGAATGAAATGGTATTGAAAAAAATCAACTCAAATGTTTATATCTTTAATATATTGATTGATGCTTTAGGAAACGAAGGAAAAGCGAAAGAAATTAAAAGTTTGATAGTTGTTATGATGAAAGAATGTGTAGAACTCAATGTTGTTACTTATAATACCTTAATGGACGGGTACTGGTCGATGACTTGAAAAATGTCAAACATATATTCAACATTATGGCCTGAGTGTCTCCTGATATTCAAAATAATATCATGATAAATGCATCATGTAAGATTAAAATTTTGGATGAAGAGGTGAATTTCCAAAAACATAATCGACGAGGCTAACTTGGAATCTTGTTGAAGAGATGCATGATAGAGGTCGACTACCTAATGTAGTCGCTTGCAATTCTTTATCAGATGCTTTATGCAAAAGTCATGAAGTTGGGAAGGGAATTATATTAAGAAAATGAAAGATCTGTATATTCCGTCAAGTGTGTACATATACTATCTGGACTTTGCAAAGTTGGAAGACTCACGAATACATTAGAGATTTTTCTTTGTTAAAAGCAACATTGTATATGTCATAACATACAATGTTTTGACGAAGAACGGCTCAGCGAAGACTCTGTTCTCTGAAAGACTGTGCTAAAAAAGTTAGAGTTTACGGTTACTGCGAGTCAGGATTCTAGAGGCCAAGATTAATAAAGATTGGCAAAGAAGGGTAGAGTCAGGATTATAGATACGTCTAGAGGCTTCTACGCGGTGCAATTTGAAGAGGGGAGGGATACAACCTTGTTCTTTTTGAAGGACCATGGATGATAGTAGGTCACTATATGATTGTACAATGACAGAGGCGTCGATGGATTGGGTGAGTCGATGGATGGTCCGTGGGTGTTGCTTGGTGACTTTAATATCGTCATGAATGATCAGGAGCGCAAGGGGTACTTCTTCGTCCAATGACAGAGGCGTTAGAGGTTATATGGATATGATGCAGAATTGTAGTCTTATTGATGCTGGATTCCAAGGGAGTCCGTACACTTGGAGGAGAGGTAATTTGTTCCAACGTCTTGATAGAGTTTCGTTAAACATGAACTAGAATCTGTTATATCCGAGAGTTGTGGTAAAACATTGACCGTTTTTTAAGTCTGACCATCGTGTTATTCTGGTTCAATTGAACTCGGATAGGAGAGTGCACAAGAATAGATGACCGCTTAGATTCTTGTCCTCATGGTTGACGCATAACGACTTTCCTAATGTTATGAATGCTCGTTGCCTTGAGGTGCTGATTGGTGTGCTCAGGTCCCGATTCTTCGAAATTCTTTAAGAGAGTGGAATTCTAAGGTCTTTGGGAATATTTTTTATCGAAAGGATATGCTTGGTAAAAGATTGGATGTTGTTACGGAGAAGTAGATCAAGGACCTGAGTCTAGTTTTTGAGGCAGCTTATAAGCGAGTCTGCAGGGAGTACGAGCAGATCTTGCTTCAAGAAGAGACTCTCTGGTTTCAAAAGTCCAGATCAAAGTGGTTGTATTTTGGGGATAGGAATGCCAGGTTCTTTCATGGGGTGACTACTGTAAAAAGGTCCAAAAATACTTACGACATGCTCCAGGATATGAACAGAACTTGGATTGGTAACCAAAAGGAGTTAGAGATTATGGTGACTAATGATCTTCAGGGTATTATGAGTACGTTGGTGAATCCCCGCCAAAGCTGTTTTGTGCCCAACCGTCAGAGTAGGGATAATATTATCGTTGCACAGGAAATTTTCCATTCTATGTGTCGGAAAAAGGGGCCTAAATTAAAGGTTGGGTGACAATAAAAATTGATTTGGAGAAAGCTTATGTCAGGCTCAGATGGGAAGGTGCGTGCAAGTATTTGTGAAACTTTCGGCTTTCAAGTTACTAATGATCTTGACAAGTACTTAGGAGTGCCCATAATGCATGAGAAGGTCAATAAAGGGTCATTTCAATTTATCCTGGATAAGGAGGATTAGAGACTTAATAGTTGGAAAGCCAAAATGCTCTCTTTTGTTGGGAGGGTGACTCTCACTGAGTCAGTAATTCAAGCCCTCCCCTCCTATGTTATGTAGTCTGCATATATCCCTCGATTTGTGTGTGATGAGATCCACAAGAAATGTCGGCGGTTTATCTGGGGAGATACAAATGATACAGGAAATTGCATATGGCTGAAAGCTTGGGGTTGTAACACCTCAATTTAGAAAAATTGATAAAATAAATAGATTTTTAAAACAATCATTATATTGTTACCATGATATTAGAAAAATAAGTGGTACTTATGTGTTAAGACTTAGAGATGATAAGTAAATAAAAAAATATTAAAAAAAAAGATAACTACTACTCCCTCCGTTCCTAATCTTTGGTACTTTTGGCTTGTTACACACATATTAAGGTACCATTAATTTGTGTTGTTTAAGTACTAAAATGTGGTGTGTGTAAAATAGATAACATTATGAGCAAGTATACACAGTCACAAGTTATAGTATAAAAGATCGAACCCACAGAGATTGGATTAACTCTTATGCGTTGTTGTAAAGAAAGGCAAACTAGTGTGACTACACTATTCAAAATGTTTTGGTTTTGGTTGAAGTTGAAATGAAAATAAATAAACAGAAAGCAAGTAAATTGTGTATGAAATTAGTTGAGAATGAGAGTTGAGATGTTTTCACAAACTAAATCACTCTTGAGAATATTGTGTTTTCTTGTGGTGCAATTGCACTTAGTGCAGTTGCATCAGTGTGTGCTGGTCAGCTACTTTCGTCAGAGTTTCGTTACAAGCTCTATATGATCCTGTTTTTTTGCGGTAAAGAGTAGGGTTGTCAGTGCCTCTCTCGCCCCCTTACAGATAATCTAAGTTGCTTAAGTAAGTACACTCTTGTATCTTAAGATCTCTACACTTTTGTTGTAAGGACTATGTTAATCTTAAGCTAAGAATTAACATGGAATTAACAAGCTAACTTTATTAAAACAAGTTTAACAAGAAGCTTTATTAAACACTTATCCTTACTTAGTTCTTGATTTCTAGTTATAAGCCAATTAAGTGAATATAACTCTACTTGTTCTAAGTGATCAATATTAAAACAAGATTAAGAATTTAAACACAAGAACTAAAGTGCACACCACTTGAAAACACAATAACTTTCCTCAAAAGATCATTGGAAAGCTAGAACATCCAAACTCAAAAGAGTTTAGTTCATGATGAGCGTGATAAAGCAAATATAAGTGAATGAAAGCATATTGCAATAAAGAGAAGTACAAGAGAATTCAAAAGAGTAACAAATGAAAAACTCTTGCATATATTTGCTTACAACTAATTTCATACACCTATTAGCTCTTTGAAGAAGTGAAGTAAGAAGTTGTCAATTTCCTCTTACCTTCCTCTCAAACTAACACTATGAAACTATAAGAAAATAAAACTTTAAAACTAAGAAAAACTAAAATAAAAAGATTATATGATATATGATATGATTCTCTACAATTTGGAATATTTTCAAGTGAGGAATTTGAGTCCTATTTATAGCCTTGGAGATTTCCTTCATGTTGAGGTTTCCTTGCTGAGTTAAGTTAACCAAACCATGGTTACTTTTTAAAAGTTGAAGATCAGCTTGGCTTTCAACACTCATCCTTAATTTGTGGTCCAACAAATGGTTGCCACATGTCTTGTAAGATAGATTTTTGTGAAGCCTTTTTGATTGTAGGCGCCTCCTTTGCAAGTGGCCATGTGTTCCCATGTGACTTCTGAGCAAGCAGCAATCCAACTAAGCATTATGGCAATGGTAAGAATTGAGGTGCTTCCAATGTGGGGTTGTGAGCTGCTTCGGTACAGAGTGGTGCAGTTGCACCAAGTGCAATTGCACTGCCTGGTGCAGTTGCATCAACTGGTGCAATTGCACTAAACTGCGGCTGCACTGAACAAACACATCAAACATACCAATATACAATAAAATGCTAAGTTATGGACTTCTCTTATCTGTAAACCATAAATGTTGTTATTTTATTCATATTAACATATTTAACATATAATAGGCTTGATATTGGGCATTTATCTAAGTGAAAAAGCACAAATAACTCTATATAAAATAGAGTTATCACACCCCCAAACTTAAATCGTTGCTTGTCCTCAAGCAATGACAAAAAGAAAACACAAATAAGATTTCCAGAATCAAGAAGAACAGATCAGCTCATATCTCTTTCACAGAATGTTTTTTTCAATAAATGCAACTCATGAACTTCATTTTTCAGAACTTTCGTCTTTTGTGCCTTTGAATTCCAAAACATCCAAAGCTATTAAAACTCATTTGTGTGAGTGTGTGTCCCACTGAGATTCAATCAGTTCCAAAACTAAGTAACAAGTTTCTCCTAGCCTTTGAAAAATTTAGATCACGTTCGGTCAAAACAAAAATGTTTCAAAATATAGAGTAGACTAACAAAGTCCTCAAGAGTGGGGGCTTTAAGCACAACAAAGGGCTTGGATAGAGTATTTCAAAATGTTGAGTCAATGCACTTTTTGTATTTCTGGAGGTTCTTTTTCTTAATGCAAATGCAGTGAGTGCAAGTGCATTGTTTTTCTGAGGTGCAATTGCACTAGGTATTTTTTTGTATTGGTGCAATTGCACTAAACTTTTTGATGGTGCAGTTGCACTTAGTGCAACTGCACTTGATTTTTCTTTTCAAGACTTCTAGCTAATATTGCCCTCCTCACTGTCCTCCTTATGCATACTTTTTTCCTTTGGTCAGTTCTGTCTTCTTTTCTTCTTTTTCTTTCTTTTTGAATTTTTTCTTTTTTTGACCAAATGCATCTATTGGAACAGGTACAGTTTTATGACTCAGGCAATAAAGCTTTCTTTCATTTTGAGTTCTTTTGGTAACCTATATGCATTGACTACTCTAAGTTTTTCATACTTAAGCCTTTGTATTCATAAAAATTCCCCCAAACTTAATTCTTTAAGCTCTTCTATATTTTTAATAAAAATTTATTTTTGACCTTAGTTTTCTCAAAAATCCCTCTTGCATCGGATAGCTTATCACATAGTAAGGTTTTTTTCAAAATTCAGCTTTGATGTGTTGAAGTGATCGATAATAACAATGGTTATCTTTGGAAAAAACAAGGCTTTTTCTTTTTCTCTTGTTTCATCATTAAAAATCAGTTCACAAATTGCATTTTTCTTTAAGTTTTTGAAAAAGAGGGTATAAGCTGATCATGCTTCAAGACTCATCAAATCTTTTTAAAACGTTTATTTATTTTTGTAAAAAATTAGTAAAAATATGATACTTAACATGACACTTATTAACACAATATAAATAAATAAAACACATATAAATACTAAAACAAACATACATATTATAGACTAACACATGCATTTAAAAGTTTGAGTGCTCTCCCCCCAACTTAAAAGTGAGCAGTGTCCTCACTGCTCAAAGTTGATTGCTAAAACAGATTGTTCAAAACAGGGGAGGGGGGTTAATACATGTTGGACTCAAAACAAAACAGATAACATAAGTTCATAAAGTTTTGAAAAATAAAAACAACATTTAAAATTACTCGGGTTTTGCTCCAGATCTGAGTCTGTTGCTAGCCCTCATTGCTGCACGTTTTGGTTTGAGTTTGGGTGGCCTCTTTGCTGCAGTTGCCTTGGATGCAGTTGCTCCAGGCTCAGTAGTTGTTGCTGCTTTCTCTGCTTCAGGTGGTGCATCTGCACCAATTGTTTCTGTTGGTGCAGTTGCACCAAGTGCAACTGCACTGCTCTGATCAGCAACTTCTTGTGGTTGCTTCTCCTTTGCAGCAGTTTCTTCAGTGATTGATTTTTGACCTCTTTCTTTCTCCTTGGCTTGTTGTTTTTGACCTTCCTCCACTTCCCTTGCTTGCACATCAGTTGGTTCTTTAGCCTTTCCTTCTTTACCAGATTTGTCCACCTCCTTCTCAGCTTCACCTGTTGTTGGGGTCTCTTGAGCAATCCCAGCTGCCTCAGCAATTCCCTTAAGCAGTGTTGCAGAATCTTCTCTTCTTTTATCTGCTAGCTCTTTGAGCACTACTGCAATTGTGTTTTGCACTTGATCTGATGTGAAGAGAGATGCTGTTGGAATATGCTGGGGTGCAACAGCACTTGATGCAGTAGCATAAGATGCAGTTGCACCAGCTGCTGATACTTCAGGACCTCCTGTTCCAGTTTTCTCCCCTGGTTCTTCATTAGTAACTTGCACATTTGCTTTCAAAATATTGGAGTTAGTTGGAACAATGGTGTCAGCTTGAGTGGTTTCTGGTTGTGTTGGTGGTGTTGGTTCTTTTGGAGTTGGTGATTTGTGTTGTGGTGATTGAATTGGTGAAATGGATGGGGATTTTTCTTGTTCAGGGGTGATTTGGGTTTGTTGCTTGGATGGGTTTATTGGAGTGAGAATTGGTTCTGCTTGTTTTTTAGCAGCCTTCTTCTTCCTTAACATTTCCTCCATGGTCAAATCTAAATCAGATATAGTTTCATCACTTTCCTCATCTTCATTTCTCTCCATTTCTTTCACTATTTTAACAGTTTCTGGGTCTTCATCAGTATCCTCCAAGTCTTCATCCAGAACTTCCTTCAATTTCTTTTTCTTTCCCTTTCCTTTTCCTTTGGTCTCCCTCTTTCTTTTCAATACTTTCTTCTTCTTTTCTTCTTTTTCACTCTCCTCTTTTTCTTTATCTTCTTCTTCTTCAAATACCCAGGATGGAAATTCTGGGGTGTCTAACACTGTGGGTAATTGAGAAATTTCCAAAAGCCTTTGTTGTAGCCATTCATGCTGTTCTTGTTGGAACTTCCAAACAGCTTGGTGCTTTTGCACTAGATGCTCTTGCACCAAGTTTGGTTGTTCTCTTGCTATTTTTCTTTCTTTCAACTCTGCAGATAAGGCTCCAGGTGGAAATTTTCTGTACTGATGTTCTTCAACAGTGATATGAACCCCTTGCTTCATACACAGTTCAGTAATCAAACATGGAAAATAAAGGAATCCTTCTGTTTTGTCTGAGCAATCTAAGATTTCCTTGTTGATAATTTTTCCAATGTTCACATTCTCATCAGTCAAGATTGAATCAAGAATGATCAATCTATCCTTAGAGACTGTGTAAGTGTGTGAAGTGGGCAGAATGGAGCAGTTTATGAAAATGTGCCAGTTTCCTAATTCTGGGATAAGATATTTGGTTTTCACCTTAAACTCAGTATGAGTGAACTTTTCCCATGGTGCATTAGGTACTGCTACCCGTGATTTAATAATCTCCATTTGTTTCTTCCCGTAGGTTTCCATTTTTTCATCAAAATTAGGGCCATTATATAACAGATTATAATGATCATTCAGTCTCTTTTCATCAAAATAGATTTTTCTACCCCTAACAATAGAGAAGTTTTGAGATTTACCTCCCTTGCTATTCAGAATTCCAGCATAAAACTCTCTCACCAGTTGTTCCAAGTAATAAGCCCTGTGTTGGACGAACAAATCCCAATGTTGAGCATCAACAGTTGCTAAGAAGTTGGGATGTGCCCTCATCAGATTATAGCCACGTTCCGGCCAGAATTTCATCTCCCAGAAGTGTGGGTTTGCCACATCAATGGAGACGGTTACTGATGCAGTTGCACCAGATGATTTCTTTGATGGCTCTGCACCTGAAGTTTTGCCAGAGGACTTTGTTGCTACTTGTTTGCGTATCATTTTGAGAGATTGGGGTTTGATTTTTTTGCTTTGAAATGTTGAGAGGTTGAAGATGGACAGTGAATTGATTTGGGAATTTCTGAGAGAGAATAGATTGTGAGAAGTGGTTACTGTTTGAGTATTGAAAGAAGTGGTGAACGGTTACTTTTTGGCTTAGTGGGATGGTTTAAATGAGGTAGAGGTATGAGTGGAGGTTGATTTGATGGATGTTTCTAGCCGTTAGGCTATGTGGGCTAACATGCAAGGCTACACGTGTCTGATTAGGTGAATCCACACCATTTAAACTGAAGTACGTTGTGTTGCGCTGGCACTTCATCAAAATCATCCTCCCTTTTTGAAATTGTTGGTGCAGTAGCACTGGAAAGTGGTTCGGTGCAATTGCTCCTGATGAGTAATAGGTGCATTTGCACCTGGTGCAGTTGCACCAATTCCTGTTTATCTACAAAACACTTGAAAAACATCAAATTGCACAAAATATTAAATATTTATCAAAAATTTATGGGTTGCCTCCCATCAAGCGCTTGTTTTAAGAGTCTTTCAGCCTGACTTTTCCTTATTTCAGGAATTTTCAAAATGAGTGGTACTTTCACCTTGCACCACATGTTCACCGTAATACATTTTCACTCTTTGCCCATTTACCTTGAAAGTGGTATTTGAGGCTGCATCATAAAGATCAACTGCGCCATGAGGATAGACTTTAACTAATTTGAATGGTCCTGACCACCTTGATTTTAATTTTCCAGGGAACAATTTCAACCTAGAATTGTATAACAGAACCAATCCTCCTTCTCTAAGTTCTCTCCTTTGGATCTTCTTATCATGCCATGCTTTGGTTTTAGCTTTGTACATTTCTGCATTCTCATAAGAGAAATGCCTAAATTCTTCTAATTCATTAAGCTCTAAAAACCTTTGTTTTCCTGCCCTAGTGAGATCAAAATTCAGCTTTTTAATAGCCCAATATGATTTGTTTTCTAACTCAATAGGTAGATGGCATGCTTTGCCATAAACTATCCTATAGGGGGACATATCTAATGGAGTTTTAAATGCAGTTCTGTATGCCCATAATGCTTCATCTAAGTGTAAGGACCAATCTTTTCTTGTTGGTCCAACCATTTTTTCAAGCATTCTCTTAATTTCCCTATTAGATAATTCAGCTTGTCCACTTGTTTGTGGATGATAGGCTGTAGCTATCTTGTGTTTGATCCCATATTTTGCAAGAAGTTTTTCAATAAGTTTATTGCAAAAATGTGAGCCTTCATCATTGATGATTGCTCTTGGGGTGCCAAATCTTGTAAAAATGTTTCTTTGAAGAAATTTGCTAACTGATTTGGCATCATTATTTGGTAATGCTACTGCCTCTACCCATTTGGACACATAATCAACAGCTACTAATATGTAATTGTTGCCAAAAGAAGGTGGAAAAGGACCCATGAAATCCATGCCCCAAACATCAAAAAGCTCAATTTCCAAAATATTAGTTCTAGGCATTTCATGTTTTTCAGAAATGTTTCCACTTCTTTGGCATTTGTCACAGGTTTTGACCCAATTATAAGCATCTTTAAATAAAGTGGGCCAGAAATAACCTGACTGCAATACTTGAGCTGCTGTTCTGTTGCTTCCAAAGTGACCTCCATATGGTGCTGAATGACAGTGCAGAAGCACTGCTTTCTGCTCTGATTCTGGAATGCATTTCCTCATTATTTGATCTGGACACATCTTATACAGATAGGGTTCATCCCAATAGTATTGCTTTACTATGTAGAAGAATCTCCTTCTTTGTTGATAGCTCATGTCCTTTGGTACAATTCTACTCACAAGGAAATTGACTATGTCAGCATACCATGGTGCAGTTGCACTTGGTGTAATTGCACTGGCTGGTGCAATTGCACTTATTGCACAAGCACTTATTGTATTATTGGTAATTGCCAACAACTTCTCATCTGGAAAATTTTCCTTGATTTCTTGTGTACCTGCATTTTCACTTTCTAATCTAGATAAATGGTCAGCCACTTGGTTCTCCACCCCCTTTTTGTCTCTAATCTCAAGATCAAATTCTTGAAGGAGGAGAATCCATCTAATTAGCCTTGGTTTTGCATCCTTCTTTGCAAGCAAATACTTGATGGCAGAATGGTCAGTATAAACAATAACTTTAGTGCCAATCAAGTAGGATCTAAACTTATCAAATGAAAATACAACAGCTAATAACTCTTTCTCTGTCACAGTATAATTCATTTGAGCTTCAATAAGTGTTCTGCTAGCATAATAAATTGAGTGAAAGATTTTGTCATACCTTTGCCCTAGGACAGCTCCTACTGCAAAGTCACTAGCATCACACATGAGTTCAAAGGGCCTGCTCCAATCTGGTGTTACTATCACTGGTGCAGTTACCAGTGCCTTTTTAAGCTTTTGAAATGCTTCCATACAGAGTTCATCAAAGTGAAATTGTGTATCTAATTGTAAAAGAGTACACAATGGTTTAGAAATTTTTGAAAAATCTTTGATGAATCTTCTATAGAAGCCAGCATGGCCTAAGAAGCTTCTGATTCCTTTGACAGTTGATGGAGGTGGTAATTTCTCAATGACCTCAATCTTGGCCTTATCCACTTCAAGACCTTTTTTTGAAATTTTATGTCCAAGCACAATGCCTTCTTGTACCATGAAATGGCACTTCTCCCAATTGAGTACTAGGTTGGTGTCTTCACATCTTTGGAGAATTTTTTCTAAATTTGATAAACATAATGGAAATGTTTCTCCAAAAACTGAAAAATCATCCATAAAAACTTCCATTGATTGCTCAATGAAGTCAGAAAATATAGACATCATGCATCTTTGAAATGTAGCAGGTGCATTACAAAGTCCAAAAGGCATCCTTCTAAATGCAAAGGTACCATAGGGACATGTAAAAGTAGTTTTTTGTTGATCCTTAGGTTCTATTGCAATTTGATTGTAACCTGAATAACCATCTAAGAAACAATAAAACTCTTTTCCTGCTAACCTATCTAACATTTGATCAATGAAAGGCAAAGGAAAGTGATCCTTTTTTGTGGCCTTATTGAGTTTTCTGTAATCCATACAGATCCTCCAACCTGTGACAGTCCTAGTTGGTATCAACTCATTCTTTTCATTGGCTATTACTGTCACACCCCCTTTCTTAGGAACACATTGTACAGGGCTTACCCATGCACTATCTGATATGGGGTATATGATTCCAGCATCTAGCCACTTAATTATGTCTTTCTTTACAACCTCTTTCATTATTGGATTTAGCCTTCTTTGTCCTTCTATGAAATTTTTAGAATTCTCTTCTAAAATTATCCTATGCATGCAAATTGAAGGACTAATTCCTTTTATGTCTGCCATTTGCCAACCTATAGCTTTCTTATGCTTTTTTAAAGTACTAATGAGATCATTTTCCTGTTCTAATGATAGCTCAGATGATATGATAACCGGAAGTGTATCACCTTCTTCTAAGAAAGCATATTTTAAATGTTGAGGCAGTTCTTTCAATTCTAATTTGGGAGATTGTTCAATTGAGGGTAAATTTTGTTTAAGGTTAAGGTCTTCTAAATTAAGAGATTCATAAGTTCTAGCCCATACCTTAGGTGTTGGTTCTTCCTTTGGCAGTATGTCTTTTTCCAGCATTTCTTCTTCAGGAAGTGCATTTGCATCAGGTGCAAGTGCACTGGTAAGATGATCATACTGCTTGTTGAACTGTTTTTGCACCAAATGATCAAGAGAGATAATTGCTGAACATTCTTCACTTTCCTCTGCAGGATAATTCAGAGCATTCATTACATTGAATTTCACCTCTTGATCATTTACTCACATGGTTAGTTCTCCTTTTTGCACATCAATCAATGTTTTCCCAGTTGCTAAGAATGGCCTTCCAAGAATAACTGGTACTTCTTCATCTGCAACAAAGTCTAGAATAACAAAATCTACAGGAAATACAAATTTGTCAACCTTTACCAAGATATCTTCAATGATTCCTTCTGGGTAAGCTATTGACCTGTCTGCAAGTGACAATGTTAAAGATGTAGGTTTAGCATGTCCAATTCCTAACTGTGCAAAGACAGATTTAGGCATCAAGTTGATGCTTGCTCCTAAATCACACAATGCACGACCTGTATAATAATTACCTATTGAAAATGGAATTGTAAAGCTACCTGGATCTTTTAATTTTCTTGGAATTTTGTTTTGCAAAATCAAACTACATTCTTTGGACAAAGCAACTGTTTCAAATTCACCTAATCTTCTTCTTTTTGAAAGAACATCTTTCATGAATTTAGCATAATTAGGCATTAGTTGCAATGCTTCAATCAAGGGAACATTAATATGCAATTGTTTTAAAACATCTAAAAACTTACTGAATTGCTTCTCCTCATGTGCCTTTTTTAATCTTTGAGGAAAAGGAGGAGGAGGGTATTCAGGAACTAACCTTGGAGTTAGAACTTCATGAGATGCAGATGCATCAGGTGCTTCTGCATTTTGAGAATTTTTTTCATTTTTATATTTTTCTCCCTTACCTGTACCTTCATTCTCATAAGGTTCTGTAAGATCTTTCCCATTTCTGAGAGAGATAGCTTTTACTTGTTCCTTACCTGGCCTCTGAGATGGACTTGCTTCTGTATTAGAGGGTAATGTACCTGTTGGTCTCTGATACAGAGCAGTTGCTAACTGACCTACCTGATTCTCCAAATTTTTGATTGATGCATCTTGGGCTTGCCTAGCTGTTCTAGTTTCACTAATGAAAGATTTGAGCAAACCTTCTAAGGAGTTATCAGTAGCAGGTTGTTGTTGTGGTGGCCTTTGGTAGTTTTGAGATTGAAATCTTGGTGGAATGGTTGGTGCAGTTGCACTTGGTGCAGGTGCACTAGTATTGTTCCATCTGAAGTTTGGATGGTTCTTCCAACCAGCATTATAGGTATTGGAGTAAGGGTTGTTATTCCTATCATAACTTACATAATTTACAGAGACATGGTTGCTAGGACACTCCTCATAAAGGTGACCTCCTCCACAATAGACACAACTTACAGTTCCTGGAGGGGCTTGTTCTACAGCTGCTGCAGTGTTCTCAACTGGTGCAATTGCACCTGGTGCAGTTGCACTGGTTTTGTTAAGGTTTTTAACCAGATTTGCTAGTGAGGCTACTTGAGCAGATAGGGCAGATATTTCACTAATTTCATGTACCCCTGGTGATTTCTTTTGGGCACTTACCCTCTCAGTAGGCCAACTAGAGCTATTGGTAGCAATTCTATCAATTAATTCACATGCTTCATTATAAGACAGATTTAACAATACGCCACCAGATGATGCATCAAGCATTATTCTAGTTTGTGGTTCCAAACCATTATAAAATGTTTCCATCTGAATAATAACTGGAAGACCATGGTGTGGACATTTTCTTAAAAGTTCTTTCCATCTTTCCCATGCTTCAAACAATGATTCAGATTCTTTTTGTCTAAAAGATGTAATATCATTTCTCATTCTGGCATTTTTAATGGGTGGAAAATATTTTGCCAAAAACTTTTCAGCCATTTCATTCCATGTATGAATAGAATTAGGCTCTAATGAATTTAACCATGATTTAGCCTTATCTTTCAAAGAATATGGAAATAGCTTAAGTCTAAATGCATCTTCACTAACACCAGGTATGATAAAGTTACTACATATTTCTAAAAACTGTTTTAAATGCTCATGGGGATCCTCATGAGGATGTCCACCATATTGACCAATTGTTTGTAACATTTGAAACATCATAGGTTTAAATTCAAAATGGACAGCTTCTATGTGAGGTCTTGCTATTCTTGTTTGCATGTTTTGATGATCAAACATAGCATAATCTCTCATAGGTCTATCTCTATCATTAATCATACCTATTGGTCCTGTTATACCCTAATTTTATCCGACTAATTTTAAATAAATGAAAACAAATATCGAATTTCCGAAGTTCACCTTTTTATGCTTTGTTCTGATTATTTATTAAAAAGGCAAAAAGACTTATCTTTATTATTATTATTATTATTATTATTATTATTATTATTATGTTTTCAAAAAAATAAAGAGAGGCATGCTGCTGTTGTAAGCATCACACAATGTCACCTTTTTCTTGATTCTTTGGCTTTTTTTTTCCCCAATAAAATACAAAAATTTCAGAAATAATAAAATGGTAAAAGCAGATGCCAAGCGTTCCTGCAGCAAGTAGTGGAATGTAATTCTAGCCTTGAGCCAAAGCTCCTTTCTTCATACTCCTTTGTTTCTTTCCCATTTTTGCTTAAACAAAATTGCTTTTGCAGGCACTACCCTGTACCCCCTGCAAATTGTTGTTGCTGGTCTCCAATACCATATCCCACGCCTCTGTTTCGTTGCAACAAACACACAAAAACATACTTCAAAACTTGTATATAAATAGGAACAGATTTCAGAACAAGGGGAGGAAGACAAAAGAATAGTTAAGAGAAGGAAGAAAGAAACATTAGAAAGAACAGAGAGAGAACACCACCGTGAGCGCCGCCCACCACGGCGGTGCTCCGCCCCCAAAACCCTCTCTCAGCCTCTTTCTCTCTCTCTCTCCCTCACCAAAACTTTCTCTCCCTATCACCAAAAAACCACTACACACCAGCCCCTCACGACCACCATCACTCACAGCCACCCAAAAACCACTCACAGCCTTCACCACTCGCCCAAACAGCCCCTCATTGCAACCTACCACCATCCAAAAAACCCCCCAAAACCACACCATAACCATCACCAAAAGACAAAGAACAGAAGAAATAGAGAGAGGAAATAGAATATAAAGATGAAAAATTAGAAACAAGTTAACCATACCTTCAGTTCCAGCCACCATGGACAGTGGCCGTTTGTCACAAAGTCGTAAAAACGTCGTCGTTGGCCGTGAGCTCCCCTAAACGTCGTCTTCCCATTGTCCTCCCAAGATATCGTGACCTCCTTCTTTGTTTCGTTCTAACCGGAGATGTCGCCGGCACCACCACGTCACCACCGTGTTTGGTTCCCTCCGGCGTCACCTCCCTCTCCTCCGGTCAGCACTCTCCCAACGTCGCACTCACCCACCGTCGTCCTCTTCTCTCTCCGTCAGCAAACTCTCTCTCTCTCTTCTCCTTTTTCTTCTCTTTTCATGAAACCCTCTCTCTCTCATTTTGAGCGGCGCTGGAAAGAACAAATTAGGAAGGGTTCTTTCCCTTTTACATGCTGATTGTTTATTTATTTATTTATTTATTTATCTATCTATTTATTTTAAATATCAGATTATTATTCGCACACCCCCATGTGTTATCATACAGCCCCCTACTCAAGCCCATTCTAGAGCCCAGAAACAAAACGTGGGCTGCTCTACCAACTACACCCCTTTTTGTTAATAATACAGCTCCTATGCTGCTAACTGCACCTATCTTATTACTGTTTTGCAACCTACTCTGTTTTTGTAATTATTTTTCCTATTCATTTTTACCACTCATCAAAAATCATTTTTCTATCAAAAATATTAATAAAAATACCAAACACACAAATATTTTTTACCCAAGAACTACGTGTGATTTGATTCTCTACCAGGAGATACGTAGGAGCAGAGGGCGGCCGACCTCTGTCAATTGCAATAATAAAAACCTTTTTAGTCTTTTCAAAAATGTCATTTCTTAGTTCTCAATAAAAATGCATGAAGAAATAACTTTTATTTAGTCTTTTTAAATTCTTTTCATTACAAAAGGGAAATAAATATTTTCAAAGTTAATATGTTTTTGCACAACTAATCGGAGGTAACCTTTTTCGAAAGGATGCTGTGGGGTGCTAATACCTTCCCCACGCATAAACGACTCCCGAATCCAAAATCTGGTTCTCGAGACCATTTTCGTTTTTAAAGGTATTTTTCAATGTTTTCCCTTATAATTAAACATTGATGGCGACTTCATTAAATTGCGCGAAAGATCCTACCGGATTTTTCGGGTGCAACAGGTCCCATGTGAATGAATTGATTTCTGTGATCTGCTTCAGCATCTCTTTGTGATCCAGGACCACCTCTGACTGAGGCTGGTCTTGAGCCTTCTCCTTCACTTTGTTGAGACATGGTATTGCTGCAACTGTGAAGTCTTTGTTTCTGGAGTCTACGCAACCTTCTAAACTGTCTTTCTATTTCTGGATTTAAATCAAATTCTGGAGATCTGTCTCTGGGCATAAGCTAGTGCAGTTGCACTAGGTGTAAATGCACCTGTTTCTGCACAGAAAAACAAAATACCAGAATAACAAAACAAATAAAAAATAAACACTAATCTACTATCTTTAAAACAACAAAAATTAATGACAATCCCCGGCAACGGCGCCAAAAACTTGGTTGTGTGTAAATTAGATAACATTATGCACAAGTATACACAATCACAAGTTATAGTATAAAAGATCGAACCCACAGAGATTGGATTAACTCTTATGCGTTGTTGTAAAGAAAGGCAAACTTGTGTGACTACACTATTCAAAATGTTTTGGTTTTGGTTGAAGTTGAAATGAAAATAAATAAACAGAAAGCAAGTAAATTGTGTATGAAATTAGTTGAGAATGAGAGTTGAGATGTTTTCACAAACTAAATCACTCTTGAGAATATTGTGTTTTCTTGTGGTGCAATTGCACTTAGTGCAGTTGCATCAGTGTGTGCTGGTCAGCTACTTTCGTCAGAGTTTCGTTACAAGCTCTATATGATCCTGTTTTTTTGCGGTAAAGAGTAGGGTTGTCAGTGCCTCTCTCGCCCCCTTACAGATAATCTAAGTTGCTTAAGTAAGTACACTCTTGTATCTTAAGATCTCTACACTTTTGTTGTAAGGACTATGTTAATCTTAAGCTAAGAATTAACATGGAATTAACAAGCTAACTTTATTAAAACAAGTTTAACAAGAAGCTTTATTAAACACTTATCCTTACTTAGTTCTTGATTTCTAGTTATAAGCCAATTAAGTGAATATAACTCTACTTGTTCTAAGTGATCAATATTAAAACAAGATTAAGAATTTAAACACAAGAACTAAAGTGCACACCACTTGAAAACACAATAACTTTCCTCAAAAGATCATTGGAAAGCTAGAACATCCAAACTCAAAAGAGTTTAGTTCATGATGAGCGTGATAAAGCAAATATAAGTGAATGAAAGCATATTGCAATAAAGAGAAGTACAAGAGAATTCAAAAGAGTAACAAATGAAAAACTCTTGCATATATTTGCTTACAACTAATTTCATACACCTATTAGCTCTTTGAAGAAGTGAAGTAAGAAGTTGTCAATTTCCTCTTACCTTCCTCTCAAACTAACACTATGAAACTATAAGAAAATAAAACTTTAAAACTAAGAAAAACTAAAATAAAAAGATTATATGATATATGATATGATTCTCTACAATTTGGAATATTTTCAAGTGAGGAATTTGAGTCCTATTTATAGCCTTGGAGATTTCCTTCATGTTGAGGTTTCCTTGCTGAGTTAAGTTAACCAAACCATGGTTACTTTTTAAAAGTTGAAGATCAGCTTGGCTTTCAACACTCATCCTTAATTTGTGGTCCAACAAATGGTTGCCACATGTCTTGTAAGATAGATTTTTGTGAAGCCTTTTTGATTGTAGGCGCCTCCTTTGCAAGTGGCCATGTGTTCCCATGTGACTTCTGAGCAAGCAGCAATCCAACTAAGCATTATGGCAATGGTAAGAATTGAGGTGCTTCCAATGTGGGGTTGTGAGCTGCTTCGGTACAGAGTGGTGCAGTTGCACCAAGTGCAATTGCATTGCCTGGTGCAGTTGCATCAACTGGTGCAATTGCACTAAACTGCGGCTGCACTGAACAAACACATCAAACATACCAATATACAATAAAATGCTAAGTTATGGACTTCTCTTATCTGTAAACCATAAATGTTGTTATTTTATTCATATTAACATATTTAACATATAATAGACTTGATATTGGGCATTTATCTAAGTGAAAAAGCACAAATAACTCTATATAAAATAGAGTTATCAAAATGCCCCACTTGTAGTTGTATTGGGATAATTGAAGTTAAAGTAAAATAGTCTTGGGACAATTAATTCATGCATTGGAACTCTAAAAAGATAAATAAATATAGAGGGTATATTAGGAAAAATTAGATGAATTGTACATTGGATTTTTAAAAGTACCATTGTTTTGGAACAAAAATAAAAGGCCAAAAGTACCAAAGATCAGGAACGGAGGGAGTACTAGATAGTTAATAAATAATTAAAATAATAAATAAAATACATGCTTTTACTTCATTAACTAAAATAGTACACAAGAGTGACTATGTTCCACGGGAAAGCAAAATAGACTCTCAGATTGAGTCTTCATGGGAAATTCATACATTCTTGAAATAATAATAATAATAATAATAATAATAATAATAATAATAATAATAATAATACCTCCACATGATCAAAAGCAATTGGATGAGATAGTAATGGTCTCTTCCAGCCTAACTAAGGATTTAAGTTCGAGTCCAGTCTAGGGAATGCAGCCACGTTAAAACTCTTGAGGGAGAATTTTACTGGCTCGAGGAATTAGTCTCTGCAATTGCGCGCAGAGGATACCAATTTACACTAATAATAATAATAATAAAATATAAGATAGAAACTAATAATGATCACGTGAGATCATCAGATGATGTAAGTGACGGTGGATTTTAAGTTGCACAAATCAATGTTTGTGTGTATGGTACCCAAATGAGCTCACAGGTGGGTGAGACATGGTACAGCAGGTTACATTAAGTGATATCAGGTTTTATGTATTTGAAATTTGGCCCCAATATTTGTATTAAATACTTTGGGTACCCGGCCCGATTTTCAAGGTCAAAGTTGGCAGGGAGGCTGACAGTCTGACACTAAGGTTGGAAATAACAAATTAATTTATAAATAGAATAATATAGTAATAATATTAAAACCGAATTACGTAGTACATAATTCAACTTTGCGCAACTTCCTTTACCCCTGCGTCTGATTAATATTAAAACCGAATTACGTATAGTACACAGTTCAATTTGAAATAATCACGATTTCTTTTCTTATATAAATTAATTATGATATTAGTTACATTAAGTGGATGATGCTTTATATTCATATTAATATTGTAACGATGTTTGATCCTGACAAAAAAGGAGTTATAACCTAACTTTTTTCCTTTTTTTAATTAAAATGCACTATGTTTTAAGTTTTGCATTTTGCACCTGGTAAATTAAAAATGGCCTTTTGGCATAATTCTAGAGAGAGAGAGAGCATTGTTACTATAACAAAAATTATATTTAAATTTGTCCTTTTAAATTTTTACTACCAAATGTAGGTCGGGTAAACTCCTTGCCACCTCTAACTCGATAGGCCGGGACCAATCCACTCCCAGTTTGTCAGGCTCGACATCCGGTAGGTCGGTCCCATCGGTCGAACTTGCATGCCATTTCATCCTTGGATAAAGTGAAGAATTTTAATTACTCAATCCAAACAAGGAATTTTAAAAATGAAGAATTTTAATAATCTCATCCAAACAAATAATTTTGAAAATGAAAGGAAAAGGCGGACAAAAATATTTTTGTAGGTTGGACAAAAATATAACGTTCAGCCAGTCGAAGGAAAAGGCGGAGAGGAAGGTTCACAAAAAGGGAGTTTGGAGAGGAAGGAAAAGACATATCTCGTATACGTTACCGCAAGTGCGTATGTTTACAAGACAGCACTCTCCGCTATGAAGCTTGGGTGAGTTTGGAGAGGGAAATCGAAGTGGGTGAGGGAGAGGTTTTAGCGATTTGATTATGGGAGTGTTTGGGTGTTTGTGAGGGGATGTGAGGGGTTTGAGAGGGAGAATGAGTGTTTTTTAATTAGGGGTAGTTTAGGTATTTAGGGGGTTATGGGGTGTGTGGTGAGTAGGGAGGGGTGTGGGATAAGCTTGGGCCTAAAAATAACCCAATATAATAGTCCAACTTAAAATTGGGCCCATGCTTATCCCACACCCTTCCCTACTCACCACACACCACATAAGCCCAAATATTCCAAAACTACCCTTAGTGGGAGGACACGTTTTCAAAGCATTCGGTTGCGCTTAACCGAATCTATTCGGTTAAGGCCAACCGAAAACATTCGATTGAGGTCAACCGGACGTTATAAAAACGAATAAGGGGTGTTCAGTTAATTTTGTACGTTCGGGGGAGGGTAACCGAAACGATTAGGTTGGCCCCAACCGAATGCACCTTTTACTGAACAGATTGAATGAAAACCATAAAAGTTGTTGTTTAAGTTACAAATTTCCGATTGCAGACAAATATTACTAACTCAAATTGGTTTTCATTTATATAATACATATCATATGGTAGTCAAGACAATCATACGTGGGAAATCAGTTGTCTAAATACAAATTCAAAAACAACAATTAATCACTATGTCAATCTTTACTTATATCTACATAAGCCGGTGGTTGGTCCTCAAAGACCATGGCCTTCCACTTTTGCGTACGACCCATAAACATTGTTTCCCAACCCTTTGCTACGGGTTTCCTATTAATAATCCAAAGCGCATCGGGCAGGGGTAGCGGACTTCCAGTCTTCAAAAAAACCTTTCACAGACAGAAACAACCTAATGTTAACTAATTTTTGACCACAATATAAATTTGAATCGATATGACCATGCCAAGAGACCTGCCGACGCTACGTACCCATGTCAACAACTCTTCACGGTTTGTAAACAACTGAAAATGGACAAATAAATAAATCATTGTCTTTTTTAGGCAAATCAAACACAATGAAAATAATGATATTTCTGTACATTATCCGTTGTGAAAGAACTCGTAAAGTCTTGTACCATCAAACCATCATTCCCTGCCATTCAGTTGAACCTGTAATGAAAAAAAATTCAGACACAGAAGTTGTTGTTGCTGTAAAACAGAAATTCGGTTGCCCATAACCGAATACTTTCAGTTACCCTAAACTGAATGTATTCGGTTATGGGCAACCGAGTGAGTAATTGAAAACACCACTATATGCGAATTTATACCCGAATCCATTCGGTTTAGGTCAACCGAAACCACCCATAGGAAACACCCCCCAAAGTGATTTTTAGCGCATTCGGTTGAGCCTAGCCGAAACTATTGTACCCAAATTTTGTCCTCTAGATTAATCGATTTTTTTTCTTCTTACAAGTATTTTTCTTGTTCTAACAATACACGTGTTGTATTCTTTTTTACGTGTAAAGTTCTGTCATTTACGCATGTCATTTGAGTGCCTTTAGCGGTTTTATTTTTATTATTAAGATTAATAAAATAGAACAATCAAAAGTTCTTTTTTTTTTCCTTCAAAAAATAAAAAAATAAATAAAAGAAAGAAAGAGAGAGGACGTGATGTTGTGCTGTTTGTCAAAGTTTAGAAAAAAAAGTTATCATTACAAGCAATTAAGGTTGCATGTTGAGGGTCATATTCACAAGGAAATATAATACAATATATATACAGTTACAATATACATAGAGTTGTTATAAATTAATACAATGACTATCGGATTAAGTCGATTGTACGATCGGATTAGTCAGCGTTTTAGGGCAAATGAACCGTCACGGATCAAAAGTCCTAAAACCTCTAAAATAAAAAACACAAACCAACAAACTTTTTCTACCCAAGAACTACGTAGCTTTGATTTCTCCATCGCACCTGGAGATACGTAGGAGCGGGGACCCACTCCCGTCAAGCACGAAAAACTAAAATTGTTATTAAGTCTTTCTAATTCACAATAAAAGGGTAAAATAAGCATTTTCAAAATTAACTTTCTCTTCTACAACTAATTAGCAGGTAACCTTCCTTAGGAAGGATTTCGTGGGGTGCTAGTACCTTCCCCACGCATAACCGACCCCCGAACCCTAATCTGGTCTCAAGGACCCTTATCCATTTCGAAGGGATTTTCCAATATTTGCCCTTAAACTAAACTTTGGTGGCGGCTTCATTTTTGAACCTTCGAGGAATCCTCACCCGGATTTTTCGGTCGCTACAGAAACCATTCGGTTGCCCTCAAACGAATTGTAACTAAATGAGCTGAAAACAAAAAAAGTGAGGTAGGGATAATACCTTATGATGCTTGCCAATGTTTTGAAGGTGATTAGAAGGCTAATGTTGTACAAATAGTTGATCCAGGAGTGGAAGAGATGGGGGGTTTAGGGTTTAGGGTGGGGTGTGTAGGAGATGGAGGAGAAGAAGAGGGATGAAGGAGATGGTTGGAATGTTTTTGAATGGTAGGGTTATTTTGGTATTTTCATAGGGTAAAGGGGTGTGTGGTGAGTAGGGAGGGGTGTGGGATATGCTTGGGCTTAAATTTGTTGAAGACTTTTGGCCCAACAACTTAGTCCAAGCCCAAACTATCTTCATCCCTAACCTAAGGAATTGCACAAACGACACTGTAATGGGGAAATACCACAAACCCAATTGCACATCAATAACACATGTATAGCAACGACAATGGAGGATACAATTGATCATAATTAATCATCAACGGTTGAATCGACTTGTTATTGCCGTTGATGCTACGATTTCTTGTTTCAATTACAATTGAGTTTGGAAAGTAAAATCAATTCTCCTACAAACATCAAAACACCACAAATTCACGGTGGGGAACTATAGACGTACGTTTCGCAAATCCAAGCAGCGAATAACATCAACCTGTTTAACTTAACAATTAAAATCAATTTATATTCATCTTCAACATTTTCTTTATTTTTACAAACATCACATTTTCAGTTAAATTAAAAAAAACTGTACCATTTGGTCAAAAATAAAAAACATCTGTACCACTGCCACAAACCTGACAACATAAAAAGACAAACTATAACAAGCCAAGAAACACAATTTTATGTTATTCAACAAACTATTCTGCAATTGCAATATCAGTATACCATAAAACATGCACATCAGGTTCTCTGTTCAAATCCTAACCATCCGATTTTAACTGCACCAAATCGACAGTTCTGACCCTACTTGGGCACAATACACAAAAACATCCATTTGTGCAACTTAAAAGCCACCGTAAGTGACAATTTACTTGGAGAGAAAGAATGTAATATGTGATGGAAAAGGAATGAAATGTGAACAAAAATGAAATATCACAAAGGAACCACCCAATGAAGGACAGATGTAAACCATTAGTACATGAATTAACCCTAAAATTTTGCTATAAATAGACAACCCCAGATGCAAATCCACACAACAAAAGTAACAAGTAGCCCCACCATTAAGGTGGCGGATCATTTGCACAATTGGATAAATTGTGCAATGTGCACAAGTGGGTCCACGACCGTGAATAGCAAGTGTAGCCTGTCTTTATGATATTTACAGTTTGTACCCGACATTTTGTAAATATATGTATTCGGCCCCTTTTAACAGTTAACTGTGGTGAATTCACATTTACTTGAGTTAGTTCATTTTTTCTACACAACACACATTCTGTTTAAAAGGTTGTTTAATATTTACAAAAGGTTTGTTTGTTGAGGTCTTAAAATTTCAATTCGTTGTTTGTTGAGGTTAGAAATTTACAAATGGTGGCTAAACCCAGAAACATTGTTGAAAACGAAGAAAAAATCGCAAACCCCTAAATGTTTTTGAAACCCAGTGAGGAGTAACTAACGATCGTTGAGTTGAAGAAATAGGTCCAATTTCGATTGTCAAATACAGTTGCAGAAAGCATAATAGGTAGCTTAATCAAGCTTAAACGAAGGAGGAGGATTTAAGTTGGAAGTTTTAGATCTGATAAAAGGTATGCATTTTTGTTGTTGAAGTTTTGTTCGTTCATGTTTAAGCCATAGTGATTTTGTGAATGTGACTTTGTAGAATAAGTAAGTTGTAGATCTAATATTTGTCATGAGAGATTGAGATAGTATAATAATATTTAATGAGGAAATTTTTATATAATTTTGGGAATATTAGTTTGAATTTAAGTTAAAATTTCATTGAAAAAAAAAAGTTAATTTTTCGTCACTGGAATTTGATTTTCAGCTATAGTTGAATATTTTTGTCATTATATAATATGTCGATGTATAAAGATGTATAATTTTTAAAATTTCTGTTTATTATAAAAGAGGATTAAAAGTGAGGATAATTTGGTGCAGAAAATGTTAATGTGTGTGTTACTAGTTGGTTGTAGTATTGGAAAAGTTGACTGTTGTTATTTAAATTTAGGAGATTTGATTACATGGCTGATATAGATGGAGCGACTGAGTTGGTAGTTTCATCCCAAAATAGTGCACATATTAATCCAGTGATACAACAGAAGAATTGAATGATAATGGTGTGTAGGGATGTAAATTTGGTATGAAAACTGCTGTTGATAATGTTGAAGATTTACATGCAATACAGTTTGAATTCATGTCAGTGGAAGATGTAATGAGATATCATTTTCACGATAGTCAGATGGCATTCTTCTTCTATAATTGGTATGCTGGGAAACATGGATTCGCAGCTAGGAAACGCAGGGTTGTATGGAATTCCTTAGGTGAGAAAATTCAACAGACATTTGTTTGCCATAAACAAGGTATTTCTGAGGAAAAAGCTGGGAAAAGGGTAAGGGTATGTAAAAAAGGTGGGTCAAAACCAGTTATAAGATGCGATTGTCGGGCTAGGATGCAGGTACATATTGATGAAGAAAATGGTAGGTGGTACATCAAAGAATTGAATGATGATCATAACCATTCACTTGTAGAAGATACATTTAGAGGCATGCTACCGGCACATAGGAAGATGAGTGAATACGATAAGTATCAGATGACTAGTATGAGGGATGTTGGTATCAAGACTTGCGATATATATAGATACGCTGCGAGTCAGGCTGGGGGATTTGATAAAGTCGGATTCTCAAAAAGAGACATGTATAATAAACTCAGGAACCAAAGGAGAACCCAATTTTCAGATGCAAATGCAGCACTTGACTATCTCCAAGATTTATGTTTGAAAAACAAGAAGATGTATTGGAAACACACAGTTGATGAAGAGGGACGTCTAGAAAATCTTTTTTGGTGTGACGGTGTTAGCCGAATGGACTACTCTGTATTTGGTGATGTGTTAGCTTTTGATGCTACTTATCGTAAACTGCGGTACTTGTGTCCGTTAGTTGTTTTCTCTGGAGTGAATTACCACTACCAGAGTGTTGTGTTTGCAGCTTCCATTATTACACATGAAATAGATGAGACATATTTATGGTTGTTAGAAACATTTTTGGAAGCAATGGAAGGTAAAAGCCCTGTTTCTGTTATAACTGACGGTGCATTGTCTATGAAGAAAGCTATAGGTATAGTATTTCCAAATGCTCATCATTGCCTTTGTGCTTGGCACTTGATTCGGAATGCCACTGCAAATATTAAAAATCCACAGTTTGTTTCAAGGTTTAGACAGTGCATGTTGGGTGATTTTGATATAGCAGAGTTTGAACATAGATGGAATAACATGGTTGAGGAATTTGAATTGGAAGAAAACATGTGGGTTTTGAAGTTGTATCAGAGGAGGAAAATGTGGGCATCAAGCTACATTAGAGGCAACTTCTTTGCTGGTTTCAGGACTACTTCCCGTTGTGAAGGGCTTAACTCAAATTGGAAAATATGTGAATCTCTGCAATTGTTTACTTGAGTTCCTCAAATTCTTTTACCGTTGGGTCGATCACATGAGGTACAGGGAACTTGAAGCTGATTTCTCATCATCCTATGGGGAACCTGTTTTGCAGACATAGTATCGTAACTTGGAGATATCAGCTGCAACTGTGTACACCAAAGAGATATACAACTTATTTTGTCCATTTCTCCGGCGAGTTTGCAATTGCGTAGTTGTTAGAAGTAGACAGGAAGGAAGGAAATTCAAAGAAGGAGTTGAATGGATTATTTCGTTAGTTTGAAATTCAAATGTTCTTGTCTAATGTTTGAATCGTTAGGCATTCCTTGTGAGCATATGGTATCAGTTTTTTTGTAGTTGGGTATTAAACAGATGCCTGAAACCGTTGTATTGAAAAGATGGACAAAAGGTGCGAAAGACACGATTGTGTTGCCATCCAGTAATTCGGTTGTTACGCGTGATCCTAATATGATTAGTAGATACGTTGGTTTAGTGGAATGCTGTAAGAGATTGGCCAGTTCAGCTATTGAGTGTGGTAGTGAATATCAACTACTTAAGGTAATTAGAATGATCACAGAACAAAATGATGTGTGTGAAAGTATTAGAAGAGGTGAAGTAGGTGCTGAGGCCGTTGAACACTATGCTGCTGGGACTATTAAGAGTCCTAGTCAACCAAGAACTAAGGATTCTGGTAGGGCATCCACATCACAGGAAAAAAACCCAAAAAACAACTAGTAAGAGACGTTGTGGTAAGTGTGGGACGGTTGGTCATAATCGAAAGTCATGCCATGTCCACAGGACCCTATTCACAGAAGACTCCGAGTTTGGATCAATCGACATTTATCAAGAGGAACAGACAGAAGTTGACAACTTCCACTCCGTCAATATGGACATGGTAATATCAAGTTTTCCCTGTACATTGTTATAATATACATAGTTATAATTTATATAATGGTAATGGCAATGTTTGTTTACTCTGTTGTTATTCATTTCAGACGCTGAACTAAAGGAAAGAATCAGATGTTGTTTGAGTAAGCACTGGGAAATGGTGTTGAGTTATTGAATGTATTATAGGTTGTGTTTAAAAATTTGTATTAGTACATAGTTTTTGGATCTCTGGGTTTCATGTGGGATTTGAAGGTTGTTTATTCTCTGGTATTAGTATTAAACATGTTCTGTTATGCATAGTTATTGGTACTATTTGTATTTAGTGTTGTGTTTGATATGTATATGGCAAATGATGTGTTAGATTGGTTTTAGGAGTAACTGTTGTTTAATGTTGTTATTTGATTTTACATGTGGTATATGTTGTTTGAATAGATCTACTGTTGCCCATGGTGTTTCAATGGTATGAAAATCATCGAAAACAAAGGTGGAACAAGTAAGAATGTTGACAAAGCATAACAATGTTGTTGAAGTGAAATTATAAATTGTACCCAGTTCCTCGAAAATAAGTAGATAAAGAGGAAGTTATATTAATAAGCAATGCAATAGATGCGTTGTTGCACAATTGTCTTCCAATGGTATTAAAATCCTCCAAAAAAAGCTGGTCCTAGTCCTCCAAAAAAAGCTGGCCCAAGTAAGTAAGAACCATTACAAAGCATGATAATGTGGCCCAAATGTTTATTCAAAGTCTCAGGGAGTCAAAGTATATTGTTGGTTTCTTGATGACCTCAAGTCGTGTCTCATTCTGAGGCCCTAGTATGATCCCAATAAGTTCCTTGCCACACACAGCATTTTCATTCAGCAGTGATAATTATGAATATAAAAAATTAATTATAGGCACAGTAAAATGTTGTTAATTTGGTAATCGTTAAATGAAATTGTATAGAATTACATACCGTTCCAATTAAATCAAGTTTGAATTCATGTTGCATGTTGAGCCACGACATGACCCATAGACCAGCGTTATTGCTGCCAAACATTTTATTAGTTTATTACCAACGATATAAAGTAGAAATGGCACTGTAAAATTATGTATGTAATGTTTACCTATGGCCACAATTAGGTATTCCGGTAGCTGGCAATAGTGGATATCCATCAAAGTTGGTGTCTTGGGACAGATATAGTTGAGTGAAAAAAGAATGTTGAAGCAACTGAGCTATAACATGAGCCTATTGGACACAAGAAAATAGTTTAATTTGAAAGAGTAAATTTTGAAATGACTTAATCACTTAATGAATGAGTAAAAGTCCGTGTGGACAAATAAGGTACCACATTTTTAATTCTATGCCTCCTGTGTTCAAGCTCAACCATAATGGGTATGAGTCTAAATGGTAGATTGTTTTATCTTTCAGCGATATTACCATTAAATACCAGTGAGTTAGGCCCGACTTCAATGGGACATAGATCTAAAAAAAAGTAGTATTCATTAAAGGGTTTACGGTAGAAGAAAAAGTTTTTCATGAAATTCAAAGGTTTAAATAAACTTACAAATTGCAAATTAGGAAATGGATCCATCCACCTATCCTTAGTATAGTGGTCTATGATGTCTAACCAAGTCCTCTGATTGAATACATCATCCTTTGGAAGAAGAAAAATGTGATGAAAAGTTGGTAACAAATTTTGTGATCTAAATTAGGGGCTTAAATGACAATAGGATAGATTTATTAGTTATTAGATGTATAAAAAAAATTGTACCACAAATTGTGGTGGGAGACACCAGACACTGCTTCTCCCTAGCATAGTGTGGTAGTACCAAACCCCTTTCAGATGCGAGTGTCATGACCTTGGATGAAAGAAATAAATATTATGTATGGAAGTCTAATAATTTTGAGAAGTTGCAACTTATAAAACAAAAATGAATGGATTCATATATTGGAGTTGATAAAATGGTTGGGGAGAAGAGTCTCAAGATCCCTTCTTGATGCTTGATAATGGAATGACTTGAAGACAAGCTCATTCGGGCTTCAACAATAATAAGAAAAATGGTCATGATATCGTTGTGTATAAAAAAATGGGATGATAAATATTTCAAGTTTTTGTTGTAACTTACTCAACATCTCTATCCTTACGCCACAGATAATAACAAGTCATGACATCCTTTGTATCCATTTGCCAATCATGTCTAGGTCTATATTTTAACTCAGCTTTCTAGTAAAGGTTAAATTTAGTGTTAACCATTAATTTTGAAAATCAACTAAGTATGTTTTATAATGAAGCATTTGATAAGTTTGTCATGTTAGTAACTAACCTTTGGCATGGTGAAACGTTTGAAACCACTGCTAGAAGAACCTCCGTTTGACTTCTTCTTAGAACCACTAAGTGGTTGAATTTCATGAAGGTCTTCAAGCAAATCATCTTCAAGTTCTTTGAGAGTCTTCTTTGTTGCCTCCGGACTCTCACACATAAGCCTTTTCACAATTTGATCAATAGTTTCGAAAGACTGAGTGTTGACATTAACAAAGTTTGAAATGATTATAATAAAAAAACAAAGTTTGAAATGATTAACATAAAAAATGTTTGATTAATAAAAGTGTTGAAAAAAATGTCACATAGTAAAATTTTGGTTAAGAAGAAAAAGGCATCATCACCTGTCTCTCCTTATGGGGGTTCTTAAGTATTGAGTTGTTTCCAGTGGCTGCATGAATTTCTTCCCTTGTTGTTTTTTGGATGGTGGTGGTTGAGTCCATTTGTCATGTATGAATGATTTACCATGATTACTTGTAACATTTGTTAGGGAAGATGAAACTTGATGTGCTAACACATTGTGATTACTTTCCTCTTTAGAATCATCAACAACTACGAACCGGTTAATATTAATAGGAAGGTCATTTTCATTTGTAATAGTTGTTGGCATAGTTGGAACTGGTTCGACTATAGCAGGATGTATATCATTGTGGACACCCTCTTTGGTGTTTTCAGCAGCATCAATGACGTATTTCTTTAAAAGGCTAACCTCGATGTTCTTAATAGATTCTTTTATGGACACGTTATCAGCTTTAAGAAGGTCAATAGAAGCTTGAAGTTCCTAATGTATACAAAGCAATATATTGTTTTAATAGATTACAAATGTTGACCAACATTTTTTGCAACAGCAGTTATTGAACAAAATCCAACAAATATTGTTTTAATAGATAAGAAGTATTTACCAGAAATTTTTCCAAGATAAGTTTTTGAAAGGAAATAGATTGCATATCTTTGATATCCATGGGATTTTCCATATCTAACACCATGTATCGAACAACTTGTATGCTGTAAAAGAAATGCAAGGAAATTAATATGGAAGTAAATGAAGTTTAGGCATAAAGAAAGTTAGATTTTGTTAGGGTTATGTTGGTACGTACCCTCCAGCTTCAACATCTCCAGGGAATGGAGGGTTACTGTCACCTTTAGTTGTAGACATGTTAACCAAAGTTCTCTAGGGTTTTAGGGAGAATGGTGGTGTTTTAACGGTGGTTACTGTTATATAGCAGATGAGGAACAACTAGGATTGTCATGTAACAGATATAAGCAACATTCTTTATTTTTTATTTGTTGGGTAAAGATGTAATTTAGTTGCACCATTTTGGTATAAATCTCATTTGTAGGATCAACGTATGTTGGTCTTCATAGCTTAAACTGTGAACCCTTCGGCTACAGAGTAAGGCCGCTGATGGCCAACTGTAAAGTTGACTCTGGGAGCAGAAGACCCTAATAATTTTTGTTTAATAATATAAGTTATCATCTTTAAGGTAATATTTTGAAAAAAAATTATGACCTAGGAATACATGTTGACAGCAGCGTAATGCCAACCAGGGTTATTTCATCTGGTTTCGCGCTTTATTTTTAAATGGTTGTATAATAATAATAATAATAATAGTAATAATAATAATACGATTTTGGCTGAAAGTAAGAGGCATTTAGGTGTAATAATGATTTCAAACAACCGGTAATTGAAGAAAATTAGAGTTAACCTATTAATTTCCTTATTACTTGCATTTTATACAGAACTTCAGTTGTAGCCGTTGTACTTTCAACAACGTTAAAATTAATCAATCAAAGTCAAATTGTGCATCAGTCATCATTTCAAGCTTTTACCTGGCTGTGCAAGTGACTTTTAGGATAGTGTGTGGTGGAAGTGAATAAGACAAACATAGTTGTATTTAATATTCGACTAGATAAGTTGAAATGAAACTAGTCTGTTGAGTGTAGTTCCATATATTTTAGTTCCTTTATCACTAGTTTTAGTCTCTGTTTCATTTATTATGTAAATTAGCATAAGGGAAGTATTAACATTGTTTTTAAGAATAAATAGACCAATAGAAAATGAGGAAAGAAAGGTCTTCATAGAATAATAACATTAACATGACAATTACAATGAAATACATTATAAAATCTAAAACTGGGTAATATTAAATTAGGATTGTTGAACTTTGGAAGACAGTTGGAAATTAAAAATTACTTAAACAAACCAACTAAAAGTGAAACGAATTTGAGAACAGCAATGACACAAACATCATCTTCATAACATCTAAAATATCCTTGATCTGTTGGAAAAAGTGTTTGATTTTGATGACGTTCCTCGAATCCTTTGGCATCTGGGTGTTTGAATTGTTGAGCAGTTGTTCATCTTCATGATCGTTGGAAAGTTGATGTGATGGCAGTGTTGGATAGTTTATTGGATGACACCACTTGAAGAACTCACAAGAACGATTCCTACCTACATGTGTAGTAACGTTTGAGTGGATTTGCGTCTGTATCCTAAATTTTGATTTCAGCTACCTTTCGACATCTACAGTATTCCTTCTTATACTGGAGATCCGATGCATGTTGATCGTAAGCATTTGTAGATGAGGAAGCCATAGGTTGAGTTTCAGATTGTTAGATAAATGTTTTCGTGGAGATGGGGAAGATGGAACGGTGAAACGCATGTCATGTCCATTTTAAAGATGTACCTGGTATATGACCGTTGGACTGTTTAGTCACCGAAGGTAGTTACCGTTTACCGTTTATGTGGACATGTGGTGTTGATGGTACAATTTAGTTAAATATAAGTTCAATTAGTGGAGATTACAAGGCGTTACATTACGTTGTTAGTGAGATTAATAGAAAAGAATTAAAAAAAATTAGGGGGGTGGGTTCTGCAAGATTCGACAATGGTATCAAGAGGTGAAGAGGAAGATTTGGAACCACAATAGACAATAACATTTGTTGTACATTTGAAAAGTTTGGTATATATTTAGTATTTCGATTATAAAAATAATGGGTATTGAAGTAATTATACAATGACTATTACTCTGTCTCACTCTCTCTCACTCTCCCTCTCTCTTCATCACTGACTCTCTAATGACTCTCAATCTCCCTCACTCTCTCTCACTCTCCCTCTCTATGTAACTTTGTTAAGTACTATGATAGTTACAATGACTATTACTCTCTCTCTCTCTCTCACTCTCTGACTGTCTTTCTGTTTCTTAAGTACTATATTAGTTAAAATTACCATTAATGTCCCTCGTCACTCTCCCTCACTCTCTCTCACTCTCCCTCGCTATGTAAGTTTGTTAACTACTATGATAGTTACAATGACTGTTACTCACTCTCACTCTCTGACTGTCTTTCGATTTCTTAAGTACTATGTTAGTTAAAATAACTGTTAATGACCCTCCTCACTCTCCCTCACTATGTAAGTTTGTTAAATACTATGATAGTTACAATGACTGTTACTCTCTCTCACTCTTTGACTGTCTTTCGGTTTCTTAAGTACTAAGTAAAAATTACTGTTAATGACCCTCACTCTCCCTCACTCTCTCCCTCTCCCTCTCTATGTAACTTTGTTAAGTACTATGTTAGTTACAATGATTGTTACTCTCTCTCTCACAATATGACTGTCTTTCGGTTTCTTAAGTACTATGTTAGTTAAAATTACTGTTAATGACCCTTACTCTCCCTCACTCTCTCTCACTCTCCCTCTCTATGAAACTTTGTTAAGTACTATGTTAGTTACAATGACTGTTACTCTCCCTCACTCTGTGACTGTCTTTCGGTTTCTTAAGTACTACTATGTTAGTTAAAATTATTGTTAATGGTGGCAAATTTGTAAGGAAACAAGTATGTGGGGCACTATCGATTTGACAAACAACCACCCAATTTCAACCCATGACTTGTTGAACATATGTAAGCATGCTATTCATCTAAGTTCCGGGAAACTACAAGAAATTTATATTGACGATTTTGCCAACGATGAACTCCTCCAGTACTTAGGTGATAGGTAAATACTATGGTTTTCTTTTTCTTCTTCTCTATCAACATTAATATACAAACGTATTAAACCATTCTAACAAAAAACCAGTTTTCTTATATTCATGATTTCTTTTTAAATATGTTGTTTACATACGCTTTTTTTTCTTAATCAACTTTCATTGTTGTTCTGCTTTTACATTTTTACAGTAACACGTCCTTTAAGGTTCTTCATCTTGCAAACTGTCATCAAATTTCTAAGAGAGTTCTGTGTCAAACTGTGCAAAAACTCCCACTACTAGAGGACCTAAGCATCTCAGTTTACCACATGTATCACGAAACAATTGAACTCATTGGACGTTCCTGTCCTCTACTGAAATCTTTTCAAATACATATATAACCTTGAACCCGTACACAGGGTTTAACGACCATGCAATCTCAATTGGAAGATCAATGAAGGGACTGCAAAATCTGAAGATCTCTGCAACTCATAAACTCACAAATGTTGGCATTCAGGCTATTCTTCATGGTTGCATCTACATTCACTTGACCTTCAAGATTGTAATCATCTTGTTCTCACACAATTTATGACAGAAGTGTGCCAGCAACAAATCAATAACTTACTCTTTCCAGATGGCTACTTACAAAATGCTCAAAATGCAAATGAGGAATTCCTAGATGACATTGATGACTATAGCCATTATGGTCTTTGATTAATGTTTGGTTCAATTATTATTATTATGTATTTCTTTCTTGTACCTATTTGTATTTTTCATCAAGAACTTTAAATCTTTCAATATATATCATTTATTCTAGTCAATTAATAATTCTTACATATTCACTATAGCATAGGTCTCATTCATCAAAAACGTGTAACTCAACTTCTATTAAACATTATGACACAAGATACAACGATTTCACGATTTCAGAGTACAAACATTTCGATTTTTATTATTACACAAAATCCAGCAAAGACACTAAATAAAATAAACAATATTCGTGTAACATTCCTGAATAGCATACAACAATGTAGAAACCTTTAACATTCCAACAAATAAAACATATTAACATTATTTTTTGACCTTCCAACTTGGACCACCAGCTTCCGTAACTTCAAACACAATCGGTATTTCGTTATGCTGTAGCTCAAAAATGTTAAACATTGATCTAACATCAGCATCAGTTTTTACTAAAACAAACTCATATCGAATAGAATCATCTTCCAAAGATATGTAGGGGCAACTAAACAAAAATGGTTTCTATCCTCCTAGTATCACCCCTCGTAATTAAGAACCAATTGAAAAGGCTCTTGAGACAAGCAAATGTGCAGTTACTATTTATAGGTAAAATACTGGGAGGTTTACCATAATCAAAACTAACTGACGCATATTTCCTAACCATGGTTTCAAAATTATTAAAAGAATCTGATACAGGACGACGACAGGAGGAGCCGCAATGACTATTTTCTACTCCTTAACAAACTATCTCTTCAATTTCATTCATATTCCAATTTCATGTATATAAAACTACTACTTACGTTTCTAACCAGCCGATTCACCTTTCTTTCTCTTCAATTTTGCTATCCCCATCGTTCATCCTTTCTTCATGGCCATTACGGACCCACCTATGTCTTCTTCCTTCTTCCTTCTTCGACTTTAGGGTTCTTCGTTCTTCCCCTTTTCAGAACCCTCTAAAAATAACAGCTACTCTGCTTTCTTTCTTTGTTTGAGGGGAACATCAATTTTTTTAAAAAGCTTCAACATCAAATTTTTAACCACAGTATATAATAAACAATTAAACTCTTAGGTAAAAAAAATAAGTCAACTTTAAACTTAACCATAGTAAAAAAGTCAAATACTATTATATACTGAATAAATGAAAGGCCCCTTTTAGCAAATACATACAGTACAAAATGAATCCATTTAAATGGTTCCCCCTCTAAATCTCAACCGTCTATTTTTTTAAATGAGAAATCAACGGCATCCCCTCCCACTTGTGTACATTGCACAATTTAGTGACTTATGCAAGTGATCCTCTACCCACCATTAACCCCACTTTCTCTTTACTTACCATCACTATCTCTTTTTCAATCACTAGTCAGTGGACCCGTGCATGCACGGGCGAAGTAGATTAACGATATACATATGTCAAATACATATATCTTTCAATGTTGAAACAAAGTACAACATACATGTGTTTTACTACATCTCTAACTTGTAGGTCGTTGTCTTTAATGAAGTTCTGTGAATCCTCCTTTGATCGCTTGGCAACATGTATGTCTAAATAATAATACAAATAAACATCACAGTGGTGAACATGAATTGTTTCTAATCATTCTAGAATCATTCTTCCACACTTTTTGGGAAAATGCTACATTAAACAATGACAACAAAAATGTCAACACTAACGGATTACTCAAAATAAATGGAACCAATGTAGTTATTCAACTTAGTTAAAAAGTACCCTCACTATGACACCTGACCTATTTTCATATGATCAATTACCGGTGCAATCCAAAACAATATCGGAGTACCATTCAAGAGTGAATGCGGATCATCAAAGTCGGTGATCATGGTGTTATTGCTGTCAAAAGAGGCTGAACTTATTTCGATGAGCATTTTGCTGGCAAAAGAATAAGCGAAGCATATTACATTTTCTAGAAATTGTTAGTTCCTTTAGGCTAAATTAGTAATGTTAGTTGAAACAATAAATGGAATTGATGAATACTTAATAAAGACAAAACGTGAGGAAAATTTTCATTTGAGTATAATTTATTTTCTTAACAATATAGCTAACTTAATATATATTATTAAGGAGACACTTGATTTTAGGAATAATTTACTATTTTTTATAAATTAATTTACTCTTCTTTGTTTTTTAGGTGATATTATAGGGTCATACTCACTTACTCCACTGTCTCTCTCTCTCTCTCACGTGTTTCATCCAGCAGAAAACAGAAAGAAAAACTCAGTCACCACCATACCAAACGACCACGACAGCTTTCCATATTGTGTCTTCATGCGGCGACCACCAACACTGACGATGGCACCACCCACCAACGCGACAACCACCACCACAAACGGTTCCTCATCTCTCTTCTCTTTTAATGCGAGTGAACTCTTCTGAGCTAAGCTTCCTCTTCTCTCTACTTCTCCGATCTCAAGCAGAAATCGAACAAATTTCAATTCATCTTGTCATCTTCTATCTAGTAAGCCGTATATCCCAATTTTCCTTCTATAATGTATGTTTAAAATGAAACTGTAATCCATAATTTATGTGAAACAGAAAACCCTAATTTTTGTTTACCCCCATTTTGCTTCCCCTCTAATTTGGGAGGTATCGGATGGAATCATTCATTTATTTAACTTTACAGGTATTAAATTACAGCTTTATCATTGTTTTCCATTTTTCTTGTCGTCTCTCTTAAGTGTGTCTCTCTTAAGTGTGTCTATTATTGTCGTCACCGTTCTACAACAGTTCATGCAGCCACCAATTACTAGTCCCAACTTAATTGATTATCGTCTCTGTTAAGTGTGTCTATTATTGATATTTTTCTTCATTTTTAATTGATAGGTGTTCTCGTTTTTCTTTCCAAATTCTAACATTCAAGATTCGTTAAAATATAAACTACCTTATACTGTAAGTGTTTTCTAAATCTGTTTTACATGCGTGAGGATCGTTTTAGAGGAGGGCTGCTTTTTGTTGGTGAAGGAAATAACTTTGATATTGAGTATTATGATTTTTTCTCTAATTTAGCCAATACTTCACAATTGCTTTTTCTTTTATAACGTATCAAAATACATTTTATCAACTCTTATTTCTCTTCCAAAAATACATTGTGCTTCAAAATTAAAATTAACTAAAGAGAATGTATTGATTTAATTCCTTTTTACCATAAATATTGATTTAATCCTTTAGAATATAATAAGGTTTTTTTTAAGTAAGCGTAAAATTGGAATAAAAGAGTTAGAACTCATTCCATTCCGTTCATTTTCCAAACAATTGAGTGAGAATTTGTACCTTTCCATCTTAAAAATACCCAAATAATGGAATGGAAACTTTGTTCCACTCCCCTCCATTCCGTTCCATTCCGCTCCGCTCCACTCCTTAATTCAAAGTATCCAAACATACCCTAATTGAGTTTGTATTAGTCAAATCCCCAATTGGCATTTGTTTTTAGCAATACACAGTGTGATACAATTTGCCATTTTTTTCTTTTAGCAATAGACGACTCTACATAGTTGATAGGCTAACTCAAAACAAAGGCTCCAAGGAAGATACAAAATCATTAGAGCTTGAGTTAAATACTCTGACTTTGTTAAATTTTACTTTTAAATACATCCATTCTTTTGTTTTTATCATTTTCATATTTGGTTCCTAAGTTCGAGTCATTATATTTTTTAAAAACGAAGCATGTATTGAGGCTGAAACATGTTCAATAAGGTGCTGCATACCATCATTAATAATTTTTATTTTTTCAATTGTATTCTTACAGGTGAACCAATTTGAATATCTAATGGAAAATTTTCTTGTTGTCCATCAACGTCACCATCATACCAATGTTGTGAGTTATTTACAAAGTCAAATTTTTTAGGCCGTAGCATCCTATCCTATTATTATACATAATAGTAATTGTTGCGGACAATTGTATTCATTATATTCTAACTAATGAAAGTTCCATCTATGTTCTTCAGCAATTGCCCATGCGATTCATCACTTACTATGGCCATACCTTAAAAAATCCATTAGAAATAACAACATCAAATGGAACTACATGGAATGTTGAGTTCGCTTCTTACCATGATAATGTTTGGTTTACAATGGGTTGGGATGAAGTCTGGGCTGCATACAAGTTAGGAGAGAGAAAAATTTGAGAGAAAAATCAAAGAGAGAGAAAGCGAGAAAAAATAAAGAAAGAGAAAGCTCCAGAGAGAGAGAAGGACGATATTGAGAACGAAAGGGGGCGTGGTGGTGCTGTAGTTCGTCGGAGGAAGGTGTGGAACTCGTCGGAGGGAGTTGCGGTGGAGGTTTGCCACCGTGAAGGAGATGGGGTGAGATGATGGTGATGGCGGTGTAGAGAGAGGGGTCTCGAGGAGAGAGAAAATAATCAAGGGAGAGATCACACATGATGAGGGTCCGAGAGAGATGAGAGGATTTTACTACGGTGGTGGTCACGGTGGTTGTCGGAGCCGGTGGTGGTTCTCTCCTACATCTTCATTCTGCTTCTTTTTTTCTCTATTTAATTTTTTCCAGTTCTGAGTTTTTTGTCTACTCTACTTTTTTATTCCTTCTCTCTCTGTTTGTACACAACTGCAATTGTTTTGAATTTTCTCCAGTCTTGTATATTTTCTTATTGAGTAATATTCATTTCTTTCGAAAAAACCATTGGTTTGGGTTCTTGATTTTAATCTCTCTGTCTATTTAAAATCATGAAAGTGATTTAGTTTTTTGTTTCCATGGTGGAGGTTGAAATTGGTACTATTTCTAACCTTGGTTTTATTTCTTTTGTTATCGAGCAAGTGTTAAATGTGTTGATGATTCATGACTTTAATTTTTCGATCTGTTGATGATTTCGTGTTAGATAACTTCGATGGATGGTTTGACTCTAATTCTTACTAACTGCAATTGCTGTTTGAAAATGAACCAATTGTGTATATATGAATTATTTGTTTTGGAAGAAGAATGATGTGTGTATACGTGGGTTGGGTTGCGCTTCTCATACTTGAATTTTATATATTAATTCTTGAACGTTTTTAAGGTTGTTCGTTTAATTGTAGTGCCTAATAATTAATTATTAGTATGACCTAATTTTGGATTTTATTACTTAATTTTATTATATCAATACTAATTTTGGATTTTCCAACTAATCTTCCGTTAGATATTGGGCCATGATTTATCTATATCAATACTAATATTTTATTATGTTGTTGCAGTATTCAATATGATACCGAGACTTATCTTCCTATGCTATACAAAAAGGGTAAAGGAACGGAGAAAAGATTGAAAGAAAGGAAAATGACACGAGAGGAAACGTGAGAGAGAGAGAGAGAGAGAGAGAATTGGAGGTTATTAATTATTTTTAGAAAAATAATCTAACGAAAGAAAAGTAGTAGTAAAGGTTTGTCACTAAAAAAAAGTAATAAAGGGACAGCAGAATGACATGACTGTAGCGATCGAAAAATCCGGGAAAGGATTCCTCGAAAGTTCAAAAAAGAAGCCGCCACCAATGTTTAATTATAAGGGCAAATATTAGTAAATTCCTTTGAGATGGATAAGGGTCCTTGAGACCAGAGTTGGATTCGAGAGTCGGTTATGCATGGGGAAGGTATTAGCACCCCACGAAATACTTCCTAAGGAAGGTTACCTGCTAATTAGTTGTATGAAAAGAATGCTAATTTTCAAAATGTTTATTTTACCCTTTTTATTTTGAATAAAAGGTTTAATAAAAATATTTAGGCAAAATACCTCCCCAGGTCCCTTAACTTATTTATTTGTAACGATTAGGTCCCTTATCTTTTTTTTATAACGCACAAGTCCCTTAACTTTTAAAAACGTAACGCATAGGTCCCTTTTAACGTTTTTTTGTTAACACCGTTAAAAAAAAGCTTAAGTGACTGATAGAGCTGACGTGGATGCTAATGTGGCTAAACGGTGATGACGTGGCATATTCACCTAAGATTTTAATTAAAAATTAATTTTTTATTCAAAACTAAAAAACCTAAAATACCCCTCTATTTCATCATCTTCATCCTTTTCATATCTCAACATCAAGATCTGATTATTCCCAGAAAGACAAAAGCCTAGTTCAGATCTGCCAAATTCCAGATCTGTGTGAGTCAAGATCTACAAGATTCACAGCGCTGATATTTCAGATCTGATAATTTTGGAAGTTGCTTAAACCTCAAATAATGGAAGCTCGATTTGCTTCCTAATGTCCCATTTTATTCTGATTGAGTTAGCATTCTTCATCTATGGTAGGCTTTATCTTTTTGACACTCATTGACAATGCTGTGATGAGAGAATTACTCTCGATTGTGGATGCATCATGGTTCAATTCTATCTGGTCTCCATCTCTCTCATGATTTCTTGTTCACTTGTAGGTAGCAATAGAGGGGTATTTTGGGTTTTTTAGTTTTGAATAAAAAATTAATTTTTAATTAAAATCTTAGGTGGATATGTCATGTCATCACCGTTTAGCCACATTAACATCCACGTCAGCTCTATCAGCCACTTATGCTTTTTTTAACGGTGTTAACAAAAAAACGTTAAAAGGGACCTATGCGTTACGTTTTTAAAAGTTAAGGGGCTTGTGCATTATTAAAAAAAAAAAGGGAACTAATCGTTACAAATAAATAAGTTAAGGGACCTGGGGAGGTATTTTGCGAAATATTTATTGTTTGTCCTTGACACGAGTGGGGCCTCGCTCCTACGTATCTCCAGGTGTGATGGAGAAATCAAAGCTATGTAGTTCTTGGTAGAAAAAGTTTGTGTTGGTGTTTTTTAATATAGGGATTTTAGTACTTCTAAGTTGTGCTACTCATTCATCCTAGAATGATGATTAACCCAACTGTACAGTTGATTTAGTCCCCTATTTTCTGAAAATGGAGTTTTTGAAGTTTTAAAAAATAAGTTTGATGTGTAGTGGTTTGATTTTATTAGAATATGGATTTTAGGACTCTTGAGCTGTACGACTCATTCATCCTAAGCGACTGTACAATCGACTTAGTCCCCTATTTGTTTTTTTGGGAAAAAAGATTTATTTATTAATTATTTTTTATAGGGGTTCTAGAACTATTGAGCTGTACGACTCATTCATCTTAGAACGCTGATTAACCCGACTATACAGTCAGGTATAGTCGGGTAAGTCCCCTATTTCTATTTTTTAGAGAGAATTATTTATTTTTTTAGGAAAAATGTAAGTTTGTGGAAAAAATGTTTATTTGTAGAAAAAGTTGAAAAAACAAATGAATGGGGGTGTATTTGTAAAAAAAGAGGTGCATAAAGCAGCAGGGGCTGTATTATTAAAAGGGGGTGTGTTTAGCATAGTCCAACTTGTTTTTGTGAACTGTTCTTGGTTGTAATAAAAGGGGGGGTGTATAAGTTAAAACTCACGGTGTAAATAGAAATCTGAAAATTAATAAAAATAAAAGGAATGAAGCCCAGACTATATAAAACTCCAACTTTCTACCTAAACCTAATTTTTCATTCCCACTTCACTCTCCAGCGCCGCATCCATCTTCACCATGAGAGAGAGAGAGAGAGAGAGAGAGAGAATTTCATCTTCACCATGAGAGAAAGAAAGAAGCTTGCGAAAACAGAGAGGGAAGGAAGAAAGGAAGGGAGATAGAGAGAGAGGTTTGCATAGTGAGGGAGGAGATGGGACGACGGTTCACCGGGTGGTGTCGGTGACGGTGGTGCACTGGTGGTGGCAAGCTTGATGATGGCAGTGACGACAGCAACACCGCATGTGTGGCCGGAGGTCAGTTTTTCGTCCCTTTTTATTCTTATCATCTCATCACCTTGATTCTAAAGTTTCTATTGATTCTCTCTTGGTTTGCTCTTCTTTTTTTTTGTAAAAAAAAAAAATCTAAATTAAACATATATTTAAAAAAGAAGAAGAAGCATGTTTATTCTGTTTCTATACTAACAACCAGAGTTTATCGTAATACAAACTTGCTTTTATTTTTTCGTGATTAGTTTTAAAACAAAAAAGAAGAAGAGAAAAAAAAAGTGACAAAAGTGAAAATTAAAATTAAATTGGTGTTGATGACCTTTTTTTTTTTCACAGATTCAAAATATTGAAGAAATGAATGGAAATCATGAGGACAACTTTGAAGACAAAGCTTGAAGATAAAGAACATGGATAATTAGTTATTGGTTTTGTTTCATTTCTACGTGATGGGAACTAAATATGAGCATTTATGTATATTGAGTGTAAAGCTTCCTTTCTTTTCTAATTTCTGTATGTTGTGTATGTTGCTTCTTGTTGTACTCACTTCACTTCAAGCTCCAAGTTAGAACACACAATTCTAAATATTCATAGTGTCAACTAAAATTTTTCCCCCCAATTCTTCTTCATAAAAATAGGGGACTAACTCTTCATAAAAAAAAAGTATTTAAAGGACAGTAGGATGACATGACCAAAATATCACTTTTCAAAATGACAGACATGACCTACACGCAATTCACTATTTACTCTGCAATTCACTATTCACTATTCATTCCCTTAAACTGTACACAAACCGTACTGGTCTTTGAGACATGCAAACTTGCACTGTAGCTAAACAGTACCACCGCACATCAGTTCTAATTGTCAACTATAACTCCAACAGCAACCAAACAAAATGGTTTACATCTCCTAACTATTCACCTACACTGTTCATATATTCTCACACTCAACCTATTGTTTCTTTTTTATCGAAAGTCAACTTTTCTTCCCTCTCCATACTATTCACCATTTCCATTGTAAACAACATTCAAACTCACTGGTGGGAAGTGAAAATTTCGATAAAAAAATTGTTGAAAAAATGGCGAATTACCAGTATCTACCTTTTATCTTTTAAGATTCCCTGACCCCACTCACCCCACCACTTTCTATTCCCCTCTCTCTATCAGTACCTTTTCTCTTCTTTCTTTGTAAACCCCACTCATATTTATATAACTGAAAACAGTGCCGAAACCTTCTCCTTATTGTCTTATTTCGCTGATAGGAGAAACAGCAGTACGTAGCAGTAGAACTTAGGGGTGGACAGTTTCAGCGAACCCGATCGTACCCGGAAAAACCGAAAATCAAAAATGTTGGTCGGTCGGGTCTGTGCGGTTTAACGGGTAAGCATTTGAATCAAATGGGCTTGTTTGGGCTGTTGCGGTCGGATGCGGGTGAGTGTAACGTGATCCATCGGTGCCCGGACCCGACCGACCAGTAACAATATATTATTATTTTAATATAATTTCGTAAAACGCCGTCGTTTGGTGAGAATCACTTAACAAATTCACCACTCACAAAACACTTCACTCTCGGTCTCACTCTCACAAAACACTTCTCTCTCAATCGTGAAACACTGGAAAAAAAACCCTAGCAGCGCCGCTCCCTCCCAATACCACGATCACCTCAACAGTGCTCCTTCATCTTCATCGATCTTGTACTCATCTTCATCGATCTTGTACTCATCTTCGATGGCGCAGGACGCAACATAAACATACCTCTCACTCTGGTTAGCCTTCGTAACAGACACTACGCAACCCTCTATCTTCTATTTTATTTTCCTCTAACTTCTTCAAATCCTTGTTTAAAGTTTGTTTGGGTTCCATTTTTAGCACTAGATTTTGTTTCTTTAAACTAGATAATGAAGAATCTGCTGTTGTTGTTGTTGTAGGTTTTTATGTGGTCCTTCAGATCTGTGTTTCTCCTCAAATATTTGTTTAATTTTAGGGGTTTTTCATTTTTTGTGCTTAATGGGTTTCGTTTTAGGGTTACGTTTTAAGGGTTTTCGTTTTAACAATTTTCGTTTTAGAAATCGTTGCTGCTGTGATTTGGGTTTTTTGGGTTACGAAAATACTATGGTTTTTTGCATTCAGTTTAGGTTTTCATTTTGAGGGTTTATGTTTTTAGGGTTTCTGTTTTTATGTTTTAGGATTTATTTGAGTATTAGGGTTGATCTGAGTATTAAGTTATGTTTTGAGGGATAATGTTTTTTAGGGGGTCTGTTTTTAACATTTTCTTTTGTTTCAAACTAGTGTTTGAGTTTGTTCAGTTCTGTTATTGACTCTACTGCACCTGATTTATTGATACTAATGCTTTCTAAGTTTTGTATGCTACTTAGTTTCTGTTATTGATTTTTCTTTGGCCTTTTTTACTAATTAATTTTTTATTTGTTGTTGATTATATAATTTAATGCTTGGGACAAAGAACTTGAAGGAGCAACACAGATAAGGTATGTTATTACTTCGGTTATTTTCTGTTTCTGACTCTTTTGCATTTATCTTTGGCCTTAGTTTACTTGTTAATCTTTTCTTTGTTGTTGATTAATTATTTTAATGCTTGGGACATGGAAGGAGCAAGAAGCTAGCAATCTTTGATGTGGTATGTTACTTTACTTTATTTGTTGTCTTGATTACTAATCTGGATGGTTGTTAGTTGCTAAATGAGCTAATTTGTGAGTCAGTTTCTGAATGCATGTTAGTTGTTTGTATGCTACTTAGCAATCAATTTTTAGTTAATAAGTTATAAGTTTATAGTAATAAATTCTGGAATTTATGTACTTACTCATGAATCAGTTTTTATGTACTTAATCATGAATCTGTTCTTCTCTATTAGTTTAAGAAATAATGCTAAGGTTTATTGTTTTCATGTAACTAGAGTTGAAACTCTCAGATCAGATAACATATCCTTTAATTTGAATTGGTTGAGCTGACTATTATTGTGTATGATTTATAAATTTGTTCTTTGCTTTATTAATAACGTTTTAATTCTATGCTATTGAGTTTCAACAATGGATCAATTAGGTCAACACCCTCCCCTTACACAAGCAAATGCCACACCACCAAACCCTCCTCAAGCTGCCACTAGGCAACCAGAAGCTGCTGCAGCTGTAATTGCTCCTAAACCTCCTCTTGGAAAGAAGAGGAAGCCAAATGCAAACAAAAAGAGGAAAACTTCTATAGCCTGGGATCATTTCGTTAAATTACCAGATGAGGCGGAGCCTATTGCAGCTTGCAAACACTGCCACATCAAATTTCGATGCGACTCTAAAATACCATAATTATTTGTGAGGTTATTAACAACTTCTACTTTTGAATATGCAGCTATAACTTTTTTGCTTTTTTGGAATCACATGGACATCATCTTTTATTCCCAACTATTGCACTAACAATAGCAACACTCTATGGTATTTTGGAGTCATTCATGGCTCATTACATCATCCAACTTCACTCACATTCTGGATAACTGTTCTGAGTTTAAATGAAAGTAATGATTTTTGTTTTTGTTTGCTTTTTGTTCTTTCTATTAAATTAGTTTATAAAATTTTGTCTATGTTTGCTTCATAATGAGTTTCTGATATTTTTATTTCAGAATTGCCAACATTGGTTGGAATTGAATTTCTTGAACAGAACAAACCCTTGGAATTCAATTTATGGAAATCGGTTTCTGGATGAATTCAGTCACGAAAGAGCAGCCCTTTGGAAGTAATTATATTTCTGTTACAGTAATTGTATTTCTGGATAAATTCTGATTTATATATCTGTTACAGTAATTATATTTTATATTCAGTTTCAGGATTATATTTCTGGGAAATTATCAAAGGTTATATGGGGTGTTACTTAGGCTATTTGGCTATAAGTAACAAGGTTAGTTAATAAATGGTTGATCTTATTTCAAAACTTCTGTTATTATTACTGTTTTTACTTCTAAAAATTACTGTTTTATTGTGCAGATTGCATATTCTGAGGGCCACTGAAGTTTGAAGTTGTGAGATTCTTAAGCTTCTTTAAAGAAGCTGTGAAATTCCCCTTGCATGGGTGTATGATGTAATTTAGATTTTAATCTTAGATTTATTAGTATTACTAACTGTTGCTTGCTTTAGTTGGTTGATGATGAGCCAGTGATAGTTACTGCTAGATGCTATGGTAATTGGCAGCAGTAAACTGTGTTATAACTCTGTTTGTGATTAACTTAGAATTATATACTAGGACAGGTATGATAATTGCCATGAGACAGTAAAATTATGTCGAATATGGTTGAATTATATACTAAAACTGTCTCTGGAAGTAAATTTGGTTGAAATCAGATTACTTGGTGTAAAAATCACTGAAGTAAAATTACTGTTTTTACTTCTGAAAATTACTTGGTGCAAATATCACTTATTTAGATTTATTAAAATTGCTTTCTCAGCTTAGTAATCTACTTGGTGCAGGAATCAGATTTCCTAGGCCCAATAATGTATTTTGAATTATTAAATTTGACAAAAAAGGCTGTTTATAACAAAAACAAGTTTAAAATTAGAATTGGGCCATTGAAGGCCCAAACCGCAACTACCCACCCGTTCAACCGTTTAACCCTCCAACCCGAATCCGCCAAAAACCGTTCAACAAAATGGTCGGATTTGGGCCTGTCAATCCAATCCGCGAATTGCTTCGGATGGACCATATTGGGCCCGAATCCGATCCGACCCGACCGGTGTCCACCCCTAGTAGAACTAATAGGTAGGGGGTGAGGAACTTCAAACAGTAGTAGTAGAGTAGATACTAAAATTAATGAGTCTAGGGTGGCCCTAGCCCTTTATACGTAACATAATAAAATTATTATTATCCTAGATATATTATAATTTCAATCTATCATTTGGACTGTTATTCATACTACTAACTATGATTTGGACTGTAATTTGGACTACTGACCGTGACTTGAATTATATTTCAGGACTAGTAACTACTAACTTTGACCATTATTATTACGTCAGTTTAATATTTGTGACTAAAAGGAGGAAAACTAAGTAAAGTTAAGGCAAAATACCTCCTCAGGTCCCTTAACTTATTTATTTGTAACGATTAGGTCCCTTATCTTTTTTTTATAATGCACAAGCCCCTTAACTTTTAAAAACGTAACGCATATGTCCCTTTTAACATTTTTTTGTTAACACCGTTAAAAAAAAGTTTAAGTGGCTGATAGAGCTGACGTGGATGTTAATGTAACTAAATGGTGATGATGTGGCATATCCACATAAGATTTTGATTAAAAATTAGTTTTTTATTCAAAACTCAAAAACCCAAAATACCCCTTTATTATTCCCTTGAAAATCCTCTCCTTCTTCACGCTTCCTAGATCTCAAACCCAGATCTGATTTCCTCCAATGGTCCTGCAAGTGGATTTGATTTTCTGTGTCTTATGGCGAGTCCCAAGAGTTAAACGCAGCAACACTGCTCCACAAAGGCAATGAAATATGAAACAAATAAGAAACCAATGGAATATGAGACAAATGCTACTCCAGTTCAAAATCAGTTTTTCACCATCAACAACCCATATCTGAAAACAAATCTACAACCAAAACGATTTTGTAGATCTGAAAACAACCTACGAAAACGAAGATTAAAAACCTACGATTTGCAGATCTGAAAACAATCAAAACGATTTTGTAGATCTGAAAACAAAGATTGAATGTGAAGAAGAGACGTGTAACAATGAAGATGACCAGCATCGAAACAACATGGAGTGGTGGTTTTTTGGTGGTGTTCTGTACCTAGCAGTGTTGGGCTGACTGTCGGTGGTCTCTTGCGGTATGGCTTGATGTCAACGAGCGCCCGGGAGGGGGACCTGCGAAGCCACTCCGACGCCCAAGTTAGTATTGAGAGTAGGTGAGTGATTTAGCAAGGAATGAGAGTGTACCTAATTATGGCAATATGAGTTTGTATTTATAGGGAAGCGTGCCCAATGTGAGTCGTTGGATCGGCTGAGTTAATCTGAACCCTTCAAATATTTAGGTTAGATTGGGCCTTGTAGATAGTGGATATGGACCAAGCTGATTGGGCCAATCTATGTCAATTGATGAATGGGCCTCGTGGCCCGGTCCAGAACAGTTGCCCCCCAAGTCGAGATTATTCAGTAGGATGGTCTCGGCTTGAAGCTTTTAATTTATCTGCTTGGCGCGAGGTTGTTTTCGTCGTGTTTGGTGGTGCGAGAGATTTCTTCTTACCGCGATGGTAAAAATCTTTCAATCTTTGATGAGTAAAATAAATAAATGAACATTTAAACTCATTATTTCTCACCCTCTATAAATAGAGACATTCCTCTCCATTTGGTCTTGGTAGGGTAGAGAATTGGGTGGGGATAAGATTTTCTTGAAGATAAGCTTTGTGTTGGACCACATATTTCTTCACCTCTTGGTAGGTGGTTTTTTATCCAACCCCCTTCTTTCTTCCTTCTTGATAGCATGTTGTAGAAAACATCTCCCACTAGTTTGATCCCCTCCCCATAGAGCTCATGTGATTACTCCATAAGCTTTGAGGAAAGATGAATATATTTTTATTTTTATTTTCGTAAACCGGCAGCTCCCGCTCCTGCACGCGTAAACCGACAGCTCCCGCTCCCGCACGCGTAAACCGGCAGCTCCCACGCGCGTAAACAGGCAGCTCCCGCTCCCGTACGCGTAAACCGGCAGCTCCCGCTCCCGCACGCGTTAATCGACAGCTCCCGCTCCCGTACGCGTAAACTGGCAGCTCCCACGCGCGTAAACCGGCAGCTCCCGCTCCCGTACGCGTAAACCGGCAGCTCCCGCTCCCGCACGCGTTAACCGACAGCTCCCGCTCCCGCACGCGTAAACCGGCAGCTCCCGCTCCCGCACGCGTTAACCGACAGCTCCCGCTCCCGCACGCGTAAACCGGCGGGTCCCCTCCCGCCGGTGTTGGGGGTCCTTATGTTGTGGACGTTGGTTCTTGCTTGTAGCGTGCACCTCATGGCGCTTGGTTAGCAAACTGATGCTTTGAATTTTATTTTTCAAATGAAGTCTTTGTTTCGAATCCACCTCCTTTTGTTGTTTTTGTTTTGACGCACCTCAAATTTTTCATGGGCTCCTTTTCTTTGGCACTTATAAGTATTCATGAGCTCCTTGACACTTGGGAAAATTCTCGTGAATTTTCTTGTGTTTGAAACTTAGAAAATTCTCGCGAATTGTTTGTTTCGACACTTGGAATGATTTCTCCGGAATCCATTCCGATTTAATTCTCATGAATTTCTTTCGCACTTTAATTTTTCAGGTCTCGAACGGTGCTTCAGAAGGTCGTCTTCTCATCGATATTTTTGCATTACTTGCCCATCCAACTAGGTAATTCCTCTTAACTTAGTTATTTTTATCTTCAACCCCTTGTTCTTCGACCTCAGGAGAGGGGTTTGACGACAAGTTTTTCTAACACGCGACTACTTGTTTCGCCCCTTTCCTGCAGGTTCTGAGAGATGGGGAGAACCAAGTCGACTGCTCGCGTGAATGCGGCCTACCCTGGTCCCACAATCGTAGTTCCTCGGTCGGAAATAACGCCTTGTGTAGAAGGGGTAGTACTTGGCTATCCCGTTACTTCTTCCGATGACGAGGACATGGATGACGATCGTCGGTTCGAGTTGGAAGTGGTGGAGGTTGATGGGATCAACTATGACTGGGTCGCTCGTAGTGTTCGGTCCACCAGGAGTTTTTATACCCCCGGTAAAAGTTTACCTTCAAGTCTTTGTGAGGATGTGCTTGGGGACCACTGGCGGTTAGAGGCGGTTGGTACGGATGACAGAGTTTGTTGCATTCCCTCGGGTCGAAAGTTCATGATGTTTGGCGCTGTTATTTACAAGATGAAGATTTCCCCATTCTTCACTTCATTCCAACTCTCCGTTTTGAAGCACCTAGGGATAGCTCCTTCACAATTGCATCCAAACTCATGGTGCTTTATCAAGTGTTTTGAGTTGGTGTTACGGGTCCTGGGGCGCAGGCGTAGTTTAAAACTCTTCTTCACCCTCTTTGAGGTGCAGCGGCGTCTGGAACTTTCCAATGGAGTCACGCGATCAGATTTCGTTTGCTTGAGGGGTCGTCGCACTTTGCCCTATTTCGAAATCTATGCGGAAAGTCAGCATGATTGGAAACATAGATATTTTTATGTTGTCCCAGTAAGCTAGGAAGCAGCTGATAGCCTGAATCTTCTGGATGAGCAAGGGTCAATTGCCGGGAATAAGTTTCACCTTGGGTGGAGCAATTCTGATATTGAGTTTGCCTCTCGAAATTATCGAGTTAATCCCTCTGAGTTGAACAGGGAGGATTCAGATACTTTAAATTTAATTCGAGATATTGCCGAGCGTCTTTCTGTGTCGTCAAAGAAGATAGTTTGTAGTGAGCTCACTAAGGCTCAGGACCTTCGTGATGCCGTTTGGCACTTAGGTTGCTTGTTTAGTCATGCTCTTTTAATTTCTACTTTTTTAATTCGCTTCTTGCTTTGTTGACTTATTTCCTTGTTCTTTTGCAGATAAGATGGCTGCCCCCCTCACCTTTGATGAAGTTGCTGCCTTGGCCGGGAGGAGGAACCCTCCGAGCTCAAATGGGGGAAGTCGCCCTATTCCCCCTTCCTCTACTGCTGGCCGCCCCTCAACGGGGTCTCGTTTGAGTCTTGGTGCCCCCGGTCGGGCTGGGCTTTCTGGAGTTCCCAGGATTCCTGTCGATGCTCGAGACAAGGAGGTTTGTATTGAAGGAGCTTCTAATACTCCCGAGAGTCGTGGCCATTCATCCAAGCGTAAGAAAAGTGTTGCCAGACGTCGTTCCCCTGTCGAGCGCCCTTCTCCTGATGGGTTTGCCCCTCCCCCTGGTCGTCCTCTTGAGCTTGACTCTGAGGTGATTAACTTCTCACATGCGGAGTGTGAGCGTTTTTGCGACAATCCTTGGGAATTTGCCATCCGCATGGTTCAGCTCGGACATGGAATGCATGCCAAATGGAAGGATGAACGGGGAGGTAGCTCCAGCTCAGGTAGTCTTTATATGCTTCTTTATTTGTGATATTCTATTTGTTGGCCATATCGTTTCTTGATCGTCTCTTCTTGCAGGGGATCGTAGTCATTTGCTTGCTGAGAATCAGCGACTTACCCGAGAGCTACAAGAGGTTATAGAGTCCGGTCATCGAGCACAAGAACTCGTGGGGCGTTATCAGCGAGAGAGAGATGAGGCCTTTTGTGATAGGGATGCATGCCTGCGGAAGATGGAAGATCTTCACACTCAACTTCAAGGGGTTCATGCTGAACTGGAAGGTGTCAAGCAGTCAAGAGATGAAGCCGTGAAGAAAGTGGAACAGATTGCCGGACAGGTGGTGGACTTTTCTCACCAAGCCTACGCTAAGGCATTGGGTCACGTTCAGTGCCTGTATCCGGAGGCTCAGCTGGACACCCAGTATCTCAGCTTTGATCATGACACCCTGGATGGGCAAATTGTCAAGTACCACACTGGTGGTGGTGGCTTTGACGTTATCTACCAGTGATTTTGTGCTCTTTAGTCTTTCAATTATGTCGTTTCTTTTCGCCTTTTAAGATTTAGTTATGCACCCTAACTATGGGCCCGACCATCTCCGGTGCGACTATCTTTATTTCTCGTAATGCAATTTTAATCTTATGTCTTCTTATCCTGACATCTTTCTGATTGTTTGCATCTTTTGCTTGACTAATGCGTTTTAATTAATGGCGTTGGGCGCGTGCCCTGCCTCGATCATTTTAACGTCCATTGTCCCGTTGTCTTACATTTATGTATCCTCTGAGGACAGTTTATCAAAACCCGGTCTGATTCTAACTCGACCATCAGAGGTTGCGACACGTTTGAAGTCGCTTCGCGCGGCGAGTATGCTTACTCGCGCCTTGGTTTATAAGGAAGCGCAAACGATCGCAGCGTCGATCTCATGCCGGCCCCTGTTTTACCATCAGGCTTTTCGTCGTTCAGCTAGTCTCTTGTTTCTATCGTTAAGACTTAGGCTTTTCAACCCTGTGAATAATGGTAAACATTGGAAAATAACATTCTTCAAGCAAACATAGGGTTTCATTCAACTGAATACTTTAACATTTGACGGCTCAAGCCGTTACATGAATTTACACAATAAAATTTTTTAACTTGTCAGTATTCCAAGTCCTAGGGATTGGATCTTTATTCAAAGTCTCTAACTTGAAAGCTTCTTTTTCAGTTTTGGCGACAATTCTGTAGGGCCCCTCCCAGTTGGGGGCTAACTTTCCTTGGGATACATTCTTTAGACCCACGTCCGCTCTTCGTAGGACTAGATCGCCTACCTCCAATGTCCTTCGAACTACTTTGGAGTTATACCTCGTGGCCATCCTTTGTTTGATCACTGCTTCCTTTAATGCTGCTTGATTTCTCACTTCATCGACGAAGTCTAACTCCTCTCGGAGCTTTTGTTCATTGGCTTGCGGGGGACTTGGGCTTTTGGTTCTCCAACTCAGCTGCCCAATCTCGACGGGTATGACTGCCTCTGTTCCGTACGCCAATCGGAACGGTGATTCTGAAGTAGATGAGTGTGGGGTGGTTCTGTAAGCCCACAAAACATAAGGTAGCTCTTCTGGCCAGCACCCTTTTGCTTCGTCCAGTCTTCTTCGCAATCCTCGCAAGATTACCCTGTTAGCAACCTCTGCCTGCCCGTTGGTTTGCGGGTGCTCTACTGAGGTGAAGCGATGCTTGATATTAAGCTCTTTCATGAGTTGTCTGAACCCTTTGTCTGTGAATTGCGTGCCGTTGTCGGTAATGACTACTTCTGGTATGCCGAACCTGGTCATGATGTTCTTTTTGAAAAATTTAATACAATTTTTTGCTGTTATGCTGGCCAGTGGTTCGGCTTCAATCCATTTTGTGAAGTAGTCCACTGCGACTATCAAGTATTTCACTTGACCTGGGTCGGGGGAGAAAGGACCTAAGAGGTCGATCCCCCACCAGGCAAATGGCCAAGGAGCACTCAGGTACTTCAAATCGGAAGAGGGTGCAACGTGCACATCAGCGTGTTTTTGACATTTGTCACATTTCTTGACGTAATTTTGTGAATCTTCATTCATGGTAGGCCAGTAGTAACCTTCTCTAAGAGCTTTTGCTGCCAAGGCTCGTCCTCCTAGGTGCTGTCCGCAGATTCCCTCGTGGATTTCCGCCAGGACATAGTCTGCTTCGACTCCTTCGACACACTTTAATAGAGGCATGGAAAAACCTCTACGAAAAAGTGTTCCTTCAATAACTGAATATGATGCTGCCCGCCTTCTAACGGATGCTGCTTCTTTTTCATCGGCGGGCTCATGCCCATCGAGTATGTATCGGAGGATCGGAGTTATCCAGTTTTGACTGGTTTCCACTGTGAGGACCGAGGTTGATGAATCATTATCAAGGAGGATGCTTGGACTGGACAAGGTTTCTTGAAGAACACTCCTATGATTCCCCGGTGCCCTAGTACTTGCCAATTTGGATAGTATGTCTGCTCTGGTATTCTCTCCCCTGGGTACATGTTTCACTTCTGCCTTCTTGAATAGTCCTAAGAGTTCGCGCACTCTAGCTAGATACTTCTGTAGCACCAGGTCATAGGCACCATATGCTGCATTTATCTGGGAGACCACTAAAAGTGAATCTGTGCGAAGTTCAACTTGGGTGGCACCGAAGTCTTTGGCCAATTGTAGGCCAGCTATGCAAGCTTCATATTCTGCTTGATTATTTGACGTGGAGAACGAGAATGAGAGAGATACTTCTACCATTAGTCCTTCAGAGTTTTCAAGTATCAGGCCCGCTCCACTTCCTTTGCTGTTCGAGGATCCATCCACGTGGAGAATCCATGACGTTTCCACATTATCTTCATGGGACGATGTCATTTCGGCGACAAAGTCTGCTAACACCTGGGCCTTCATGGCTGGTCTCGTCTCATATTTGATTCCAAATTCCGAGAGCTCCACTGCCCATTTAATCATCCTTCCAGCCAGATCAGGACGATGAAGTATTTGTCTGATAGGCTGGTTGGTTCGAACCACAACCTGATGTGCTACGAAATATGGCCTGAGACGCCGGGCTGCAATTACCAAGGCCAAAGCGACCTTTTCCACCTTCTGGTATCTCAACTCTGGTCCTTGTAATGCCTTACTCACAAAATACACCGGCCTCTGGCCAGCGTCGGTTTCTCTGACGAGTACCGCACTCAGCGCTTCGTCGGCCACAGCGAGGTACAAATACAGGGTTTCTCCAACCTCCGGTCGGGTTAGGATAGGTGGCTCGGAAAGGATTTGCTTTAAAAGACTCAGCGCCTGCTCCTGCTCGGCGGTCCATTCGAAGACCGTATCTTTCTTTAAAAGCTTGAAAAGCGGTAGGGATTTGAGAGCTGCCTGCGAAATGAAACGGGATAGCGCTGCAATCATGCCTGTGAGTTTTTGAATTTCAGTCTTTGTGGTTGGTGAAGTCATTTCGGTCACAGCCCTGCACTTGTCAGGGTTGGCCTCAATACCTCTCTCAGTGAGATAGAAACCGAGGAATTTCCCTGCTCGAACCCCGAATGTACACTTTTCTGGGTTCAATCGCATATTGTTCTTTCGAATTTCTGAGAACACTTCATCTATGTCTTTAAGATGATCTGGGTCATTCTTACTTTTCACTATCATATCGTCGAGATATACTTCGATTACTCGGCCGATTTTATTTTTAAACACTTTGTTCATCATTCTTTGATAAGTTGCCCCGGCATTCTTAAGCCCAAAAGGCATTACGCGGTAGCAATAATTTCCTTGCTCCGTCATAAACGCCGTTTTCTCTTGATCAGGTGGGTACATTGGGATCTGGTTATATCCTGAGTATGCATCCATAAAAGATAATAAACGAAAACCTGAGGCGCTATCAACTAGTTTGTCTACACGGGGAACGGGGAAGGCGTCCTTTGGACATGCCTTATTAAGATCAGTATAATCAACACACATCCTCCATTTTCCATTAGATTTCTTAACAAGGACTACATTGGACAACCAAGTGGTGTACTTAATTTCTTTTACAAAGTTTGCCTCTATAAGGTCTTTGACAGCCTTAGCAGCAGCTTCAGCCTTCTCTCCCCTTTGGACTCTTCTTTTCTGAGCCACCCACTTCGTGTTGGGATTAACAGCCAGGTGGTGGCATGCTACCTCGGGTGGTATTCCTGGCATGTCAGCTGCGGACCAGGCAAACAGATCAGCATTCTCCTTCAAGTATTTGATGAGTTGCTCTTTGACGTCCTCAGGGAGGTTAGAGCCTATTTTGACAGTCTTAGCAGGGTCTTCCCCCAATTGAATAGAAACAAATTCGCCATCTGGCTCAGGTCTCTTCATGCGCTTTTTGAGCTCCTTAGCGAGGGCGGAATCCTCCTCCTCTACCTCGCTATCAGGGTCATACCTAGCATCCAAATCTGCCAAGTTCACCTCAGCCTCTTTTCTTGACTTCTTGATTGGGTTTCTCACTTCAGCAATTTCACTTTCATCCTTATAGCTCATGAAGAAACATCTCCGCGCCGCGCCCAAGTCAGCTTGAATGGTCACGACCTTGTTTTCCAAACTGTAGAACTTCATCTTTAAGTGGACTGTTGATGTAACCGCTTCCAGTCTGCCTAGTGTCGGCCTCCCGATAATGCATTGGTAAACAGATTTGCACGGGAGGACTAGGAAAGCTGTCTTCACAGTTCGGAATAGCGGCTGCTCGCCATCGGGGTCTCCATAGGTGACCATCAGCTCTAAATGCCCAAGTGGCTTGGTTTTTGCCCCGTTGAATCCTGTGAGGTCCTTTCCACTGTAGGGAGTCATATCTTTGGGGGAGATATTCAGGACTTGCAACAAATCTTCGAAGATAATGTCCACCGAGCTTCCCTGGTCAACAAGGATTCTCTTCACTTCAATATTTGCCATGATGGCCGAGATCAGCAATGGAATGTGTTTGTTCGGTCTCCCATCCAACAAGTCCTTATCATCAAAGGATATGGGTGGTCTAGCTGGACCTTCCCTAATGGTTGAAGTTGATGCCACATTCATAATTTCCTTCCAAGTTCTCTTCATTGACTTGTTTGATCCCCAATCGTCGAGGGGGTTGGTCCCGTGAATGACCATAGCGACAGGCCTTCCTTTTGCTTTTCGAGTGTCCTCCCGCTCTGAGGATTCAGTGTCGTGATTCCCGACGGCTTTGACCACCTCGCTAGCTACAGCCTTTCCCTTTCGAGGGGACCTAGATCCTCTCTCAGGTGAACGGGGTCTCTTGCGCGAGTCGGTGGGCTCTCCATCTTTTTTTACATATTGCAAGAGCTTTCCCTTCCGAATTAACTCTTCAATGTCATCTTTCAGGGCTCGACAACCGTTGGTATCGTGACCTCCACTTCGATGGTATCGACACCACTTCCTTGAAGGATTTTGGCCTTCCTTCAGCACTAAGGGTTCTGGCCTCTTAACATTCTTAAACTCAGCATTGGCACATTCAGCCAGGATTTTGGCCCGAGATTGGTTGAGCAGAGTGTGCTCGGCGAACCGTCGTGGTTTTGCCTCACGACGTCCTCCTCCTGAGTCCTTTCGCTGCCGAGTTTCTCTGGTGTCACCCTTATCGTCACCATCCTTGGCTGCCTCGCGGTAAGCCATCTTGTTCTCTTCATAATCCATGTACTTTTGAGACTTCTGGAGAAATTCTGCCAAGTCCCTTGGCTTGTTGATTCCCACATCAATTTCGAAAAGACTTCCTTGCCTGAGGCCGTCTTTCATCCAAAACAGTCTTTGCTTATCCTCCAAATTCCGGACACATGAAGCTTCTTTGTTGAAACGCTCAATGTATTCTCTAAGTGTTTCACCCTCCCGCTGCTTGACGGCCCTCAGCACTTCCTCGGATTTTGGCTTCAGTCGGGAGGCGGTGAAACGAGCCGTGAATAGCCTCGCCAGCTGCCCCCATGAAGAGATGGAGTTTGGCTTCAGCTCTTGGAACCACTCTAATGCGGTGTCTTCGAGGGTGAGAGGGAAGATCTTACAATGAACAGGCTCTCGAGCGCCTCTATAGCGCATCATGAGTGAAAAGTGAGCCAAGTGCCGGTCCGGATCTCCGGTCCCATCGTACATTTTCAGTGTTGGGAGCTTTTCCAAAGTCCTTGGAATCGGGCATTCCTCCACCCTCCGAGTGAAGGGTCCTTCATCCGCAAACCTTCTTGAATTGCGAGGTGAGACATCTTGGAAGTCAAAGTCTTGGTATCTGTGCTTGTCGGGAGATCTCCTCGATGGCGATCTTCTGCGACGACTCTTGTGAATCTTAGTCTTACTTCTTGATCTGTCACGCGAATCAGAAGAGTCACGTGAAGACACTTTAGAGTGGGTGTCATCAGGCTGATAAGTCCCATCCAAAGAGGAAGGGGTCGCCCTTGGTGATTCAGGTTCCTGATGTCTCCGACGCCGAGGCGGGGAGCGATGCACATGTTTCCTCCTATGTGGTGAACGATGAACATGACGCCTCCGAGGGGGGGAACGACGGGGTCTCGATACCACAGTCGTTTGAGGGGGAGTTCCCCACAAAGGAGGAGGTTGCTCGGGCATAGAGGCCACGCGTCTCTCAATTTGCCTAAGGCGTGCTTCTTGTAGCAGCATAGTCTGAGTGCGGTTGGCCAGAAGGTCCAACAGTTGGTTGACATCCGGCGGGTGGACCCCTCCCGACGGGGGGACTTCTTGCGCAGCTTGAACAGGGGTGTCTTCGTGGGTGGCGACATCGCCCTCGGGAGTGCCTTCAAGCTGGGGCGCAGGCACAGCAACACTTTTCATGCGTGGTCTGCCTCTTGGAGCCATGGGAGTGCAAGAGAAAAATTTCTAAGTGTAAGAATGGTGTGAAAGGTAGAGATCTCCCACTGTGGTCGCCAATGTTCTGTACCTAGCAGTGCTGGGCTGACTGCGTCGGTGGTCTCTTGCGGTATGACTTGATGTCAACGAGCGCCCGGGAGGGGGACCTGCGAAGCCACTCCGACGCCCAAGTTAGTATTGAGAGTAGGTGAGTGATTTAGCAAGGAATGAGAGTGTACCTAATTATGGCAATATGAGTTTGTATTTATAGGGAAGCGTGCCCATTGTGAGTCGTTGGATCGGCTGAGTTAATCTGAACCCTTCAAATATTTAGGTTAGATTGGGCCTTGTAGATAGTGGATATGGACCAAGCTGATTGGGCCAATCTATGTCAATTGATGAATGCGCCTCGTGGCCCGGTCCAGAACAGGTGGTGAAAAGAAAAAGTCTATCTCATAAAAGAAATGATAAATCTGATCCATTAGAAAATAAGCTTTCCTTGTAAATTAATGTATGAGAATAAAGCTTTAATTGAGTGCTGAATCAATTGATTGTTGAAGAAAAAATGGTTTCCATGAACGAACAAAGAAGAAGAACACAACAAGGTATTTTTGGTTTTTTAAGTTTTGAATAAAAAATTAATTTTTAATTAAAATTCTAGGTGGACCTGCCACATCATCACCGTTTTGCCACATCAACCTCTACGTCAGCACGGTTAGCCACTTAAGTTTTTTTTTAACGGAGTTAAACGGAAATTACAAAAAAAGGACAAAGACGCAACATTTTTAAAACTTAAGGGACCTATTCGTTATCTTAAAATAAGTTGAGAGATCTAATAGTTATAAAAAAAGTTAAGGGACCTATTCGTTATTTTAAAATAAGTTGAGAGACCTCAGGAGATATTTTGCCTAAAGTTAACTAAATTATACTTACTCTAATTTATTCCTTTAATTTCATCTCACATTGTTCTATTGTAGTTTTACTCCAGTATTCTCCTTTGCCATGTTGTTAACACTTTATTTCTCCATTTCATCTTATACCATTACTCTTTCATTATTGTTTTATTTCGGTATCTATTATTGTTAACCTCATCATTTCGTTAGTACTGTTATTATTGAGACTACCATATAATTATAACTCTTATTTACTTTTGTCATTGTTAATATTTTTAAAGCCATAGTTATTCTTTTTGATACCAACAGACATCGTAATCTTTGTTACTCCTATTTTCTATTGCTAGCATTTCACTTTTATTTCATTATTCATCTATATATTGTTATCAAAATTTTTACTTAGATTATTACTTATATTAGTTTTATTTCATTAACTATACTAAACTTCTAATTTCACACAAATATTTACTACTTGTTTAAGAACTTGTTCAATATTGATGCTATAAAATAACTTTACTAAAATGTTTAAGTATTATCAATTTTTGGATAAAAGGTTTTATTATCATTTCTCAAACTTTATATCTAACATTAAAATCACGTTAAGATTAGTTTACTTGTCTCTTAAGGAAAATATTTTAGTGGTTTCTAATCCTTATATATAAAACTTTAATATTTTTCCAAATACTTGTTGAGGAAGATAAAGGAAAATAATGGAATGACAAAAATAATTAAAATTTTAAAATATTTATGTGTGATTTTTGGAGTGAGCTACGCTTTGGTACACGCGTGAGTGCGCAAGTGAAGGTTGAGGTAAACCTTGGGGGCATCACGGTGCGAGACCCCACAAGTGACCAGGTAGTAGCTCCCTTATGTCGTGGTATTCGATCGCCCACTGTGATGATCCTGACGAGACACTGCAAGAACTCAGGATCGGTGGTAGAGTGTTCCGTCAAGAAACTGAGATATGAGAATTGTACCAATTTGAAACGGAACATGTCCTCCCGATCGCTCCTCTAATTTAGAATCTCTCCATGGAGTAGATATTGGCCCCATGCATATTGTAGAAAATAGGAATAGGAGACACGATATTGGTCACGCAGTTCGGCCAATCTTTGCCTACGTCTGCGACTACAAAGCAGCTGTAATTCCGTCTTATTAATTGTATAATTGTATGTTGAGTACAAGCACTAATGAGTTTAAATAGAGAAAACCTAACGGGCCTGGGTCAAATACATATAAAACTACTATTTACAACATATCTTAACACTCCCCCTCAAGCTGGAGCGTATAGATTGTAGGCATCCAGCTTGTCACATATGTAAGTTATCCTTGGTCCCCGAAGAGCTTTTGTGAAGATGTCTGCCAATTGATCATTAGAACCAACAAATGAAGTAGCAATGTCACCAGGCACAATCTTCTCACGAACAAAATGACAATAAATTTCAATGTGTTTGGTTCGCTCATGAAAGACTAGATTGGACACAATATGTAGGGCTGCTTGATTATCACAGATGAGACTCATAGTGCCTATTTTACAAAAGCGTAACTCTTGGAGAAGATGTTTCAGCCATATAAGCTCTTGAGTGGTAAGTGCCATAGCTCGATATTCAGCCTCAGCGCTGGATCTGGCAACAACATTTTGTTTTTTACTTTTCCATGAAATTAGATTTCCACCAATAAGAACACAGTACCCAGATGTGGACCTTCTATCAAAGGGACAACCAGCCCAATCAGCATCTGTGTAAGCGACAACATTTGAATCTCCTCTATCCGTGTAAACAAGACCTTTTCCAGGAGCTCCTTTGATGTACCTCAAGATTCTAACCACGGCATCCCAATGACTATCATAGGGGAATTTAGGAATTGACTCACCACACTAACAGCGTATGAAATATCTGGCCTCGTTATGGTCAAGTAATTCAACTTCCCAACTAGCCTCCTATATCTTCCTGGATCCGAAAAGGACTCCCCCTGATCCGGTAGGATCTTGACATTAGGATCCATAGGAGAGTCAATTGACTTGCAATCCAACATGCCGGTTTCTTCTAAGATATCCAAAGCATGCTTTCTCTGAGAAATAGCAATGCCTGCCTTAGAATGAGGGTTACGGGTGATAAGCGGTGATAACTGAGGAAATTATAAATAGGATGAGGGTTACGGGTGGAACATGTACCTTTACGCAGGGTAACAGGGGGTCGTCTGACTCGGCAGGCGGATCCGGAGTAGGAGACGAAATCGGGGCAAGATATGAGTCACTAGGATCTTCTGGAGGAGGTGGGTCGATAGGAGGGAGACGAGCATGACACTGATAAGTTTGCAAGGACGGAGGACTAGGAAGTTCCGTAGGAGAAGGGGGTTCTGTCTGATCAACGATGGGTGTGAGTGGAACTACCGAGACAAGATCAGGAATAGGTAGTACTTGAGAGACAGACTCAGACGCAATGGGAGATGCAAAGAAGGGCGCATCTTCAAAGAATGTGACATCAGCAGACATGTAGAAGCGATGTGTGGAGGGACAGTAGCTTCGATACCCTTTTTGAACTCTTGAATAGGCAAGGAAGACACACTTAACTGCACGAGCAGACAATTTATCAAGTCCCGGGGTAAGATCATGAATAAAACAAGTCGATCAGAACACTCGAGGAGAGATACGGAACAAGGGTTCATCAGGGAACAATATGGAATGAGGAACCCTATTATGGATAGCAGAGGATGGCATTCTATTAATCAAGTGCCCTGCAGTGAGGACAGCATCCCCCCAAAACTTCAAAGGAACATTAGCATGAATAAGCAAAGTGCGTGCTGTTTCAATTATATGACGGTTCTTACGTTCATCAATTCCATTTTGTTGTGGGGTATGGGGACAAGATGATTGATGTATGACACCATTTTCAACCATAAAAAAATTAAATGATGCAGAAAAATACTCTTTCGCATTATCACTACGTAAAGTACGAATAAAACAACCAAATTGATTTTTGATTTCCTTGAAGAAATTTTGAAAAACACTGAGAAGTTCAGATCTATCCTTAAGTAGGTAGATCCACGTACATCTAGAAAACTCATCAATAAAAGTGACAAAATATCTATGTCCTACAACTGAAGTGACTCGACTTGGTCCCCATACACTGAGTGAACAACATCAAAAGGAGAACAAGCTTGTGACTGAGTACGGCTAGGAAAGGAAGAACGAACGTGTTTCCCAAGCTGACAAGACTCACAATCTAATGATTGCAGGTGAGACAAATGAGGAATCATGACTTTGAACTTATTGAGACTTGGATGACCTAACCGACGATGAAGAAGACTTGGAGACTCTGTAGTAGAAGTGGAGGCAAGTGTAGATGAAGGCTGGATGGGCTGGAGGTAGTAAAGTCCATGTGACTCATATCCTGTACCAATCGCCCGCTTCGTACTCCGGTCCTATATAACAAAATAATCATCATCAAAAGTTACAGAACATTTTAGACTTCGAGTCAGACGACTAACTGAAATTAAATTAAATGGGCAATTGGGAACAAGAAGAACATTGTCAAGGGGCAAGGATGGAAGAGGAGTGGCTTCACCAATGCCACTAGCTTTAACTTTTGATTCGTCGGCAACAGTAATATAATGTGGAGTGTTAGTTTGGGATATTTCGGAGAAAAGAGATGGATTACCAGCCATGCAATCGGAAGCTCCAGTGTTCATAATCCAGGAGTCAACAGGTGATGATTGAGAGAAACAGACCGTAGAATTACCAGAATGAGCAACTGTTGCCGATGATGAAGCCTGGGAAGCCTTATACTGCAGGAATGCCTTATACTCCTCATCAGAAAGAACATTTTGTTTAGTGTTTCTTTGTTCAGAATCATTAACCTGAGTCACATTTACTGATTTCTCTGGAAAGCCATGAAGGGAATAACACTTGTCTTCAGTATGACCAAGTCTCTTACAATAAGTGCACTGAGGACGACCTCCAACACGACCTCCTCGACCACCCCCACGACCACGACCGCGGCTCCCACGACCTGCAAAATTAGAAACAAAAGCAGAGGACTCTATGCCTATTTGGGATCCATTGCCCCTAGATCCTTCTAGACTAGGAAGGCGTATAAGGCGTCTGATAAGATCTTCTGTTGAGGGAATATCTGATGCAGAAAGAATGTTGCTCCGGACTGATTCATACTTTTGATGGAGACCATGAAGAACATAGATCATACACACATTATCTAATTTCTCAAGCATTTTCTTCGGGTCAGTGTCGGTCACCAGAAGCTTGAACTCATTTACTGCTGACTGAGCTTTATTAGCATAAGTTGTGATGTTGTCTTCTGTCATCTGAAGAGTGGATAAACTGTGAATAACACCATAGAGACGTTGGATATCATTAGAGTAGACATTCTTAGCCTTATGCCAAATATCATAACAAGTGGTGTATGAGCGATAGTGGACAAGCAAGGAGGGTTCAATGGTTTGCCACAAAAGGGAGACTAATTGACAATCTGCTTGTTCCCAATCTGGACGCAGATCTTTTTCAATATCAGTAGAATTCTTAGTGAGGTGATCTGAGAGTTTTTGTCCAAGGAACCACATTTTGACGAAAGCCGACCAATTTAAATAATTATCACCATTAAGCTTCTCCGTTGTTATAGAGGGATTACCAGAGAAAACATAAGACACAAGATTCTTACCCGAAGATCCAGAGGTTGGTCTAGAAGTTGAAGTCATCTTTGAAAACAAGAGGGAAAAAAACTGTGAACAGTAACGCGTGAACAGTACCGATGAATAGTGTCGCGATGAACAATATCGATGAACAGTACCGATGAATAGTGCCGCGATGAACAGTACTGATGAATAGTGTCACGATGAACAGTGACGATGAATAGTGTTGCGTGAACAGTGACGACGCGGCTAGGGTTTTTATGCGGAAGCGAGACTCTCAAGAACGAGAGCTCGTGATACCATGTAGAAAATAGGAATAGGAGACACGATATTGGTCACGCAGTTCGGCCAATCTTTGCCTACGTCTGCGACTACAGAGCAGCTGTAGTTCCGTCTTATTAATTGTATAATTGTATGTTGAGTACAAGCACTAATGAGTTTAAATAGAGAAAACCTAATGGGCCTGGGTCGAATACATATAAAACTACTATTTACAACATATCTTAACACATATTTTTGTCTTTGTTTGTGGAACATTTAAAATACTAAAACTTAATATTTATATTTAACTACTCTTTACTTTACTACATTAATTATTGTTGAGGTGTACTCACCCCTGTATTTCTTGTTTTGTCTCTATATGTATACTGTAAAGATGGCGAATCCCAATGAGCCCCGTACCCGTGTTGACGTAGTTTTTACCAATGGTTTCTGGACTCCGGACTATGCTAATTCGACTATCACCTATGATGGCGATGTTACTATTTATGTTACTACAGGAACTTATCCCAACTTTCATACCAGCACGTACCATCACAATTTTATTGTCTCTTTCTATCTACCCCTTGAAGATATGTGGGTCGCTATGCGGGACCCCCTCCTCCTCACTGAGGTTGTAGGATTTTGTGTGGGAAAATAGGTCATGTATAAGTAGGTTATCCGTTGTATGTGTGTTGAATAAAGACTGGTTTGGTTAGGAGTAGGTGAAGTGTTGGATAACTATGGTGGCTAGATATGGAACTATCGTACTTGTGTAATTGTACTGTAATCTGTGTGTGGTCGTATTATAATCATCTTTTGTTTTTAGTAATAATGAATGCTTCTCCACAGGAAAAAAAAATAATATTATGTCTATATAAATATACGAGGCTAATCAAAACAAATTAATTAAAAGAATACTAATATTCAATCAATTCTATAACTAATAAATACAGATATATTTATAATCGCCATAATCGAGAGCGTCTCAGGGGTGGCCTAGGTTTGCGATAGGCGAGGCTCATTAATAATTGGGATCTTATAATGAACACCGATGACTTATAGTTTTAGGTGGTTAGATCTAAATATGGGTGTGGTGGTGGCATCGTCCCTAGTATTAGTTCTAGCAAGGCCAGGTCGAATCTTTAGAGAGGCATTTGTAATTCGTATGATGACTTCGCAACAAGATTATTTGGAAGATTGGTGACAGGAGATCAATTAATATATGGAATGATTATTGGATTCCAAATATTGGTGGTTTGAGAGATTCCTACAATACTGATGTGGATGATATTGCGGAGACTTTGCGTGTTATAGATCTCTCTGATAGCAATGGAGCCTAGGACTGAAGCAAAGTGAGCAACCATGTTCCAGGCGCTATTCTTGATGCTATTTATGCCTTTCCTGCCCCTTCCGTGGCTGCTGGTGAGGACTCTGCTGCTTGGAGGCTGACGAGTGATGGCTTGTTTAATCACAAATCTGCCTTGAGTCCCTACTAGGAACAGTTAATACTCCAAACCATGATTTGTTCAAAGGTATTTGGCGTTGGCAGGGTCCGGAGAGCTATAAGTTCTTTCTTTGGCGTGTTGGTAATCGGGCTCTTCTTATAAATTTGGCAAGGATGCGTCGTGGGCTAACAGTTACAGGTACTTGTGTTGTGTGTAATCATGAAGATGAGTCCATTATTCGTCTATTGCGTGACTGTGTTAAGGTGCGGAATTTGTGGACGATCCTTTCTAATGGGGGCGTCAATAATAATTTCTGGCATATGGATATTGACAATTGGATTTGTTCGAACCTTGAGGGGAGAATGTGTGCCGACCAAGCTAATTGGAGTACCTGTTTTGGAGTCGTTGTTCGTCTAGTGTGGCTTAGCAGGAATGATATCATCTTCAACAACAAAGTGTTTTGTATTGCTACTTTGGTAGGGAGAATCTGAAGCACGGTTGCGAACATTGTTACTAGTTGGGCGAGTCATTCAGGTAGGAGAAGTTACCAGTTCGGGCAGAATAGAGAGACTACAGCCAGGTGGAGGCCACCACCTGCTAGTTGTATCAAATTGAACTGTGATGGGTCAGTCACTAATAATGGAGATATTGGGTCGTTTGGTGGGTGCGCTCGGGATGAATTTGGTAATTTTCTTTTTTGGGTTCTCTTCAATGATAGGTTGAACTACAATGGTGGAAACAAAGATCAAAGCTATCCTTACTGGGTTGCAGATTGCTATCACTAAGGGGTACAACAATTTGGTCATTGAGTCTGACTCAATGGTTGTAGTAAAATATATTCGGTCAGGGTGTTATTCGCAACATCCTTATTACTACTTGGTTTCTTCTATTCATTCGTTGATGGTATCCGGCGTTGCGGTTGAGATTGCTCATATTATGAGAGAAGCTAATCAAGTCGCCAACGGTTTTGCCAAGCATGGCCAATCCCTCCGGTTAGCTAGTAGTATTTTTAATGTTGTTCCTTCTTTTGTTGTTGACGCCGTTCAGGTAGATTTTGTAGGGACGGTGTGCCCGAGAGGTTTCTAGTTTTGTCTTGGGGCTTGGCCCGTGTTGCTATCAAAAAACACATACAATGTTTTGATTAATAAGCTTTGTAAAGAGAGTTTATTTGATGAATAATTGACTTTGTTGTCAAAAATGAAAGATTGGAGTTGTAGTCTTAACGATATAACTTATGAAATCATTATTAGTTCTTATTACCTACCATATCCACTTAACCACAATTAAATTAATACATTGTATTTAGTTTATCTCTAATTAGTTTAACTTAAGCTAGTTCAGTTAGTTATATCTTCCAAAACTACCATTGTAATTCAGTTTATTGCAATATATATACACACACAAGAAAAATCAGTTTATTGCAATACATTTTTAGAATTTGTGAGAATATGTATATGTAAGTGAAGAGTGAACTTTGTGTTTTGAGCACTAATGTCAAATAAGAAAATTATTTTATGATGATTCTGAAAGCTGGCCAGAGCAAATTTAACCTGAGAGAAAAAAAGCAGCAGAATATGTTTTTATGTCTTACAAGGGATTGAGTGTGTGGATATCTTAGCTTAGCATGGCTATTTTCTATGTTGGGGGTTCCAAATGTGGTATCAGCATTGCTATTTATTGCGAAAATTGGTTTATAAGTATATGCATAACAAACTAATCTGTAGTTAAAATTACTTTTTGCTTCTAAAGTGAATTACTCACTTTAAATGATCCAAATATGAAGAGAAAAAGGTGATTTTAGTGAATATCCTTTTGGGAATTCATGTGTGAATTCAAGAAAAATATCTTGTGATTGTATTCTATTTTTATTTTCTTTTTGAAGCTTTCTATGATGATTCTAGTAGAGTAATTGACGAATTGTTGATTGTATGGTTGTTTAGTTAGTCATAACCTTTATTAAAGTCCTCTATCAACTTAGTAAAGAGCTCTAGACTTTGCAAGGTGGTTACTCAAGTTAGGATATTTGAAAAGAAATTAAATTTTCAAAAATCCCATAAACCAACATTTTTAATAATGAAAGTTTTTTTTTCCATCACCTCATCGGGATCCTAGGTCCGCCATTGTCTTGCCTGTATCGTAGACCATGACAACCAGGTGGCCTTACACAAGTTTGAAAACTGGAAAAACTGCTAATTGTTCAAACGACTGCAAAAAAAAAACTAGAGTATAAAAGACACACCGACATGGGCAAAAACACCAATCAGCCAAGGTCTATTAATCTTGTCTAATATTATGTTTTGAAAACCAGACCGGACATCGAACTGGTGAGACATTCAGCTCGTGGTTCAACCGCTTTAAGTTGCTTGAATTCGAATGAAACCATGGTCAAACTGTTGAAATAATCGAACCTTAGGAAAAGTATTATGCTTTTACGTCAATTTGGGTCTATCTCTCTAGTCTAAAACTTTCTTTCTCATCATAACTCTTTTCTCTCTCTCCAAAAATAACCTAAAGTTGTCAAAATATATGAGTTGTTGAAGTCACTGAATCCAAATCCCTCAAATTGGCCACATTGGATAGAAATGCATCTAACCTTAATTGCATTGTTTGCTACATCATCCTCATTCTTTTGTACCCTTAAATAATCACAGTAATAAAATTATATGTAGCAATGGAATAGTTGCCTTATTGCATATACACCAGGATCCCAAACATAGGAGCAGCATACAACTCTTTTCATTTTTATTTTTTAAATAAAAGGACTTTTGGCTCATAAATATATAAAGGACAAAAATCATATAGTATAGTCTAACTCTAACTTATAGGATACAAACTTTAGTTAAATTTTTAGTTTTTCTTCTTTCCATGTTTGGACAAAATGAGCTGGTTTTAGCAGCAGTCATATTATGATATGTTATTACTTTGATTAATTTAGTTAAGATTACTACCACTTGACGTTAAAAGTACTTGCCACTTAACTGCATATTTAAGATATTTACTGATTTAGCCTTTCATGTTGAAATAATTTAATTATTTTTTCTTCTTATTTTTAATTTGATTCTTCTTCTTGTGGTTGAACAAAACTGGATGCTAATCCAGAGTGTCACCACTTACCAGTTATTATTATAAAAAAAAAAATCACCACTTGTTATAAAGTACTTACCTTTATATTACTACCTCTGGACTCATATATCAGCAACAAATAACTTTTTAGATTCATTAAAAAAGTGATGTATCTGGACTATATATAGTCCAGATAAATCACTTTTTTAATGAATCTAAAAAGTTGTTTGTTGCTGATATATGAGTCCAGAGGTAGTAACATATTTATTTATGAATTTTGTGTAAAAAGTTATTCATGAAACTTGATCAACATTAATCATATATATAAATATTGTAATGATTTTTATTCAGAATTTTTCAACTACAGTATATTCATGAAACTACAGTATACATTAATCATATATAAACATTAATCATATAAGTTCAACTTGATCAACATTCATAGATTGCGAATCATATATTCATGAAACTACAGTATATGACATATAAATTTTATAGTTGCTTGGTGGATTATAGATCAATATATATGCAATCGTGTTATATAAATATTGTAATGATTTTTATTGGTAATTTTTTAACGCAGGGGTATATAGAATAGTGTGATTTCTATAAGCATGTAAATGTGCTACTGGTGCCTATATATATAAATGAACATATCTAAATAAGTGTTATCATGGTGGCTATATGTGTATTCATTCGTTAAGGTATTGTAAATTTCTATCTTTCAGATGCTGAAATATGTCTATAAATTCTTTGAATTATGACTTTTTTAAATGTTTTCAATCCATTACTATAGCATCAACCGAAACCATCGAATAAGCCTTACTATTATTACCATTCTACTAGCAGTAATTATAATTATGAAAGGAACTTTGTTATATATTCATAAGCAAATTGTTGTGTCTATTAGGACAATACCGTTATTGGCGAAATCTTTTACTTGAGATAGGGAACCAGGATATAGGGTCATATAGACAAAATGTACATCTACAAACATGACAGTGTTGGAATATTTTATTCCAATATCATAAATAATGGGCATATATTCTTTATTAATTATATTAGCTATTTATCAATTAGGAGCCTTGATTGATATGTGGTCAAAATAAGTAAAAAGCTATATTGGATTTCTAATTACATAATTAATTAATTATTATTGATATGGGCCCAATATGAGTGGATGTCAGTGATAGCCCATTAGAGGGATAATGGGAACCCTAATAGACTGTCACACTATAAGTAGGCTATGGTCCCCAATATACCGGACGAACCGCAACACACACGTTTACTCTCCTCTCCCCATCTGAAGAGAGTCTAAGGCATTAGGAGTCCCGATTGAGGAAGAACCATAAAGCCGACGAGTAGCTGTTGCTCGCTTATCACTCACTCTTTCTTCTCAGGATCCGTTCTCCACTTCTTTGCTATGGATCCAGGTATTTATCTAATCCTTGATATATCAACATGTCGTAGATCCTAAGGTCGTCGAGATCATGGTTTTGTTCTTGATTATATAGAAGCATGCTCCTATGTTTTTTTTTGTCTTCCGCAATAGTGTATTCATGCTTGTATTATTAATTCCAACAAGTGGTATCAGAGCGGTCTTCTATGTTGATTTATTGGGATTAACTTCAGTGAAAGATGGTTTTTTTTTTCTCTTTCATATTCTTGTATCACGTGAACATTTTTGTAGTGGTTGTTCAAAGTTAAAAGTTTTTTTTAAAAACGCTAAAGTTTCTAACAAAGGGATAATTCTCACCATTGGAAAACATATTAGAAGTATATAGCGTTGACGATTTATCATTCGTATAAAGTGGTATTCTTTTTCAATGGGTTATTTCCTGTTTTACATGATTTGTATATATAATATTTTTTTTATACATAATGGTTGTTTATGGATCTAGATATGCAATCTGATTTTGTATTGTATTATATCAATACTTGCTTTATTCGGGTCCGTATATTTGGCATGATTTTTTTTTTTGACTATATTATATAAGTATCGAGATCATATCTTTTCGATATGGTGATAGAGATCCTATCTCATTATTGAATCACGATATCTTCTTACTTGATTGTGAACGTAAATATTTGTCTATTTACGTTATTATATTCATAAATATGTTTTTTTTTTATACTCAATAATATATCAGCAACCTTATTATTGAATAGCAACCTTATTATTGAATAACTTGTGTTGTTGTGTATGGTTATGGCCTTAGTACTTCGGTGTTGTTGTTTATGCGTTTATTTATTTTGGGCCGACCTGCGTGTCGTGATTTTAATTTAAATACGGTCTGCGCACCGTGACTTTCTCTTTATTTATTTTATTTTCACTTTAATGTAATTGATCGAGAAAGGCAAAAAGGGACAACACCATAAAGGACGCCACTTGGAGAGGCCATTTTTGCGCTGAAGAATTGTAATTTTTGTAGTTTTATTCTTTTGCGTTTAGGAGGCCATAACCGTACATTCAGTTTTTTTTCTACGCTTATGTGTAGGATATATGTGAATTAAGACCTTTTCCCATATTTTATTATTATTAATAATAAAATTGTCTAGTATCTTTTAATTGAGTTGATTGAAACAACACGTTGCCAAAGTAACCTCTGTTACGTAGGTCAATTTGATTAAATTTACAAAAGATGTAGCGTGAAATTATTCATGCGAGTTGTTGTCGGCCCAAAGGAAGGCACAACTTGGCCGAATAATAACATGCATGTGATGGTAACTGTGTGGTGATTATAAAGTTATTTATCCATGTGAGCAATTGGGGTGCCCAAAGGCAACCATTGTTTGACAGGACTTATCACCAATATTTGATCATTGCGTTGAGAGTACTGCTTGCAGTTAGTCTTTGCAATCCAAAGATTGGGGACTAATGGTGCGCTTAGTATCTTGTTTGGGTCTTTTAATTCACAATTAAAGTTATTTTTGCACATCCAATAATTATTTATAATTTGATGTGCTACTAATGTTGATTGTATGTTTATTTGTTCTGTTTTTAGTTGCTGTTGCTAGCTCTCCAAATTTTGTTACTCAAATTAACCAAATCCCTATGCTGATTGGGATGAATTTCAAGTCTTGGAAGGAATCCGTTGAAATCGTTCTCGGATGTATGGACTTAGACCAAGCACTGAGGGAGGAACGACCCATTCCCACTCCGGAGAACTCTTATGAGCTCAAAATTGAGAAATGGGATCGGTCCAACCGGATGTGCCTCATGATCATCAAGAAATCAATTCCGGAAGTTTTCCGGGGCTCAATTACTGAGAATGAGAATGCTAAAAAGTTCCTGGAATCAATAGAGGAATCATTTGAAAAAAGTGATAAGGTTGAGATAAGTAGTCATTTGGCCAAACTTACCTCTATGAAGTATAATGGTAAAGGGAACGCAAGGGAGTACATTATGGAGATGTCCAACCTTGCATCAAAACTCAAGGCACTAAAGATGCACATCCATGATGATGTGATTGTGCATTTGGTTTTAATCTCTCTTCTTGCACAATTTGGACAATTTGTGGGGACATATAACACTCAGAAGGACAAATGGTCCCTCAATGAGCTTATGTCTCACTGTGTGCAAGAGGAAGAGAGACTGCGGACGGGAATGACTGAAATTGCTCATTTGGCTTCAAATTCTCAACACAAGAAGAGGAAAAAAAAGCCTAGCATTAGGCACATACACATTTGGGGGTGTCCAGCTGAAGCCAAGCCTTACAGGCCGCATGAAGGTAAGTTGGACCCTAAAACAGTTAGTTGTTATTTTGTTGGGTACGCAGAACACTCTCGCGGGTATAAGTTTTACAACCCCACTACAAGAACATTTTTTGAAACGGGAAATGCAAGATTTCTTGAGGATGTTGAGTTTGGAGGGGAAGGAAACATAAGGAGTGTTGCTTTTGATGAAGAAACTGTTGCTGACAGTGGTCAAGTCTTAGTACCTGTCATTGTTCAAGCAACAGATCCAGAAATGAATGAGAATTTTATTCCTAACATTGCTCAAGAAGAAGTCAACACTGAGTTTCCTCCTCAAGCACCACCAGAAGTTCAAACTCAACAACCTCAAGAGGTGCCAGTAAGAAGATCCACTAGAGAGAGGAGAAGTGCAATTTCGGATGATTATGTTGTATTTCTCCAAGAACATGAGGAAGGTATTAGCTTGACTGAGGAAGATCCAGTCAACTTTAGTCAGGCCATGAATAGTTCTAACTCTCTTAAGTGGATTGATGCCATGAAGGATGAGATGAAGTCAATGGCTGACAATGGCGTTTGGGATCTTGTCAAGTTACCTGAAGGTAAGAAACCCATTGGTTGCAAATGGATATTTAAAACCAAGAGGGATTCCAAGGGTAACATTGAAAGATATAAGGCTCGTCTTGTCGCCAAAGGCTTCACTCAAAAGGAACGCATTGATTACAAAGAGACTTTCTCTCCAGTTTCTTCGAAAGACTCTCTCAGGATTATTATGGCATTAGTGGCTCTTTTTGACTTAGAGCTGCATCAGATGGATGTGAAGACTGTGTTTCTAAATGGAAACATTGACGAAACAATTTATATGGTGCAACCAGAAAACTTTGTTTCAGGTGATCCAAAGTCTATGGTATGCAAACTAAAGAAATCCATTTATGGCCTTAAACAGGCTTCCCGTCAGTGGTATTACAAATTTCATCAAGTTATTACCTCTTATGGTTTTCAGACTAATGCGGTTGATGATTGTGTATACCAAAAGTTCAGTGGGAGTAAATTTATCTTTTTGGTGTTATATGTCGATGATATCCTATTAGCAAGTAATAATATAGGCTTATTGCACGAAACTAAGAGATTTCTCACGAAGAATTTCGAGATGAAAGATCTTGGGGACGCCTCCTTTGTCTTGGGTATCCAAATACTTAGAGATCGCTCTCAGGGTATCTTGGGATTGTCACAAAGGAGCTATATTGATACAGTTTTGGATAGATTCTTCATGAAAGATAGTAAACCGGGAGATACACCCGTGGCTAAAGGAGACAAGTTCAGTCTCAATCAGTGCCCCGCTACAGATCTTGAAAAGGTAGAGATGCAAAAGGTTCCTTATGCTTCGGCTGTGGGAAGTCTTATGTACGCTCAAGTTTGTACTCGTCCTGACATAGCATTTATAGTGGGAGTTCTTGGTAGATATTTGAGTAATCCTGGTATGCAACATTGGACAGCGGTGAAGCGCGTGATGCGCTACTTGAAGAGAACAAGAAACTACATGCTTACCTATCGGAAGTCAGATAACTTAGAGGTCATTGGGTACTCTGACTCTGATTTTGCGGGATGCTCGGATAGCAGACGTTCCACATCTGGTTACATTTTCCTTTTGGCTGGAGGGGCTATTTCCTGGAAGTCTGCCAAGCAGACTTTAGTGGCTCCTTCAACCATGGCAGCAGAGTTTGTGGCCTGTTTTGAGGCATCAAATCATGCTTTGTGGCTGCGAAATTTTGTCTCAGGCCTAAGCATCATTGGAAGCATTAAGAGGCCATTGAAGATTTATTGTGACAATAGTGCAGCCGTCCCATACTCTAACAACAACATGAGTTCCACAAAGTCGAAATTCATCGACATCAAGTATCTTGTTGTGAAGGAAAGAGTTCAAGAGAAACAAATTTTGATAGAATATATAGGGACCAACTTTATGCTAGCGGACCCACTAACCAAAGGCTTGACACCTAAAGTTTACCATGAGCACATTGCTCATATGGGTGTTGGTTTTGAGATTGCCTTAGATTAGTGGGAGTCTTTTCTTGTTTTCCCTTGTGTTCTAGAATTTTGGTATTGATACAGACTTTATGTTATTTTTACTTTCTGCAGAAATTAAGTTGAGTTATTATTAAATATGTTTGTATCATATTGTATGCAAAATATATTTTGCATTTTCAGCAACTTCAGTTTGATCTCACTAAAGATTTAAGTTGGACCAGTTGGAAATAGGCATGACATGAGATCACATTGCATGAAATTTCCACGCCACTCATCCATATTGATCTATGTCATCGAGTATGTTAATATGATGGTCATCGGGGTACAGTCACAAAAGACGTTAGTGACGACAGCCGCGTTGGTCTCATTGTTGATATATGAGGTGGACCAGATTGTATAGGGAAATCTAAAGATAAATAGCATTCGGATGCCGGCCTAAAGAATTATGATATAATTAGTGTAATATATTGCCCAAGTGGGAGATTGTTGGAATATTTTATTCCAATATCATAAATAATGGGCATATATTCTTTATTAATTATATTAGCTATTTATCAATTAGGAGCCTTGATTGATATGTGGTCAAAATAAGTAAAAAGCTATATTGGATTTCTAATTACATAATTAATTAATTATTATTGATATGGGCCCAATATGAGTGGATGTCAGTGATAGCCCATTAGAGGGATAATGGGAACCCTAATAGACTGTCACACTATAAGTAGGCTATGGTCCCCAATATACCGGACGAACCGCAACACACACGTTTACTCTCCTCTCCCCATCTGAAGAGAGTCTAAGGCATTAGGAATCCCGGTTGAGGAAGAACCATAAAGCCGACGAGTAGCTGTTGCTCGCTTATCACTCACTCTTTCTTCTCAGGATCCGTTCTCCACTTCTTTGCTATGGATCCAGGTATTTATCTAATCCTTGATATATCAACATGTCGTAGATCCTAAGGTCGTCGAGATCATGGTTTTGTTCTTGATTATATAGAAGCATGCTCCTATGTTTTTTTTTGTCTTCCGCAATAGTGTATTCATGCTTGTATTATTAATTCCAACAGACAGAACCATCCTTGAAGGTTCTGTATACATATAGTCCAAGTTTAAAGTTGCTCTTAATTCTGGGATTTATCGTCCCGCAAGGCACGAGTACAGACTGAATTTCAAATTGGGTGCTTGGATAAGACCAGTGGAAACTGCTGAGGTACCATTCCCGGCCTACAATTTCACCCCGCCAAAACAATGTTTCGGCGCAAAGTACGACCAGAATTATTTATGCGGTTAGTATCTAAATTCATTGTGTGGTTTTGCTTCCTACATAAATACCTCGCCATTCTAATACCCCTGTTTTTGAGTTCCTAGATGTTGTTGGAGTGCTGACTGGAGTAGGTCAGGAATAGGAGTTCTATAAGATCGACCTCGACAACCGAGGGTACCCTCAATAATCTTTATAACGACTTCTAAACAAGTTATTTTTAAAAGGCTATCATTTCACAATTATAATTGGGTTCTGTTCACCCTGTTTAATGTAAACAAATTGAATTAGCTGGGTAATTAAATATGTTCACAACAAATAGAAAAACATATGTGAGAAAAAGATTATCTCATCTAACCTGAAACACAAATTACATAAGTGAGTGTTTTCTGATTTTAGAGTACAGAATATGAATTTTCAGTATTTCACATTCATATAAAATACTTTCTTTGATCATTATTATAGAACATAATAGCTTAATTTTAGATAGTGTCTAGAGTATTTAATATCCCACACAATGCACTTAGATATACAGCTTCTGTTTTTTTAATTCCTAAAAAAATTGTCAATTTTTAAGTTACAAATGAATGTCGCCCTGTGCTGGCACGGGTGAATCATACTAGTTATCATTACATTTATGAATATACTTGGAAAGCAAACAAATATAAAATTCATTCTTATTGGTCCACTTCATCTCATTAATCCTAATTGAACTCATCAACATGCCACATAATTACATTATCTGTAATTTCAATAAAAAAAAGTTAAACAAATCATTAATACCGAAAATAAATGGTGTCTCATTATCAACGTTATATACATCAACGTTATATACATGGTAATAACATTAGTGAAGCCCGTATGGAATATAACTAATCTCCATGATAGCCATTTAATGACACATATTCGTTACTCATGATAACCATGGTAATACATGGTAATATAATTAATCTCCATGAGAGCCATTTCATAAAATTGCAAAATAACAAAAGGAATGCATCTTAAAAACATATTGTCAAAAATAGGTGTTGACAATCAAGTGGAAATACAGAATTGAAAAGCTAAACATAGTTCTCTCCTAGGGTTTCTCTCTAGGCTCCTTTCCTAGAGTGTTGATCCTTGTGAGAAGTGATCTCTCCTTGTGAGAAGGTTTGATCTTTCGTTTTCCATTCAAGCACCGTCTTTGTGTACCATTTTGACATCTATTGTCATGGCACCAAGTAGTAGTGCGCCGGTTGTGGAGGTGGAGTTCGAGGAGGATGAAGTTGCGGTATCAAGGTCTAATATGTCGCTAACTCTGGTTGGTAGGTTCCTCACGAATAGACCGGTAAGAACTCATATCATGAAGGAACAGATGGCAGGAGTTTGGAGGCCGGGAAGAGGAGTTTCGATTAGAGAGGCTGGCCAAGTAACCTTTCTTTTTCAGTTTTTTCACCACTTAGATTTACAGAAGGTGTTGAAGCAACGGCCGTGGTCGTTTGATAAGCACATGTTGATCTTGAGTGTCATTCCGGAGGGCGTTGTTCCATGTGAAGTCCCTCTTTTTCAGATCCCGTTTTGGGTGCAAGTATTAGATATATAGTTAGTTAGAAGTTAGAGAGATAGTTAGTTGGTAGTTACAAATGAGTTTGTTAGATAGTTGTTACTAATTAGTGAGTTAGTTAGTAGTTAGTTTTATGCCTATATATATAAAGAGGCTTCATGTAATCATTTCACACAACCCTTATCATTTCTATCAATTCATTTGATGAATATTTGATCTCTTAATCTTTTCTCTTTTATCTTCAATGGATGCCATATTATTCAATAGCAAGTCCATAATGTACCAACGGGGTTTATGTCGGAGACGATAGGGAAGCATGTAGGGAACACGATGGGTTCGTTTCTGGAGTATGATTCAAAGAATTCGTCGGAATTTTGGAGGCTATACATGCGTATTCGGGTTCTTTTGGATGCACGTAAACCATTGTTAAAAAGCTTGAAGTTGAAGAAGAAAGGGGGAGGAGTGAAAGAAGTAGTTCTCAAGTATGAAAGGTTGGATGTGTTTTGCTATATTTGTGGTATGCCTGAGGGAGATTGCAAACAATTATTTGAGATGGAGTCTGACGACGGGTCACGTAGGTGGGGGCCGGAGCTGAGGGCTGATGTGCGTAGAGGCGGTGATACTGGTGGTTCGCGGTGGTTGAGGAAGGAGAATCAACCTTGGACAACCCCTAGCTGTGTCATTAATGCTCGTGCAAGTCAAGGGGAACAACCTCCAAATATTGTGGATCACAATAATGGCTCTTCAATATGCCATGTATTAACGGCTGGCAATAATACTAATAATGAAGGCATTGCACAATTAGTGGAGGCATTTAAAAATCCAGCCTTATTATTTCCAAAGCCAATAATGACGTTGCAGCAAACTAATGCCAATAATGACATCATTCATGTGCGTCCAGTCAGCAATGATGATGTTAATATGGAAACTGAAGTGGAGGTGGGTATGTACAGGAAACGCGTGCGTGAAGGTAATCGGGGGGAGGCTGAAAAAATTAATAACACTGAAGGTGTGGGAGGAGATGGTGTCGCAAGCAAAGAAGTTAATGGTTGTTTGAGTTCATTGTTGGTTCAGGAAGAGACCTTTTGGAAACAAAAGGTGAAGGTTCACTGGTTGAAAGATGTCGACACAAATTCCAAATTTTTTCACGCGATGGCTAGTGAGCGTCGTAGGCGCAACGCTATTGCTAAGTTGGTTCGGGATGATGGGTCGGTGGCGGATTCACAGGTGGCTTTGGGAGAGGTAGCGCGGGATTACTTCACATACTTATTTGAGGGTCCGCGTGGAGATTACTTGTCAGTGGTTGATTGTATGCGCAGTGTTGTTACAGCGGAGGACAATATTCAGTTGACAGCACCTTTAACTATTGAAGAGTTTAAGGAGGCTTTGTTTCAAATGCATTCGAATAAGGCTCTAGGCCCGGATGGTTTGAACACAGTTTTCTTTAAACGCTTTTGGAATCTTTGTGGGCTTGAGTTGTCCCATTTTGGTGTTGCCTGGCTTGATAGTGGTGAGTTTCCACCTATGCTTAATGACGCCAATATTGTATTGATTCCTAAAGTAGACAACCCCAATACCATGTGTGATTTAAGGCCAATTTCTCTTTGTAATGTCATATACAAAATTATCTCAAAAGTGTTGGCTAATAGATTGAAAGTTTTGCTTTATAAGTGTGTGTCTTTAGAACAATCAGCTTTTGACTCAAATCGCTCTATTCTAGATAATGTCATGGTTGCTATAGAGACTATTCATCATTTGAAATGCAAGGTGCGGGGGAAAGTAAAGGAGGTAGCCCTCAAAATTGACATCAGTAAAGCCTATGACAGGGTGGATTGAGGGTATTTGCGTTGTGTTCTTGAGAAGCTGGGTTTTAGTGAGAAATGGGTTCGGTGGATGGCAATGTGTGTTGAAACAGTGCATTATTCAGTGCTTATGAATGGAGAGAGAGCTGGCTCAGTCTCACTTGGGAGAGGTCTAAGGCAGGGTGACCCACTGTCACCTTACCTTTTCATTCTGTGTGCGGAGGGCTTGACAGATTTACTAAAAAATTGTGAGGCGAGAGGAGAGCTACATGGAGTTAAAGTGTGTAGAGGGGCTCCAATCCTCACACACTTGTTATTTGCAGATGATCGTTTTACAGGGCCGACGTAGCAGAGGCAACTAAATTGAAGAATGTTCTAGCAACTTATGAGAAAGCTTCTGGGCAGGCTGTTAATCTTCAAAAATCTGAAATCTTTTTTAGCAAAACACTCAGGAGGACATTAAAGCACAAGTGGTGAATATTCTAGGAGTGAATGAATGTATTGGCACAGGGAAGTATCTTGGCTTGCCTTCTATGGTAGGCGGTAGCAAAAAACAACTCTTTGGCTACTTGAGGGATCGGGTGTGGAACAAAGTAAGACAGTGGTCAGGTCGTCATCTTTCAAAGGCTGGTAGGGAGGTTCTGATCAAGTCAGTTGCACAGGTCATTCCTTCGTATTGTATGAGTACCTTCCTGATTCCTACATCTCTAGGAGAGGAGATGGAGAAAATGATCAATTCTTTCTGGTGGGATTCGAATAGAGGAGCACGGAGAGGAATTAATTGGCTGAGTTTGGATCGGTTGTCTGTGCGAAAAGAGTTTGGAGGTATGGGTTTTCGACATTTCTACGGCTTTAATTTGGCAAGGTTGGCGCTTGTGCACCAACAAGGATGCTATAGTTACCAGCGTCTTCAAAGCTAAATATTTCCCTAATGGGAACTTTTTGGGGGCTCGCTTGGGCCATAATCCCAGTTATGTTTGGCGTAGCATCCACACTTCACAGACTTTGGTCAATTTTGGAGCAAGGTGGAAAATCGGAGATGGCACTTCAATTAACATATGGAGCAATCCGTGGGTGAAAGGAGGTAATAGTTCTTTTGTGTCTTCTAATGTGGTTCCGGGCACTGATAATATGACTGTCTTTAATTTATTTGATGCAAATCATGGGGTTTGGAATATCTCTTTACTAGATCAATTATTTAATGAGGAAGATAAAAGTCGTATTAAGAGCATGGTGCTACATGGGAGAGGGAGCGATGATACTTTGGTATGGCATAAAAGTAGAGATGGCCTTTACTCGGTTAAGTCGGCGTATTATGTTTGCATGAATGAGTTGATTGATAGTTCGGCTTTCCGTGTACCCGGTGAGTGGAATTTAATTTGGAGACTTAAAATTCCGCAAAAGGTGAAGATTCATTTATGGAGGTGTAGGAGAGGGGTGCTTCCAAACCGTGTTAATCTTCATAAGCGCCATGTGAATTGTCCCGTGGAATGTCCGTGGTGTGAGCAAGAGGAAGAAAGTGACTGGCATTGTTTTTTTTGGCTGCTCTCACGCGGTAGATGTATGGCGCGAATCCGGTCTTTGGAACACAATTCAACATCTTCTTCCTATAGGTACGGTGGATTTTAATTCTGTTATTTTTAACATTCTTGCGACTGTGTCCGAAAGTAGTAGGAAGATTGTAGCTATGATTGTTTGGTGCCTTTGGAAGCGAAGAAATGAGAAAATATGGGAAAACTCTGTTAAGCATACCTGGTTGTCTATTGCTAGCGCTATGGAGTTGCTGCACCATTGGCAACAAGCTCGGCGCCTAGCGGCTGTGCATGGATAGCAGCGTGCGCACGTTGCTGCTGGGAATAATAACGATGTGGGGGCTGTGTGGGTTCGGCCAGCAGCTGGTTTTTTGAAGTGCAACGTCGACGCGGCTTTGTTTGATGATAACAGGTTTGGTATCGGGATATGTATTCGGGATAGTGAAGGGGTGTTTGTAAAGGCGAAATCTTCTTGGTTTTATGGAGCTCCACAACCACAAGAGGCAGAGGCATTGGGATTATAACAAGCAGTCAAATGGCTTCAAGAATTAAACGTCCAAAGAGTCACCATCGAGCTGGATATTGCAAAGCAGTGGTAGATGGCATCAGAGGAGTGTGTAATTCTGTAACCGAATTTGGCTCAATTTTGAACACGTGTAAGAACATTTTATCTTTGACACAAAACTATGCTGTTAGTTTCAGCCGGAGGCAAGCTAACTTTGTTGCTCATACTCAAACACAAGCATCAAAGGATTTCGCTAGCTCCCAAGTCTATGATTGTAGTCCGACTTGTATTACCTCTTTGATTTTGAATGAAATGATATAACTTTTCCTTTGTAAAAAAAAAATATTGTCATTATTGCTCTGTCACAATTATTTTCAGTCATAATTTTTTTATTTGATCAATCACAATAATGATTAAAAAATATTTTTAGTTGCCAATTGAGCATAACTAACTTTTTATTTGTTGTTTATTGAGAATAAATTATTTTAGGAAATCTATATTTGTCATCTTTCCATTGGTTTCTGAGGTAAAATATTTGTCCATATCATCAGAATTTCGTCTAATTGTCTCACACCTATTGGTTACCAAGACTATATTATGCTTACCATTTTGAATAAAAATAAATCAAAACAAAATTAAAAAACAGCATACCATTACTGTAACCGTAGCATTGATTGCAATTTAAAATTTTAACTTAAAAATAAGTATTTCACAGTAATTTTGAATTTTAAAATTTCAATCCTATTATATCACATTAATACACCTCTGTTTTATCACAGTAATTTTCAATCCTATTATATCACATATACTAATTTTCTGTTTTTGACCAGGTGTGTATAACACACCAAGTTTTCAATCCTATTATATCACATATACTAATTTTTATGTTGAATTACATGCAGAAGGAAAACAGATGTCTGTGCTTACTAAAACTTTGAGAAAGAATATGATGAATCGTATTACTAAGCCACATAGGTTTTTCTTATGGGAATTGGATGGAAACTGAAAAAAGGTGAACTATAATAAAGTTTTGAAATTTAAAGGACTAAGTTGAAAAAATACATTCAAAAATAACTTATCCTGTTTTTAGAAAGAACTTAAAGGCCTCAAATTTTTTCTTATATTAATATAACCATATATTAAAAACTACAAACATATGAATTTATATTAATAAGTGTTACATATAAATTAAAGTTCTAAGTGATTTCCATTAAAAAAGCATATGCGAATTTTCAACAAATTTGTTTTCAACAAATTAACCACTAAAATTTGCAATAAAAAACGTATAGTTTAAAATGACATATTAGTTTAATGGGGCTTAATTTATATGGCATTATATTGTTAACCAAATTTTTAAAATTTTTAGGTCTATTATTTCATACACTAATTTAAGTAGTAAAATTATTAGATATTTTATTAGTGAATTACATGATTGTTTCATTGACGCATAAATCTAAAAATATAAAAAAAATTACATAAAATATGCTTACAATTTTTAAAATGAAAATTTGTATATCCGTGCATTGCACTAGTCGTAGCACTAGTTTTCTTATATAAATGAACAAAACAAACACCGTTCAAAAGATTAACTTTGTATGGTCCAAAAGAAGATTAATTTTGTATTGTATTTAAAATTTTATTTTATAAAAAAAAATTATAACTCTGACAATTATCCGTGGGTACCCGCGAGGTGATAATACCCATTTAATACCCGCTACGCGGGTACTGAGCGGGGCACATGTCTCATTTCTATCTCGCGGGGCGGGTAACAGGTAGTTGGTACTCGTGCCTGCCCTGCCCTGTTTACATCCTTAGTTGAGCGGTTGGGGCTCATCCTCCCTTAACCAAGTGGCGAAGGTTCGATCCTCGCCTTAGGTACGGAGCAGCTTTAAATCTCTGGGCCAGCTGTCTCACCCTTCGAAGTGCCTCCAATCCAACGAGACGATTAGTCACTGCATTCAGCGGTGGATACCCGGTCTAAAAAAAAGAAATGGGGTCTCTCAAATATTTGAGACGTGTTTTGGTGTGAATTGATGTTTGAAGAATCTCTAAGAAAACTTTTGGTATTCTTTTGTGGAATGTATATCACAGTATATGGTTTAATCAAAATTGGAATTCCATGGGCTCTATGGGAAATGGAGCCATAGGGGATGTATTGGTTTAGGATTTCACAAGATTTTAAAAGACTTTTTTTAGGTAAAAAAGTCTGTCTGCAGGTCAATATGGGACATGGAGCCTTAGGGGGGTGTATTGGTTTGAATTCAAGTCTGCTCTCCTTCAATTGATTCAACAAAACCAATTTGAAAAATCCTTTATCAATATTGACTTCACTAGTCTTTTTTTCATTGAAACAAAAATAAATAAAAAAATCAACGTTAGCCATTTTTTACTGTTCGTTTGTATTCATTTGTTAGCCCATTAGGAATAACGTTGCAATAAACGGTGAATAAACAAATAATCAGTAAGTGAAAGAAAGACGAACAGGAATACAAACGCACGTTTCTAGAATTTATCAGTAAATTGAAAGAAAGAAAGAATACAAAGAGACACCGCTTAGTGAAGAGCATGAAACTAGTACTTTGAGAAATTCTTGAAGGATTGTCAAATCTCATAAAGTCCTGCAGATTCTATAAAGTCCAACAAAGTCCATCAAAGTCCATAAGACACAAATCCATTAAAGTCCTGCAGAGTCTTGAGACTTTTCTCAGCTAAAAAAGTCCTTTAAAATCCTAAACCAATACATCCCCATATTCTCATGTGGATCGCGTTAGTGGTGTAGCAGTACTTGCTTTTATAGTTGTTTTAAATGTACCAAATGTACACAAGATTAACCTGCCAAAATAATTAATTTCGTAATTGTTTTCTGTTTACTCTTTCATAATGTTAAAAGTGAGAAAGAGGAAGAGACATATGCTGAAATTGTGTGCTAAACTACACAATGGAGACCGTTTTATATAGGCTTTATGCAATAAATACAAATAATGACTGAAATAAATAACAATATATCATACCCATAATACACGATATTCTATCATTTTACACATGATTTTGTTATATTTTCAAAACATATTTTTCTAATATTTTCGTTTTTCTGTTCCACGTGTCATGTGTAATGAAAGGATAGAGAGATATGTCAGAATCTGGCCCACCAAATGCTCAACAGAGAGGGGTATTTTCTTGTATTCATGAACTTTTACATTTCTATAGCCCACCAAATGTTGGAGAGTATTGAAGCTACCATCTCCTTGACCTGTCGAATAAAATAGATTCAAGCAAGTCCACCACAAAGCACAAATTCTGAGCTTCAAAACGAAACCCTAAGGGGGGCTCAAACTAGATTTGGGAAGTCCGTGGGGGCTCAAACTATTCATTGACAAACTTCTTTTATTAAGAGACAATCAACAAGCAATGAAGTCCGATATCGAAGATACAAGGATAGATTGATCAGATGCATCTAAAAAGTGTCTGATGGTATCAACATGCATGCTTTCAAATTGATTATTTGGTTTGAAAGTTATAACATGAAACCTATTGGTATCATTTTGAGGGGATTTTTTGGGTGCCTTACTTCTGGTGTGTTACCAACTTACTATATTTCGATATTTTTATAGCTTTTGATTTTGTTTCATGTAATTTCATATGTCTATTTCGTTATATCTGTGTTGGTCCTCTCCTTTTCTCTACTTTTTTTTCCGTTCATGGCAAATTGATGAGTGTGGACTGTGGAGTGTGGGATCTTGCTTGAGGTTGTCACTGAGTTATGCTTTTGGAGGTGTGTTTGTAGACACAAACAAGTTTTCATATTTTCTTCACTTTGTCGTGACTTTTGTAACTAATTTTTTAGTTGTGCTTTTAGCTTCTTATAATTTGTTTCGATTGTCTTTCACCTACATTTGTCTAGCAAAAGTCTAAAACAACAAAACATGTTGGAAAACGTGGTTAATGTGTACTTTCATTTTGATTTTGAACTCTTCTATATTTACACATTGTTACATTTTAATAGTCATTGCTTCGATTACAACAAGAAGTCGTGGTGTGGAAAAGTAGTCAAGATACATCAGTTATATATTTGTTTCATCTTTTTTATAAATTTCATACTGAGTCGCACTATTTGCTGTATTATAGGAAGTGTCATATGAAATTTATGGAAGGGGATGAGTTTTGATTTGCACTAATGGAAGGAGACCTTATATATTAAGGCATATATATATATTAAGTTATCATATGGGAGAATGATATGATTACTAATTTATATAGTTGTGTTTTGTTGTCTTCCTTTTTGACATTTTGGATTCTAAGGCTGAGAGTGAGAAACAAATCTTTTAGATGCCATTATTGAGTGTAAATGACCTTGAAAGAAGTCTTTACAAGCAAGTAAAAAAAAACTTTTTTTACTTCCATTTCATGATTTAATATCAATTTGTCCCTTTGTCACTATGACTAAACTGGTGCTGTAGATATATTCCAATCTACTAAACCATTGGTTTTATGGTTTAATAGATCGATAAAAGGAAGCAGAGAAAAATGACAATCCTTCCCTACAAGCAGGGAACAATATAAATGTAAATTCTTTCACCTTTAATTTACACACTATTGTAAAATGGCGCTGTAATTTTAATTACGGATATTGTTTTGTGGTTCATAGATGACATCGAGTCAAATAACAAAACAGAGTTGTCATCACAATATGTGGAACAAGATCCATTTTCTATGTGAAATTCAAACTATCGGCTAAAGGTGTTGGAGTTACAAGTCATACACTACCCATATAGTTATTGTAGTCATCCAAAGCAACAAACAGTCATGGCATTAGGTTTATATGTTACCAAATTCTTTAAGAATATTATTTTACATCTTGTGAGATATGAAATCTTTCCAACAAACCAAAGTGAACAACATTACTTACACGGTTGGCCGAGAGACGTCTCGATCATCAATGAAAGGGGTTTTCTTTGATACAGTGTTAGAACTTTCACCAAGAGAGACGGGGACGGGGGAGAACAAACCCCGTTAATTCATGAATGGAGATAGGGACGATAGTCCCCGCCCTGTGGGGACGTTGCCTCGAATATATTATATAAATATTGTTATTATAGATTATAGATATATATTATATTAAAAGTATTTGATCTTTTAATCGTTTTAAGTGTTTTTAATTAAAAATATTAATAAATTATTAAAATGTGCTAATTTTCATATTGTAATTCATACTTTTAACCTTTTAAATATTAAAATATCAAAGTAAGACTAACAAATATATTAAAATGTTAAACTTTTATTTTAAGTCTTAATTTTATATATTTTTTCAAATATATTATATGTTAATTTATATTTTTGCTAACTTTTAATAAATTTTCGAGATCTCTGTGTGGATGGGGGAGGAAAACTCTCCGAAGCGGGGATCATGGACGGGGGACAAGGGATAATTTGGGAGGCAAAAATCGTGGATGGGGACGGGGAACAATTTGGGAGGTGGGGACAGGGAGTGGGAGAGTTCCCACTGCCCCACCCATTGCCATCCCTATCTTCAACGTAATATTATATGCCTAAAAAATGTAATATTATATATATATATATATATATATATATATATATATATCCCTATCTTCAAGTCTAACCTATAAATATTCGTCAATTAGAGAAGTTAATTTTAATTATATCTATATATATATATATATATATATATATATATATATATATATATATATATATATTATTCTTATAAAATGGTACTAAAATTTTAAGTTTTGTTAATAAGTTGTCCATGTAATGACTAAAAGCTTTCAAATTAACACATGAAATATGTTTACAATTTTGAATTTTGTCATAGGAAGGTGTAAATTTTTTGTCACCATTATATACAATTTGCATGTGGCTACAAATATTATATCATCTATTTATAACACCAATGTCATTTCTTAATGCATCAATATAAATATAACAAAATACTTATGTGTTCCAATATAAAAAATTATGATTTATTAAAAAGATTATGTATACCCGTGCATCGCACGGGTCATATGCACTAGTAAAATAGATTCAAGCAAGTCCACCACAAAGCACAAATTCTGAGCTTCAAAACGAAACCCTAAGGGGGGGCTCAAACTAGATTTGGGAAGCCCAAATGCAATCCCTAAATTCATGGTCCATAGTTTCCTCAAATTGCTACATCTAGGACACATCGTATCACACTTGACCCCTCTTCTAATTAACTTAGATTTACAAGAATGACTCTCTTCAGACTACACCACAATAGGTTAAGATGTCTATCTGTGGATAATAAACAATATACATCTATAAAAATAATTTTTCTTATTTTTTATTTAACAAAATATGGATTTCTATCTTTCTTATTTTATCTAAATAACACATAAATTTATAAATTTTTATTAATTTTAACATTTTCATAAAAAAAATTAGGCTTAAATACATTTTTGGTCCCCTAAGTTTTACCAACTCACGATTTTGATCTCCCAAGTTTTAATTTCACGAATTTGATCCCCAAGTTTCCCAATTTGTAAAATCAGGGTCCCCCACTAATCACAAAAAATTGATGCTGACCTGTCCGCCACTTAAACTACGTGGCAGCCACGCTGGCATGCCAAAGTGGCTTTTTTATATTAAAAATTATTATTTTTATTTTAACATTTTTTTTATATATATATTATATTTAAGAAATTAGAAATTAAAAAAAACACTTAAACTATCAGATTAAACGAATCAAGGGAGCAGATAGAGAGAGCAGAGCTTTTCATCTTCATTTTTCTTTGGTTTTTCAGTGAGAGAGCAGAATATTTGAAACACCTAAATTCGTGATTAGTGGGGACCCTGATTTTACAAATTGGGAAACTTGGGGGATCAAATTCATGAAATTAAAACTTGAGGGATCAAAATCGTGAGTTGGTGAAACGTGGGGGACCAAAACTGTATTTAAGCCAAAAAATTATTTGGTCTACTCAATAGAATATTAGATTCTAATTTTTCTACCTCCACAGTTGTACTATATACCCCTTACATTTTAATTTTATACCATTTTACCCTTACCAAAATCCACTATGTTTCTAGATTTATTTACTATTACATAATTTCGGAATACATTTTTAGTTCCTTTTACACATATAAATCCGGAATTAAAAATGTATCTCAGATTTCTAATGTAATACATATATCTTTTTTTTGACAAGAATGTAATACATATATCTAGAATCAATATTTAATTTTAGATATACTTTTAATAGCGTGTTTTTGAGTAAGCGCTATTAAAGACCATAACAAACATTACACACTTCCACACCTCGCATCCGGAAGTATGTTTTGTAACATATAAATCTGGAATCTATTCTTTAATAGAGCTTACTCAAACAAGTGCTATCAATAGAATAACTAAAATTAAAATTTGATAACTCCAAGCTTGGGTGCAAGTGGTTAATGCACTTCATCTAAAATGATAGACTCGATTAGAAACAAACTGTAGCTAGACTTTACTTACCACAGTCGGTCGAACTCCGAATTATTTAGGGCTGCCCCTAGACAAGAAAAATAGGTACTACAACATAAATCCAAAATACTTTTTTTTTTATAAACAATTCAAGAATTATATGAAAATGATAAATTTGGAAGGTCTAGTATAAATACGGGATGAAATATGAGAAATTTATGTTTAGTGGGTATCAGTCCGACCACATGGGTAGAAAAATTAAAAGCCTAAAATATTTCAAGTGCCGCCACCGAATATAGGTCTAGGGGTGGGAATCACCCGACACGGGCCTATGGCCCAGCCTACGTCAAGCTCAGGCCAGGTTAGGCCAGACTTTCTTTTAAATAGATAAGCGTAAGGCTTTTTAAAAAGCCTATTTAGCTAAAAAGGTCAGGCCACAAGCCATCGAAAAAGCCTTTTAGACCTACTAGGTCGGTCTATTTAAGTAAATATAAAAAATGCTTTTATTAATATTATTGTAATTATATTAAATTTAGTATATTGTGTTAAATCATAAATTTTCTAATATTTTCTATTAATTTAAACATATCAACCTACATCAATTTTTTTGACGTATTTAAAGCTATAATATAAAATATAATATAAATTGGATGTCATATAAAATAGAACTTAATTTCACTAACATATTAGCTTCTTAGTCTATTTACAAAAGCATACATCAGTCAAAGGTCGCAGGCTTTCATAAAAAAATAGTGAAATAGACATTTAAACTGGCTTTCATGCATCAGTAGACTTTCAATAAGGCCAGACCTAAAAAATAAACCTACGACTGGCCACAGGCCAGACTCAAACCTAATACATTCGACGTAGGTCAGGCCCAGGCCATGCAAAGCCTAGTTCGACCCAGCCTATTCCTACCCCAATATAGGTCTAACAGTAGGCGGGGGCTCATTTTAAATCACCATCTATTCTATTATAGGAAAAATTAATTACTTGTTCTAACAAGTCAGGTTTATATTATGTTAGGAGTGCATACAAGTTGTTGATGAACAGAGTCCTTCACACAGAACATTTACAGGTTATACGAGACTGGTCAGCCCTTTGGAAACTTAAGATCCCCCCTAAGGTTAAACATTTTTTGTGGCGCTTATGCAGAAACGTGTTACCGGTGAGGTCTAACTTCATCCATTGTCACATTAATGTTGGTGCGGATTGTCCTTGGTGTACTGGGGTTACTGAAACTGAAAAACATCTATTTATTTCTTGTCCTAAAGTTGCTGCTTGCTGGGATATCTTAGGAATTGCCCACTTAGTCAATAATTCTCCTATTAACTTTACTACTTTTACTGGCTATTTCTTTTCAGTCCTTGCAGTGTTGAGCAGTGACTCCAAAGTGGGTTGGTGCATGACCCTATGGAGTTTGTGGCAAGCTAGAAATGATTGTGTTTGGAATAATAAAAAGACTGATGCTAATACTATTATTTGGATAGGTTCTTCTCTCTTTAGCGATTGGTCTAAGGCTCGCGGTCTCGGGTGTCTTGATGGTGCTAGTAGCAGCTCTTGTCCCGATCCTAGTGAGGATACTTGGAGCAAGCCTAGCAGTCGTATTGTAAAGTGCAACATTGATGCCGCCTTCTCTTTGACCGAAAACAAGGTTGGCATTGGTTTATGCATCCGCGATCACTTGGGGAATTTCATTCGAGCCAAAACCCACTGGGTTGCCCCATTGACTGATGTTCTTATGGGTGAAACAATGGGGCTTCATCTGGCTATTAGTTGGGTTCATGAACTGGGCTTTAAGGATGTTATTTTTGAGATGGATGCGAAGATGGTGGTTGATGTCTTTAATTCTAACAAAGTTGTAATTTCTGAATTTGGCTGTTTGATTTCGGCTTGTAAGATTTTATTTTCTTTCTTTAGTATCAACTCTCAAGTAGAGTTCAATAGGAGGAATGCTAATAAGGTTGCTCATTCCCTTGCAAGGGTGGCCTTATTCACAGCTAGTCCTCAAAATTATTATGACATTCCTGCGTGTTGTACCGACTTGATTATAAATGAAATGCACCGAGCGCTTATTGTAAAAAAAAAAAAAACATAGACAATATCGAAAGAAATTGACAAACCGAGATTGACAGCGTGAATATAGCAGCGAAATGTGCAAATGGTATTAATTAAAAAATTAAAAGAGGAATAAAATAATGTAAAAAAATTCTTAAGATGCCACATTCCTCGTGCTTGCTACAGTAAAGAAAGAGGACCAACCTTCTTTAAGTACATAGATATATGCGGTTCAGAATTCAGATCTATTCCTTGCGTCCCTTCCTCATCCGTTAATGAATTTAACAAGATCTCAGGTTCTCTTCGTTAATAGGCTACAACTATTTTCCTCTCTTGTTAGGTCTTCTGTTTGTTCCATCTTACATAATCCATTAATCAACACTTTAGCATATGGATTTCAGTTGAATCATGTTAGTTACGAGATCTTGATTAATGGATTATGTAAAATGAGACATGCAGAAGTTGCCATTCGGTTAATAAGAGAAATCAAAGGAAGGTGCTTTATCAACAACAACCAGATGATGGTCTATATGTATGGATGTGTTTAATTCTGTGTATGTTTTGTTTTGGGTGTGAGATTTATCATGTATGCTACTTTTTTCATGATAAAGCATCATATTGAGATTTAATTGCGTGTATGTTTTGTTAGTTAGGTCACTACTTGAACTAACTTGTATGTTATTGTCTTAATAATTACTGAACTGAACTGGTTTGAGGCATATTCACATACACTGATGTGAGTTCTGCACAACTATCATATTTTTATCAGAATTTGTTTTGTATCTTGCGGTCGTTTGGATGGATCCGGGACTGCAGCTGGTAAGTCTCATGCCGGATGGATCCAGTAGCTGGTAGGTCTCCTGCCGGATGGATCTGAGTAGGTCTCCTGCCAGATGGATCCGGGACTGGGTCTCAGAGTAAGACCGAGAGGGGTACCCTTGATACCACTCCGACGCTCAAGTCAGTATTAAGAATTATAGAGTGTAGCAGAGAATGAATCTGAGTATATCTTGCGGCATATCTCGTGGGCCAGTATTTATAGGCATATGTGCTAGCCCTGATCCGTTAGATAGATCGAATGAATCCGAGTCATGAGGCATGATAGTCATAAGTGGGTTGATTTATTATAGATACGAATCTTAGCTCCTCGGATTCAATTGCTGGAGTGGGCCTCATACATCCGTCCTATGTGATTGCTACGAATTCGTACGAATTGCTCTTATTAGTGTCTAGTAACCAAGTCACATGGCTAAGATTGAACTAAAAGAAGAAGGCTAGTATATAGACACTATACTTTTTTCTGACTGAAGTGTAAGCACCAAGTTTAAAACCATAAAAAGAAAATAGTAGTAACATTAATCCAGTTGGCAACCCCCCAAAATTTTGTTATAGCTGTTGAGACTAAAATATCTTCTGGAAAGTTTCTGACTGGTATTCTTACAGGTATGCTTGTAGGGTTCTTGGTAGCACATTGATTCCATAAAAAAACTCAAATGCATCAAAGGAGGGACAAATTATGTGACTTCTCAGACAAAGGAGGATACTAGTCCTTCAAAAACTGTTGCAGTTGAAGGAAATTTTACACACTCTTCAGAAGGAAAGGATTATTTAAGCATAAAGTGAAATTTATACTATGGAAAACTTGTGTTTACGTGATCACATTATTGCAATGTTTCTTTGTTTAAATGTGTCATGGACTGCAATTTTAGCTGCACTAGCTTTATAGTTATTTCTTGGTTTCAAAGATGCTAGGCCATGCTTAGAGAAGGAATTACTTATGAGCACAATCTCTTGATTAAAAACTCTTTTTCTTTTATCCTTTCTTCCACTTTAAACGTACCGAGATTGCCTGCGGTCGAAGAATGATAGAGCTGGCGCAGACGCGCAGTCATACAATCGTGATTGTCTGATCGAGACTAGGTGGTTTACATTTCAACTTTTGTAAATCAGCTTTAGAATTCAATCTCAATGTGAGCGTCCAATCTCGATCGGTAATAACATCACAAATAAACAATAGTTGAGCTTAGAAATATGAGCAATTACATCACAAATAAGCCATCTGAACACAATCAATCAAATGAAGTGTCATAAACTAGTGTTCTTCAATATACAAAGAAACAGATAATGAAGTTTAAACTTTGAAACAGATAAGTAACAGAAATATACTAGGAATCTGGCTTTGTATAGGCATTGTAGTCTGTCACAAGATGAATGTTAAGTGCAGGGGTAAAAAAAATTCATCTCATTTACAATATTCTTTGAATAATTTTTTTTATCTATATGTGATCTAACTGTTCTCCATTTCTGAAAGGCCTGGTTACTGGTAGAATTGTTCACTCTTTTTGGCAAATTTATATATTCTTGAGAGTTGAGAACTTTTTTTAATCATAGACTGATTTTGTTAGAATCTACTGCATGTTTCTTTTTTGCTCAGTGTTGACTTTCCTTCAATTTTTTTGCTCTGTAAGATATCATACACATAGCTACTCCGTCTTCTTGATCACTTATCTTTGTTGCCAATAATGATTCAAATTATTGCAGTCTCATAGTAGTTGATTGAATAAATTCTATGGCGTTATTATTATCAATGGCCTAAAGAGTGAAGTTTTCAATATTTCATTGGAATTTATTGTTGCATGTTTAGTCACAAAAATGGCACTAGCTCCTATTCCAAAAGTTGTTCTAGGACTATTTCTACCAACTTGCTAGAACTGAAAGGAACTAACTGGTTTAGTCTGAACAAGCTCGCCGAGCTCCGAACCTTTCGTCCGCTCTTATCGTTACTGCTGTTGGTTTGATACTCATAAGATGATAGGAGTTTCTTGATCTCCAAAAGGGTCTTCTTGTAGCAGTATACACACAAGAAAAATCAGTTTATTGCAATACATTTTTAGAATTTGTGAGAATACATATGTAAGTGAAGAGTGAACTTTATGTTTTGAGCACTCATGTTAAATAAGTAAATTATTATATTGTGATGATTTTGAAGGCTGGCCAGAGGTGTTCTCAAATTTCAACTTAGAGAAAAAAGAAGCAGCAGATGTTTTTGTGTCATTCAAGAGAATGAGTGTGTGGATCTCTTAGCTTAACATTGCTATTTTCTATGTTGGGGGTTTCCAAATGTGGTATCAGCAATGCCATTATTGTGATTATTGATTGATAATCATCCACCCTTAAGGAGAGGGAGAGAGGGAGAGAGGGAGAGAGAATTTGGATCCTCTAAGTGAATAAAGTATAAAGTGAGTACTCCAACCATTATTATAAGTACATGCATATTCCTTAGTTTTCTCATCATAAGATAAAATTACTTACTTCTAAAGTGAATTACTCACTTTAGAGGATCCAAATATGGAGAGAAAAAGGTGATTTTAGCGAATACCTTTTGGCAATTCATGTGTGAATTCAAGAAAAATAGGTTGTGATAATCAGCCATACTTCCCTTTATTGTATTCTATTCTTATTAAACCAATTTACATTGATTTGTCCTTATAATATAAGGTATTATTTGTCAATGTTTTTTCCTTCGATAAGCAATGATTTATTGAAAACAAACATTTAGGTGTGCTCGAAAAACCAATTACAAACTTTTTAAACACAAAGAGGCATTAAACCACCCGGATAAAACATAGTAACACAAAAGTCTACCCACCCCATAGATAAACCAACTCCACGATAAATATTTAATATATGATACAATAGAGTCTACCACCAGCAATTCCCCTTTAAAGATCAAATTATTTCTAGCAAGCCAAATACACCAACATGTTGCTAACCAAATAATATATTTTGCCTTGTTTACCTTCTTCCCTAAAAGCACCTCGCAAAAAAAAAAACGAAAATGGTACACAATACTATTATAGCCAAGAAACTGCAAACCAAGTCAGTCTTCAATCTTAGTTCATACCTCTTTAGCCAAAACACATTAAGAGAAAAGGTGCATTGAAGATTCACGCGTCTGCGCACATATAAGACATTCTGCTGCATCTTCGGAAACAATCACATGTCACCGTAATAACATCTCACGCGCTTGCGTTTTTTGAAGATGTTTAAATGCTCAAATAATCCTTTTGTAGTGATAAAAGGATGATTTGAATTGCTTGCTTGATAAGAATTAGTAGTTGTGAAGCCCACGATTTTTGGCCTAATAATTTGCACTGTCTAGCAGTAGTTACATTTGTCTTTATAACGTTTGATTCAATCCCATTAAATTCAGCCAGCAAAAATCCCTGAAGTTATGTTTTTTCTCAGTATTGTGCATTATGATTCTTTGACTACCCACTATTTTCTTTTAAAATTCATTCGGTGATTAATGTTTGCTTAAGTGGCTGTCAACTATTTTTGTTTTGTAAGATTGCGTGGAATAAAATGGGAATAGGCGTGTGGCGCTGACATGGACTGTCTATGTGGACAGTTCATGGTTTAATATGATGGGGAATGTACATCATAATCATAAGTATTATAAACCATGGCTTTGTCCACATAGACTGACAAGTACGACCAATAGGAAAAAGTCACGCACATCTTAAATAAAATAGGTGGCAGTCCACCAAAACAAACAAAACCAACGCACATTGTAAACTAACAGCCCAGATTTAATAAAAAAAAAACAGTTGGTGTAATGGATGGTTGAGATCACGCTGAACATAACGATTATGCCTATTATATGCACCAAAATTAAGGATCTGATTTTAAACGGAAATTAATAAAACCAGATCCTCCAATATGCTGCTTACGTTAATTATTTTAGGCAACATATTGTATCTTTGGAGTGTTCCAACTGGAAATAATACTGATTCTTTGCCGGCATTTAATTCCAAAAGCCAACCATTACATTACAATGCTACTTTAAAAGGAATGTTGTTGAAAATTCAAACAACACATAACCTACAATAGGAATAAAAATATAGCTCTTATCATGGACTTTAAAGAGGGCTCTCCCTCATTCATCCGTTACATTTGTCAAAATGGAAATCATTTGAACCAAATCCCCTCCTCAAGCTACTGTGCTTTCTGGTCGGTTATTCCCATATAAATCTATACATTAATTAGGAGTAGTTCAGGGAAAATAAATTACTTCTAAATATAATTAAGCTGAATGGGTTACAATTCAAAATCATACTTCTAAATTCATAAAAGTTAATTTAGGTATTCAAACTATTTTCAAACAAAACTGGAAGGTACAACCTTCAGTGCAATACCCCTCAAATTTTTGCTTCTGTTTCTACTTTATATTATATTTTTTTCTCTCAATTCTTTGACCTCTGACCTAATCGATTTCTCCTGTTTTGCAAGAGATAGGAATCGTTCGTGGATCTGCAGGTGCCACAACGAGACGATCTAAAACCCATTGTTGGGCTTCAACTAAAAAACCAATAAAGGTAGCGATTATAGAATTTGGGAATTCTTTTTTGCATAAGTGATTATAGATTTCTTCATGCCGAGCATTTTTTTGAAACTTTTTTATTGCAGCTTTGGACTTTGGATGGGAAATATCAAATAAGTTGTTGCATCCCAATGTTTTTGAAAGGAATGAGAAATTGGGGTTTTTACCATGCTGGTTATTTCACAATGGAGGATGGCAATTCATCAACAAAAATAACGACACACACTAAAGGCAGTCAGTGTTTGGATTCTGTGTTTATTTACCTAAGTGAAAGGTCCAATAAAATTTAATGAGTTTTATTGCTTTCTAATGTATTTTTTGTTTTGTTCATTTGGATTTACTTATTTTTGATAGAGCTATTAATGGTACTGTGTTTTACGTTTTCATTGGCTCCTTTTTTGGGAGCGACTGCATTTCTCCTTTTCTGATCATGTGGTTAAAATTTAAGAAGTTTTAAACCCCATATTTTCTTCTTCATAAAGTTTTCTATTTGCTTTGTTGGCTATTGTCTTGACAAATATCGCTGGCATCCTGACTGTTGTAGGGGCTGCACGAGATTACTATAAAAATAATAGCAAGTCATCTCTTTTGTCCATCGACTTAGAGAACATGGGGTGTGAATGTCAGCGTTTATTTTATAATGAATATACGTTTAGCAAATAAAGATGTTTACGTACACTTAGTTACTTTTTTTGAGAGTTTTGTAACTGAACTGATACATTCCTATCATCTGAAAACACTACCAACACTGTTGTTGCAATCTGTTTTGCAGGGTTATGATTAGGCATCATAGTTACTTACTATATGTAACTAGCTTGCTATCCTCTCAAATAGAATATAACCTATATGAATAGCTTTACGTTGAGTTGTGTAATTTTGTATATTGTTTAATTTCCTCAGAGTTAGTTTGTGCATGTAAACATAAATATGTTAATTTTTGTTTTAGCTTTTGCTCAGTATTTACTCGGTATTTGTTTCTTCATTTGAGTTTTTTTTTATTATTATAGATGGTTTTGGGTTTTAATTGTCATTTTTCAGGTTGTGATATATCCAAGAGGCTATGCATACTCATGATAAGATTCTCTTAAATCTGCTATAGAAACATCCCAACCCATCTAACTGGAGATTCATTACCATTGGAGATGTAGATTGTGAAAGGTTTAACTAACAATGCATACGTTTTTGTGATTGAATCAATGACATGAACTATTATAGTAATTGTGTTACTCCAATTCTATAATCAAACTTTTTAGGTTGGAAAATCTCAAAATATTTATTTATTTTATTTTCTTTGTAATACTTTCGAACCACTGTGCTTATAAGCTAACATGATTTTACTTTTTTTTAACATATTTTGTGATTTCTAGCAAGTGATTAAGAACTAAACTACTACGAATAGAGTAACATGTAATTTAAGAGAAGACGAAGTTTCGTAAGCAGTGTTGATACAATTTCGAAATATGGGAGCGATGCTCAAATATTGATGCTCAAAGAAGAGGTAAAATGACAATTTTCACTTCATAGATAGGATTACATGTACCGATCTTCTTTTGGAAGACTAATGAACACCTTATTCTTTGAACTTTCAAGAACCAGGCATGTGTGGTTTGGTTCCCAAATATCATGGACCAATTTGAGAGATATGTTGTCAATAGATGATGTGTTTAGAGTCTTTATCCATCATGGAATTAACATTTTAAGTTAGTCTGATTGAAAATTGGACACTGTAAGAAATATTTTTTTGTTAATTACAATTGATTTTTTACTATAGCATTTGAAGTTGTTTTTTGGCTCCTGAATATAGTACACATGTTGTTTGTAGCTGTTTGGAGGTGGTGAAATGACTTTCTTTCTTCATTATTTACTTCTCTTAATTAACACACATGGGACACCGTAAGTAATACTTCTCCTGTTAATTTTAATTGATTTTTTACCATTGGAGATGAAATTATTTTTTGGCTCCAGTATATAATAATACACATGTTGTTTGTAGGTGTTTGGAGGTGGTGAAATGACTTTCTTCCTTTTTTACTTTTCTTAATTACTATTTTTTTTACTTGAAATGTTAGTGCTTGAATATGCATCTTACAATTTTTATTGTTGTGTTCATTGTCATGCCATATACATCTATACAGTTTACTATTTTATACAAATTGAAGACCTTTGCCACCGCTCATTCAATACACGTGTCCTATATTGAAAGTCAAATTGAAGACCTTTGCTTGAATAATATTGTTTTTCTTTCATTCTTTTGACTTTTTACTTTTCATGTTCTTCACTTTTTTATTACCTTGCGACAACCCTTTTATAGTGAAAGAAAGTTGATTAAGCAAATAATTCAAAAAAAAAGTGATTCCATGCATACTGATTGTTTTAATTTGAAAAGGAATTAGATATACTTCTCTTTTGGTATTTTTCATAGGCGATTCACTAAGTTGAACCAAAGTGAGTATTTGAAGTTGAAGTATGAGAACAAAGCTGTGGTGGACGGGGTGACTGCCACGGTCGGTATTTAATATGATGTTACAACGTATTTATATGTTTTGTCTTATATGAGGAAATGGAATTTGTGCTTGTTCTTTTCATTTCAGGTTCTCAGGTGTCATGAATCTTTGGTGAATCGTGAGCTTGAAAAGCTTTCATGCTGTTTGGACTACTTTAGGCAATTAAGTTTTAGGAAGTTCATTGCATATATAATTTTCAGTTTAACTTGGTGATTTGTGCAGAGTTGTCCTTAAGTACATTACATAAATATTTTATTATAAATGTATATTATTTCATTTTATTATTTATTATTAATTGATTTTTTTAGTTATTTTATATGTATTTTTAATTAAAAATATTAGCAACATATTAAAATGTGCTTACTTTCATGTCTTTATTCATTTGATATTTTTTAATATCAAAATATAAAATGAAGACAAACTTTTATATTTTATATTTAAGTATTAAGGGTTTAAGCATTTTCTTAATGAGCATTTCTATATAATAAGGGCACTTATTAATATGTATATGAAACGAAAGTCAAATAGTGGAAAAAGGATTTTTGTATGGTACAAAAAGGTACAATTAGTGTGAGATAAAATAAGCAATTTCATCAAAGGAACATATGAAGACAAAAAACCAAAAAAGAGATAGCCATCAATCGTAAAAACTTAACAGACAAATTAAGTACATGAAGAGAAGGAATTCTAATTTAGATACAAACGTAAATATCAATTTGGATAACAAAAAAAAATAGAAGGAATACCAATTTGAATAATGGATAGGACAATAATGTATAAATTTAACAGTGAACAACGTAAGTAACAGACGATGATATGGTCAACGGCATACATGTGTTCTTACTTTTTTTATTGTAATGCGATAACAAGTAGAATATTCTAAAAAAACTAACCTGATTTCACTGGAAGAGAACACTTCAACCCAATTCGATATTCAACCTTCGACAATGGGAACTAACAGAATCTTATATCCATAAAAATGTGCATAACAAATTGCACTATTTAACGTTTTTTAGGTAACAAATTTACTACAATCTTAAAGAATCTTAACACCCTAATAATTCCCATATAAGAAAACGATATTATAAAATATATACATTTTGACAAATAATTAAATATACAAATTTGTATAAAATCTTTATAAGTATATGTTAATAATATATTTAGGTAAAATTATTATAGAACATAATAGCTTAATTTTAGATAGTGTCCAGAGTATTTAATATCTCACACAATGTCGACTCGTGCTGGCACGGGTGAATCATACTAGTGAAGTGAAAAGACAAGAGGAAATTAAGCAACTAACTGTGAGAGTACCCATCAGACCATCAATCTCATTTTCATTTTTATTGTTACTAAAAAAAGTTATGAAATGCCCTCCACATTTTTTTCTGCACCTTCATATTTTATTTAAAAAAAGTAATTTATATACAATATTTCTCGAAAACAATTACAGAATTAATTTTGACTTGCTAATTTTAAATTTTATTCATACACTTTAAATATACATAATACATTAAATGTGTTATTTATAGGTTTTTAATGTTATTTTTATATTTCATAGACTCTTACGAGTCTACGAGTCGAGTTTACGAGTCGAGTCTACGGACTCTCCACGAATCTATGTAGACTCTCGAGTTTGACAACCTTGGTTTAACTAAAAATTATGAGTATAAAGTCAAATTAGTTCTTATTTTTGAATATTTTGAGTAAAGACTCAAATTGTTCCCTCACAATTTTCTCGCGGGACAAACTCATCATTGACAATTTTTTCAAGACGCATGAGTCCCTAACACTTTCAAAAAGGGACAGTTAGTTCATCTGTCCCTTCAGCTGTTGACAACTTACTTAACGCCTCCTACGTGACACGTTAAGTCCACTGTGTCACTTAAATGCGACGTAAGACATTATTTTGGGTCAAATAAGTCTCTAACTTTTCATATTTTAAAATTATTAAAAAAGAGGACTAATCAGTCCCTGTGCGTTTTGGGACAAATTGGTTCCTGGCCATCCTCTTCTTCAAATTTCTGGTTTCTAAACCAGAAACCATTTCCCGTAAAGTAAAAGATAGAGAGATGAATGAGCAGCTAGTTAAGTGAAACCCATTTTCTCGTTTTGACCCATTTTTTGTGTCATTTTTTTCCTGCATTTCATATGTTGATTTATGTACGTTCATTGCTATTTTCGTTGTTGTTTACAAAGAGCAGTCATAGATATTGTAAACAACAACAAAAATTGCAATGAACGCACAGAAATCAATTCAAGAAAATTAAATTAGTGAACAAAAAATCAAAAGGAAAAAAACTGTTGGTAATTTGTTCCGAAATTTAGTAATAGAATTACATATATTTTACATTTACATATTTAATTTTTGAAATTTAATTTGAAAGGAATCAACTTCGTCGGTAGACTCCATTGGAAGGAGTGGTTCCCACATGTGACGAAGTTGATTCCTTTCAAATTAAATTTCAAAAATTAAATATGTAAATGTAAAACACTATAGTTTTCAACTATTTTAGTTAATTGCATTCAATTATCATCGATTTAATGTGACGATGACTATAGTAGTCAAACACTTCAAATGGTTTATAATTGTCAATCTGGTCGGTTTTTTTTGTTATTTTTGTCAAACCGATACCGATCAGATCACTATTGAGAACACATATGGATGGAGAACCATAAGCTTCTACTTGCAAGGATAGTGATGGTCATCAGTGACGGAGCTTTCCGTGAGCGGGAAGGGGCCACTGTACCCCACAAAAAATTGAGGAATGCACGTTAGGGGATGTGATACATGTCTTTAGAACTACCCTCAGCAACTAAAGCATGCACATACAACATAGACTAGAATGAATTTAAGACCACAACTCATTGAAAACTGAAATGAAAAGATCGGCCAATCAATTGAAATACCAAAATAGTTGAAAGAAGTTTTCAGCTGCAACAACGTAAAAAGCATCGAGAAATCTCAGTTGGAAGATATTATAATCCAAGTTGCATTATATAATAGAGAGTCACGTTTCTCTAAATGCCTATATGAAGTGTGGTGAGAAGTTTTCAGCTGAGAATGTTGCAATACCATTGCACTGTTTTCCTGTGATATTCCTAAATTTTGGTTCAGAAAAAGAGACTCTTAAACATAATTCAGACAAAATAAGTTAGTAGGGTCAAGTGCCCCCCACCCAACCCAATTTTGATATTTGTTGATCCATTTCTGATTTTGATCTATCAAGTTACATATATATCTATACTAGTATGTATCACCCGTGTCAGCGCGGATATAAATTTCCTTTTAACTTAAATTTTGAAATTGTTGTTTGGGATTAAAAAAGAGCCAGTTGAATGTTTACGTATATTATGTCAAAAAAATTGACTACTTTGGACACCTTAGAAAATAAACCCACCATGACAAATTTTAGTAGGACACGTTTATTAGATTAGATTGTATAATAAAAAATCATAGTTTAATATTTTAATATAAAATTTAGTCCTCATTTTATTTATTGATATTCAAAAAATAAAATTAAGAATAAAAGATAGCAGTTAGAACATTTTTATTTTTTATTAATATTTTTAATTAAAAAACACATATAATGTACTTGGACAGCGGAATGGTCCCCATCGCCATCCTCATCCCAGAGTTGACAGTGAGAGAATTATCTCTCTCGTCCCCGTCTCCACATGGAAAAATTCCCCATTCACGCTCCATTGTGGGCGGTCCCCGTCGAGATTCCCACGTATAGATAGAAGGCACTCGTTTAGTAGAGTGTGAGACTGAGGGAAGAATGAAACAATACTTCCATCAATAAGTATACATAACAAAGATCATTTGGTCACACTAAACTTCCACCTTGAGTAACACTAAGCTTTGCTATCTCCGGACCTTCATCGCAGAGAAAGAGAGTCTGGAAAAAAGTAGATTAAAAAATACTTTATTACCAGATATTGGGATGTTTATTATTACTTATTTAAAAAATAAATTGTTATATTAAAATATTATGTTTTAATTAAAAATTTCATGTGGCACTCAAACATGGGATGCCATGCATGGTACAAAAACCATCCCACACCACACATACCATTTTCAAATCTGGTTTGGGTATACTAGTTTCACCAAAACCGGTTCATATTTATAAACCAGTACATAACCGGTAACCATTTCGTAAACGATTTACTGTTTTTAAAAACGGTTTTTTCCCTGCTTACCACTTCCAATAACCAGTTTTTCACTATTGAAAAAATGGTTTACCACTTCCAAAAACCAATTTTCACTACCAAGAAACGGTTTACCACTTTAAAAACCAGTTTTCACTAAAAAAAATAATTTACCACTTTTAAAAATCAGTTTTCACCAAGTAATATAACAATTATTTTAACTTCCATAATCCATATTCCAGATTGAAATGAACTGGATCCCAAACATAAATAAAGAGCAAAAATCAACATTGAACGAAGGCGTCATTTACGAACATTAAAGTTCAGAAAGCTTCAATGTTTAAAAAAGTCCATAAAGCTTCAACAAATTAGCTTCAATTAGCACTTGAATCCACAGTTTTGGAGGTAGATTAGAGAGTTTTGGAAGAGCATTATGGAAGGAGGAAGATAGATGAAGGACAAAAGAGATCTGGGAGAGGAAAAACGATGAAGTTATTCCTGTACGATGAAGGGAAAAAGAGATCTGGGATGGAGTTAAACCAACAACATCATCGTTAAAGAGATCTGGGAAGGAGGTAGATTAGCTGGAAGGAGGGAAAGATAGATGAAGGGAAAAAGAGATCTGGGAGAGGAAAAACCTCTGATCGCGAACAACCACTTGATATGGGGGCAAAAGGAGAAATGTGTGGCGGTGGTTTCGGCGGCGGAAGGAGAGACGTAAGGCGGTGGTTAGAGACATGTTCATTTAGAGGTTAGGGCGGTGGTGTTGATGGCAGGAGAAGAGATGTGTGGCGACTGAAGGAAGGACGTGAGGTAGAAGATGTTAAGAAGAGAGATGTTAAGAGACTTACTCATTCTCAGTCAAATGGTATTTACCGGTTTTTAGAAGTGGGATACCGTTGTTTCCAGTTTTTTTTACTGAAAATACTGGGATGGATTTTTTTACAAATGGAATGGACTTTTAATAATAGTACAGTATGGTATGTGGAATGGTTCAAATAAACCGGTGTCTTTGCACACCCCTAGATGCCACGTCATTTAACTTAGTACCACTTCAACCATTAGTTTGACCAATTTCGGTTTGGGGACCAAAATCGTGAATTAACTATTATAGAGGGACCAAAAATGTAATTAAACCTAAAATATTTGATGTTATAAGAAAATACAAAAAGAAATTAGAATATCAATATTAGTATTGTTTATTCCTCATACCTTCTTTTTTAAAAGGGACTTATTCCCCATATCTTATTTGCCTATAAAGCTCCATTAATGAGGTATAAAAAAATTCTAGAATTGACAATTTATGATATTTTATTTTAATATGAACATTATATATATTTTTTATTAAACCTTATATATTCATTCTATTGTAACATCTATGACTGAATAATTAAAAGTTTTTTTTGACAAAAATAATTAATAGTTGGAGAATGGTAAATATTTTAATTAATAATTAATAAAAACATAATGATGCATTAGATTCACTACAAAAAAATGCTTATTTGTGAGGGACATTAGCGAGGGAATAACATTCCATCGCTAAAACTGACTTTAGCGAGGGAATTAGAGAGGGAATGTGATTCCCTCGCTAAAACTGACATTAGCGAGGGAGTCCCTCGCTAATGGTTAGCGACAGAATTTTCAACATTAGCGAGGGACCAGTCCCTCGCTAAGTGGAGGCGTGAATTTGGAAATTTTAGCACGAAAAACAAGGTGGTTAGCGAGGGAATTGGTCCCTCGCTAACGTGAATCTGACCGTTAGCGAGGGAATTAGTGAGGGACTAGTCCCTCGCTAAGTGGAGGTGGGAATTTGAAAAATTTAGCAAGAAAAACAAGGTGGTTAGCGAGGTAATTGGTCCCTGGCTAATTATTAAATAGTTTTTCTACTTAAATCTGTGTGTACCACACAACCACTCTTCTTTCTCACTCACAACACCCTCACTCTTCTTCTCTCCTCTTAACCATTCCTCTTCCTCTACTCTCCACCACCACCACCATCACCACCACACAACCAACCAACCACCCTCACTTTCTTCTCTCCTCTTCACCCTTCCCTTCCTCTTCCTCTACTCTCTCTCTCTCTCTCTCACCTACAAACACTAACCCATCATCACACAACCCCCACCACACAACAACCACCACCCACGACACCACCACCACCTTCTTTCCTCTTCCTCTCCTCTCTCTCTCTCTCTCTCTCTCTTACGATTTCCCCTTTCCCTCTTTTTCTCTCCACCTTCTTCCACCACACCACCACCACACAACCACCGCCACCACCCACGACACCACCACCACCACCACCACCTACGAATTTCTTTCCTCTTTCTCTCCACCTTCCACCACCACCACCACCACCACCACCACAACCACAAAATTAATAATATAATATAATTTTCATCAATAATATAATAATAAATTGCTTCAAAAAAATATAATAATAAATATATAAAAAAACAAGCCATTCAAATTGGGACACGTGTCAGTCTGAATTTGAAAATTTGCACAAATTTTGAGGCAGACATTAGCGAGGGAAATTTCCCTCGCTAATCCCATTAGCGAGGGAACTGGTCCCTCTCTAATTCCCTCGCAAATGACCATTAGGGAGGGATTTTGGTCATTTTGCAAGGGAAATTTCCCTCGCTAATAACCAATTTTTTTGTGGTGATTAGAACTTTTTATCATACGTGTGATATACAATATTAGTTGGAGAATGGTAAATATTTTACTTAATAATCAATAAAAGCATAATGATGCATTAGATTAGGTTTTTTTTTTATCATATTGTTAGTATCCAACGACTTTGCCAGCGACTAATCTAATTTTGTAAAAAAAACTAAATATGAAACGATCTATTGCAATCTAATTAGTATTACTCACTGTTAGGAATAAGATTGAGAGTGATGATAAAAAAAAAGATTGAGAGCAAACAAAAAGAATACAGAGTAGCACCGCTTTTCACATCACGCGATAGGGTTTGAGAGAAGTCCCAAATTTAGTGGGATATAGTGACTGTGCCAAGAAAGAACCATTAGTTCAAATTTTATTTTATCTTAGGGTTTCTCTCTCGGTGAAAGCCGTGAAATTGTATCCACGAAACCCTCTTGCATTGACGATTGAGACATTGTCTCTAACAGTGTAAGTAATGTTATGGATTATGGTTTGTTGGAAAGTCTTAGCTTAAAACTATGAACGCTATTGAAAATTAAGATTTACGCTTCACCTTAACAACATTTGATTTATCTTTGAACTTTTTAAGCAAGTCCTAATCAATCATAATCCCTCAAACATGAAATGTTTTCTCAAATATATTCTCGATGAGTCCCTCACATGAACTTTGAAGAGAACCTACCAATGAGGTCAGATATGTTTCTAGGAAAACCCGTAGGATTTATATTCAACATTATTCAATAAATAAATATTAGATATTGTTGGATATTCAGTAGTATCCCTATTTAAAACACTAAAAGCTCCTCCGAGAATTCAAGAAGCTCTGAGCAAGACTTTTCAAATAGGCTCACTGCATCGTGATTAAACATAACAAAAGTTGCAAACTCAATATCATATATATGACACACAACTTCACAATAACCTGAGATAAATTTATATATGACACACAGCTTCACAATATCCTAATTGCACTACTATTTATGATAATTTTAATATTTGGATTTGAATAATTGTATTCACTCTATCCATATCATATCCATCATTGCTTAGTAGTTACTTACACGAACCCAAAATTACTACTTAAAGTAAGTTGAATGCCATGTGAGCACAAATGAAACATAAAATTGAATTCTAGTTTTATATTTTGCAACCCCAACATGTACTAAAATGAAAGTGCAATGCAAAAGACAGAATATCGGTAAACGGAATAAAAAAATTAAAGTTGAAAAGAATGGGGAAAACCAATATGCAGTTATAAGAATACTTACGGAATGAACCCAAAACAGGTTCAGCACCTATGTTGTAACAACCCGGCTACCTTGTTGCTCTTGTGCTTCTGATAGTCTCCATCTTCTCTTGATAGTGGTTCTGGTCGAAAGGATTTTCAAAGCTACAACAGTGATCAAAATAGGGAAAAAAAACCACATTGTTATAAGGGTGACAATAACACTTCCGTAACCAGACAACCATAAGTGTACCTTCATCGCTGCATCAACACATTTTTGTTACTATTATAGCAATATCTCACTATTTTCTATATCTGCTATTCTTGGTCTGATTATATATATTGGGGAGTATACCTGTATACAATACAAATGTAAGAACAACTATATCCTTAATTTCTCATTATGGAGGTTGACTATATTGTAGGCACAATCTTCAATCTATTTATTGAAATGAGATGAATGCAAAATTGATAAACTCAGGAAGTACTCCAAAACAATGTTATGATTTCAACAGCTGAAACTTTTTAGCCATAAAGATACTGCACTGCCAAAATTCCTCTAAAGCTTTATGATCAGAGAAGCCGAAGGGGAAAAAAACCATTTGAACATGATTGAAGAAAATTTCAAAAACTTCAAAGAATAAAAATATTACTAAGCAAAAGCAAAGTAAACTCATTTAGTTTGACATGATAAAAAGACAAACTTTACAACAGAAGAAATAGAATCAAAAACAAATCACGGTAAGGTGTTGAAGAAGTTGTGGTGGTTTAGAACGTCGGCGTCTTGTGGCGATGGAAGTGGCGAATATCGTTCTTCATCCTTCTGTTTACCTTGGATTTTGGTAAACACCGCTACTTTGAAATTGCTTCTGCTTGCAGGATCAACTAGTAAATCCTAAGACCGTTTGTGTTTAAAGTTTTTCCAGAATTACGCGTTTAAAAGTAAAAAGAAGAAGATAACCGTCGATTTCTCCGCGAAACCGTCGAATTACTCCAAATGAGGGAGGATAAAACAAAGAGAAAATTTGCATGAAACGTAAAGAAAAGGAAAATTAAAATTGCATTAATTTAAAGGGGTGGTGCACAAGATCATACATGCGTTCCTTGTACTCGTTTCTCAGTGCGTGTTGGTACTTTGAGCGTGGGAACTTGGTATGAGAGATTGTGACCCGTTTTTCCTATGAGAAACTACTATTTATACAAATAGAAAATAACTGTACAAAGTTTAAAAAATGTAACTGCTACGTGCTCTTGGTAACGGTTACTTGATCCTACTTCGACATCAGCCTCCAACTCCTTCTTGTCGAAATATCTGTCTTCAGCTTCTTCGACTTAGCCAAATCTGAGGTCGAAATCTACTTGATGTAACTTGATAGCTTAATTCATTTCAGTGTCGAAATTGATACTTGTCTCTTGAAATACAAGGTCAAACTTTAAAAATAAATCAAACCTCGTTGACTGCATTTAATTTAGCCTGTCGAAATTACAGGCTAACAAATTGCCCCCTCAAAAATGTCTTTTTCGACAGGAGCTATGTGAATGGCAGAAAAAGAGTATTTTTGAAAATCCTTCTTCAGTCGAAGTAATGACGAAAACACTTGGGTTTTACTACTTAGATTTGAGATAGATCTTCTAAGGAAATTTATTTTTCCTAGTAATGACTGCAGTTCTTTTTTGGTCGAAGGAGCTTTCGTCTTGTTTTGATTGATTTCAATGCCTTTTTTTATGTACAACGAAACCCAAAAAGTCATCTGCATGAACACAGAAGGCACATTTGATTGGATTCATTTTCAATCCATATTTTCTCATTCTTTCGAATGATTGTCGGAGATGGTCTATATGACCATTTCCTGAAGCAGATTTAATAACAATGTCATCTATGTATACTTGCATAAATTTTTTTCAATAAAATCATGAAACATAGAATTCATTGTCCTTTGGTACGTTGCCCCAGCATTTTTAAGGCCAAATGGCATTACAACGCATTCATAGACCCCCAATGCCCCTGGGCATCGAAATGCTGTTTTTGACGTATCTTCTTCAGCAATATATATTTGGTTATATCCAGAATAACCATCAAGCATGCTTAGGTATTCGTAACCTGCAACTGAATCTGCTAGCATTTCTGCCACTGGCATGGCATACTCATCTTTAGGTGTAGCATTATTTAAATCTCTAAAATCTGTACACACCCTAAGTGTACCATTTTTCTTAATTACAGGCACTATATTAGCAAGCCCTTCGACATACCTGGCAGTTCTGATGAACTTGCTCTTCAGTAACCTTTCTATTTCTGCCTTGATCTTTACCAAGATTTCTGGTGCAAATCTTCTTGGCGTTTGCTTCACAGGCTTTTTCTCTGATCGAATAGGTAATTTCAACTCAACCACCTCTCTTTTCAGCCCTGGCATCTCATTGTAATCCCAAGCGAAGCAATCTTTGTATTCCTTTAGCAATTCAACAATCTGCGCCTTCAACTCTTGATCAATCTTAGCACTGATGTATGTTGGCCTTTTTATTGAGCCATCTCCCAAATCAATTTCATCTAAGGGATCTTGTGCTTGGATCTTTTTGGTTGAACCCATTGGATCTTTTTCAAAACCTAAAGGCTCGTCATCATAGACGCAATCAAGCCTCTGGTTTTCGACAATGTTGTCTTTATTTTTATCTTCAGCGGCTTCATCAACTAATTGTTGTTGTAAGTCAGCTTCTAAAACCGCTTTTTGCTTATTTTCGGCCACATAGGCCGTAACTCTATCCCATACAGTGGGTTCATCCATAAATAACTATTTACGGTCCTTCCCACCCTGTAGGCTTGACATAGCCTTGTGGGTAGTTGTCTTCGTCAATGACCTCTCTATCCCAAATGAATCCATAGTTGGGATCAAGAATCACTGAGGTCCTCACATTATCTTGGCTTTCATAACCATGTTCAGAGGAAATGCATGGCGCAATGCTCGCCAGTTTCTTGTCGAAGGTTTTCTTGGTTATAGTATTCACTTCAGCCTTGAAATAGCTTTGATCACCCTCAATATTTTCAACTAGGCCATCTTCTCTCCAAATAATGAGCCTCTGGTGAACTGTCGAAGGAATTGCCCCCACAGCATGGATCCATTCCCTTCCCAACAGCATATTATAATTTGCCTTGGTTGAAATCACCATAAACATAGTTGGCCTTCTAATGCTTCCAACAGAAAGGTCAACTTCAATGGCTCCAAGAGAGTGGCCACTTTTACCTTCATAGTTGGTAAGGATTACGTTGTGTGTTTTCAGATCCGTTTCACAATTCCCAATCCTCTTCAGCATATGTTGTGGCATCAGGTTCACAGCAGCGCCACCATCAACCAAGATCTTGCTTACCCCAACATTGTTCACCTTTGCTTGGATATACAAAGGTTTGAGATGATTCCTCATCCCACAGTCAGGTCTCTCAAAGACAGCGTGTTGTTCTTCCACACAACCATTCTTGAGGACATAGTAACAGATGGGTTTGTAAGTGGTTTCTTCGTCGAAATCCTCTTCGACGTCGTTTACTTCCGAAACCACGTCATACTCAATCGGGAGGATTGAGACTACACCACACAAGACGTCGAACTCTGACCCAGAATCAGTGAAATCTAAGCCTATTTCTTCATCTATGTTGAGACCCTCTTTGATCACTGAAAGTGGTGGAAATATCCTTTCAGTAGCTGGCTTTCTAGCCATTTCAAGAGACTTTGCAGGTGTTTGTTTGCATTTCTCTTTGTTGGAATTTTCCATCTTGCCTGCAGCAGCAACTTTCTTCTGGCGTTGATATCTACGCCATTGAGTTCTCGTCATAGGGTTCTTCCCTTTGTAATTATTGTTATAGGCATACTTGTTAGATTCAGTTGCCTTATTTTGGTTAGTAGCACTAGTGCTGCCCCTGACCAATTTTGCCGGTTCTTGTTGATTTCCAACATCCTTTCCAGCATAATACACTGGGTAATACCCAGTGCTCTTTCCCCCAGAATGCACCCATTTCTCGACAGGTGACTTTGCTAGAGGAACATAAGTCCTAATCTGACCTTTCTGAGGATTCCTTGTCGAAGTAAACTTATATTGGATCCCTCTGTCATTGTAACTGAACTTTGGCCTTTTGTCGACCCACATTCCTTTACGTTTCAATTGAGGCTTGAATCCCTCAAGATTCTCGGTAGCCCCTTTGTCGAAGACAGCACTGCACCTAGGACAAAGCATGACTTCAGTATTGTTGATTTTGCAGCGATTGAGAAAATCAATCAATTCTTCTTCAGCCCTTGGATACACTACCTTCATCTTCTCAGCATATTGGTCTTCAGTAACCATTTCGACACCTACCTTGTCAGCATATTGCGCGTTTAAAAGTAAAAAGAAGAAGATAACCGTCGATTTCTCCGCGAAACCGTCGAATTACTCCAAATGAGGGAGGATAAAACAAAGAGAAAATTTGCATGAAACGTAAAGAAAAGGAAAATTAAAATTGCATTAATTTAAAGGGGTGGTGCACAAGATCATACATGCGTTCCTTGTACTCGTTTCTCAGTGCGTGTCGGTACTTTGAGCGTGGGAACTTGGTATGAGAGATTGTGACCCGTTTTTCCTATGAGAAACTACTATTTATACAAATAGAAAATAACTGTACAAAGTTTAAAAAATGTAACTACTACGTGCTTTTGGTAACGGTTACTTGATCCTACTTCGACATCAGCCTCCAACTCCTTCTTGTCGAAATATCTGTCTTCAGCTTCTTCGACTTAGCCAAATCTGAGGTCGAAATCTACTTGATGTAACTTGATAGCTTAATTCATTTCAGTGTCGAAATTGATACTTGTCTCTTGAAATACAAGGTCAAACTTTAAAAATAAATCAAACCTCGTTGACTGCATTTAATTTAGCCTGTCGAAATTACAGGCTAACACCTTCACATAGTATCGTGGCCAACTTTGTTATGATGCTAACGAAGGAAATTTTTCAGAAATTTAGGGAAAAACGAAACCCTAACGAAGGAAGATAGAATGAGTGATGGTCCATGGAGAGAGAAAAATGCAATGCTCTATTTCTTTTGATTTTCTTCTTTCGTTGCTTTGCATTTTAAGTTGATCAAGATGAAAGAAGAGATGAAGGACAAACTTTTGTAGTTCATCAAAAAAAGATTGAAATTTTGTGATAGAAAATGAGAGAAAAAGAAGCAAGAGGAATGTGCGAATGAGAGATGAAGAGAGATTGTCGAGAGAGAGATTGGATCCACAAAATTAGCATTGTATTCACTACTAGATCCACAAAATTAGCATTGTATTTATTACTCCAATCAATGTTATTAAAACTGACCCGGTGATCGACCCTAGCAGGTCACTGGGTCATTGGGTCAATGGTTGAACCGAGGGGTCACTAATTGACCCGCATGACCCGATATCAATAAATTTGGTATTAAATTAACATGATAATTAGAAAAATGTAAGATATTATAAGAAAATATTTTTAAATTTAATATATTTTTGAATTAAAAACAAATTTGAAAATCAATAAAATTACTCATATTTAATAACATTCTAGTTAATAAATATATAGAATCTAAAATCTATGGAAAGTGATACAAAATATTAGATGTCAAATAAATATGATATATAAATGTAATATATAAGTATTAAAATACATATAAATACATATAATTAGTAGGTAATAGATTTTGCTAGAAAAAAAAGAAAAAAAAGAGTATATATATATATTCTATAATACGCCTCAATTACAACAAAACGTGGTTGCTCAAACGGTTAGTGTTGGAAGGTGCGGGTGTGAGGAAGGTGGTTCGATCCCCTGATTCTTTATTGTGTGTGGCTTTTTCTGATTGGTCCTAGTTGTAAACCTATGTGGACAAACTCATGATTTATATATATATATATATATATATATATATATATATATATATATATATATATATATATATATATATCTTTCTCTTATATGTGGCTTGGCATTGTAGGCGCCAAAATGCAGCCACATTTTATGCCCCCAACTTCAAGTATATTTACCCCAAATGCCACTCTTTCATTTCTTTATTTTTATGTTTTTTTTTTTTGTTTTTTTCCCATTTTTATAATTTTCTTCATTAATATTAATTTGAAGTTTGGAAAAAGTTTTAGATGTTTAAATACGCTAAGTTTGTTCATCAATAATCGGTTTGATGAAAAAAAATTGTGACAAAATATGTACAGTGCTAAGTTCGTTCCTCAATAATTTCAACTTTGTATATGTGTTTTTATTTTATTGTTCTTTTTAAATTAAACTCTACATGATAACTATATGTTTGACTTTCTAATTGTGTTGTCTTCTTTTCTCTTTAATTATGAGTTTTTTGTTATATTTACATTTGATGAATATGGATAACATTATTAAAATTCTTTAGACTTTTTCTTATTATTATCTATATATGTTCAATTTTAATGTATTTGTTAATGTTCATTTTTAATTTTATAATCTTCTTATCTAATTTATAGTTATAATTTAATTTTTTGAATATATCATGTCTCACAGTACATCAAGCATCCTCATCCATATCGAGTAGCGCAGCAATACGCCGAAACCCATAGTTATTATAAGCTCCTGCATTAACTATATCCTGAATATAAGAATGTGTTATCACAGTACGCTAAGGAATGTGTTGTACTCACCCTCTTCCTCTTCCTCTCGGGAGGTAGTTGTCTTATATCTAATGGGGTTTGGCATCTAGAGCGCCAAAACGCCGATTCTTTTTTTGTTTTTTTCTTTCCTTTTTTTCCTTCTTTTATATTTTAAGGTTATGTCTTTTTTCCCTTTTTAATATTTTTCGGAGTACTTTACTTTCTCGAAATATGTAAGATCTTTACGTGAAGTTTATCTTTCAATAATCGATTGGGTGAAAAATGCTAAGCAATGTGTTTTGGGTACTTTACCGTTTAGAAATGATTTTAACTATTCAAATATTCAAAGTTCGTTCCTATATAACCAGTTTAGTGAAAAAATTTGTGACACTAACTCATGCAACTCACCCTTTTACTAATTTCACCACTTTAAAAAATCAATTTCTTTTTATACTTCTTCTCTTTGTATTTTTTAGAACCATATTTTTCCGAACCTTTAAAAAATTAATTTATTTTTATACTTCTTCTCCTTATATTTTTTAGAATCATATTCTTTTGAACATGAAATATCTTTTGAATGCATTTAGTTCGGTTGCTACCGACTATGGATGTTTAATTTCAACGTCTTTGTTAATATTCTTTTTAAGTTTTATAATCTTATTTAATGTATAGCTATAATTTAATTTTTATTCACAGTTATTTCACTATATATTTTACAAAACAACACCATTGGTCCACTGCCATAAGCTACTCTGGGACAAGGGATCGACTCAGTGCTCTCGAGTTCGATTCCTGCAGTCCTGTAGTGGACAAGCTCTGTAGGGTTAAAAAAAGAAACCAAGCATGAATGTTTATAAGGAGGGTTGCTAATAAATGCGGAAAAAATTTATTTCTCATTTACACAGAAATTTAGCCAGCCCCGTGCATCGCACGGGTTATGGGGCTAGTATATATAATGTGCAAGTGTTTTAAAATCTTTAAGCCAACTAAAGATGCCACCAAGACCAAGTTATGTGTTAAGTCATACCGACGCATTAGTATTTTCGATTAGAAATTAAAAGACAATTAGATAAAGGGACCAAAGACACACAATCACGAAATCATGGGACCTAATTCACACAATTAATACATAGGAAATCAAAATAACACAATTGCATGAACACTGTTGGAACATGGGTTGTGAATTAAAAAGTCTCACATTGCTTGGACTAGGCACTTGAAGAGTGCTTATAATCCAAAGGGTACCCAGTTTTGTAAACGGGCAAGCACGTACACCATCTGACCACCACACGCGCGCGCCGCCGCCGCCGTCCGGCCGGGCCGGGCTTGGCTTGTGAGGTGTAAATAAATTTTTTGCGAAAATAATTAATAATTATTTATTTTTTGGTGCGTTGCGTCCAGATTCGTTGAACCGTCCGGATACGATGAACTAACCGTTGTGTACAGATTCGGGAGCTACTTGGAGCACAAGCAGCTCCGTCCTTATCCAACAAGACTTGCGCAGCAAGCCGGTTAGATGCCTATAAATAGGCCCCTCCCTCAGTTCATTCCACACACCGCTTGACGTTAAATCATACCTCAAGCTCTCTCTCCTCTCTCGAAATTTCTTCTTTTCTACTCCGGCCTACGAGCCATTCTTTTAGAGTGATCTACGGATCATATTTCAGAGTGATCTACGGATCATATTTCAGAGTGATCTACGAATCATATTCAGAGTGATCTACGGATCATATTGAGGTGTATTTCTAGAGCGATTATACACTGTGCAGTGATAATCGTACTGGGCTGTTTTATCCTGGGGACGGCGTGGTTGATAGTCTGCTTGCACCTTGAGCAGTGCCGCGAAACGTCTTAAAGAGAGCGACCTAGTCCGCGACTCAACCCGGTAATTTCTTCGGTATATTTTTCTAAAAACTCCGCAACAACAATTTTAAGACGTTTCGAATCAGCCTAAGCGTAGCCCTGAAGTGCTTGCTAGGTGAGACGATCTAAGAGTAGCCCTGAAGTGCCGCTCGATCAGATATTTGCGAAATCAACCATGACTACCGAAGAGATTACTGGACCCAATGTTTCTGACTACAACAAGCCTTTTCGGTTTGAGGGATCTCATTTCAAGCGTTGGCAACAAAAGATGGAATTTTTCCTGACTATGAAGAAAGTTGCTAATGTCTTGACCGATGAGATTCCAGTGGAAGATGAAACAGCTGAACAGGAAGTACGAATTAAAGCAGCCAAAGAAATACTACTTTGGAAGGAGCATGACTATATTTGTAAGAATTTCATTCTCAATGGACTAAGTGATGATCTTTATGATTATTACAGCACCTGCAAGTCCGCCAAAGAAGTCTGGAATGCTCTGAAAAAGAAATATGACACTGAGGAAGCAGGTACTAAAAAATATGCTGTGAGCCGCTATCTCAACTACAAGATGACAGATAACAAATCTGTAGAGACTCAGTCACATGAGTTACAGAAAATAGCTCATGAAATTATCTCTGAAGGCATGGCCTTAGATGAACAATTTCAAGTAGCTGTTATTATTGACAAACTTCCTCCTGCCTGGAAGGAATTCAAGAATTCTCTCAGGCACAAGACCAAAGAATTCTCTTTGGAAAGTTTGATTACTCGACTCTGGATTGAGGAGGAATCTCGGAAGCAAGATCAGAAAGAAGAAGTATTGTTTCTTCCAAACAAGAAACCAGGAGCGGTTCTGAAGCCAACTGGCAAACCTTTCAAGAATCAGAACCGTAACCAGATTCAAAAGAACCGCAACAACAAGAATGGGAACCCTCCAAAGGTCCCAAATGCTAAGACACCACCACCTAAGAATGATGCTGCTCCCTTCATTTGTTTCAAATGTGGGAGACCAGGTCATATGGCACGCAAGTGTAGGAACGGGCCAAGCCCTGCTCCGCAGGCTAACCTTACTGAAGAGTGCTCCGCAGGCTAACCTGACTGAAGAGAATTTCACTGCTATGATCACTGAAATCAACATGGTTGGTGGATCTGATGACTGGTGGAATGATACTGGATCCTCTCGCCACGTTTGCAATAACCGTGCTATGTTTAAAACATACAAGGCAGTTGAGGATAAGAAAGTGTTGTTGGGCGATGCTCACACCACTATTGTTGCAGGTATTGGAGATGTTGAGCTGAAGTTCACCTCTGGAAAGACTCTAATCTTGAAGGACGTGATGCACACTCCAGAGATAAGGAAGAATCTGGTTTCAGGCTTCCTTCTGAATAAGGCAGGGTTTACTCAGACTATTGAAGGGGATTTGTATACCTTGACTAAAAATGGGATTTTTGTTGGGAAAGGGTACGCCACTGATGGCATGTTCAAATTGAATGTTGAAATTAATAAAGTTTTTCCTTCTGCTTATATGTTGTGTGATTTTAATATTTGGCACTCTCGTTTATGTCATGTCAATAAGCGCGTTATTTCGAATATGAGCAATTTAGGATTAATTCCGAAAGTATCGTTAAATGATTTTCATAAATGCGAATTTTGTAGTCAAGCCAAAATTACGAAAGCGTCACACAAAGGCGTTATAAGAGAATCAGAGCTGTTAGATTTGATACACTCTGATATTTGCGAACTAGACGGAACGTTGACCAGAAATGGTAAACGCTATTTTATCACTTTTATTGACGATTGCTCAGACTATACCTTTGTATATCTTATGAAAAATAAAAGTGAAGCGCTTGACATGTTCAAAATCTTTCTAATAGAAATTGAAAATCAATTTGAGAAAAAGATAAAGCGTTTTCGAAGTGATAGAGGAACTGAGTATGATTCCCAATTATTTAATGACTTTTATAAGTTGAATGGGATCATACATGAAACGACTGCACCATATTCCCCTGAAATGAATGGTAAAGCAGAAAGAAAAAATAGAACCCTTACTGAATTGACGGTTGCCATTATGCTCAACTCTGGAGCTGCAACTCACTGGTGGGGGGAAATTTTACTAACTGTATGTTATGTACTAAACAGAGTTCCTAAGTCTAGGAATAAAATTTCTCCTTATGAAATAATAAAGAAAAGACAACCAAATGTGTCTTATTTTCGAACATGGGGCTGTCTAGCCTATGTAAGAATCCCAGACCCTAAGAGAGTTAAACTTGCCAGTAGAGCCTATGAATGTATATTCATTGGTTATGCAGTGAATAGCAAAGCATACAGGTTTTATGACCTTAATGCAAAAGTGATCATAGAGTCAAATGATGTTGACTTCTATGAAAGTGAATTTCCCTTTAAATCAAGAAATAGTGGGGGCACCGGAACTGGTCAAGTTTCATTGCCTAGGAACGTTGAAAACAACGAAGAAAGGGAAATAGAGCCTCGAAGAGGTAAGAGAGCACGTATTGCTAAAGACTATGGACCTGACTATGAGGTCTATACATTAGAGGAGGATCCTACGAGCCTTCAAGAAGCTCTGTCTTCATTGGATGCTGATTTGTGGCAAGAAGCCATAAATGATGAGATGGATTCTCTAGAGTCTAACAAGACATGGCACTTAGTGGACTTGCCTCCTGGTTGCAAACCCATTGGTTGTAAATGGATATTGAAAAAGAAACTAAAACCCGATGGCACTGTTGATAAATACAAGGCTCGCCTTGTAGCCAAAGGTTTTAGACAAAGAGAGAATATAGATTTCTTCGACACATTTTCGCCCGTTACAAGAATTACATCTATAAGGGTACTAATTTCGATGGCCGCTATTTATAACTTAGAAGTACACCAAATGGATGTAAAAACTGCTTTTCTAAATGGCGAACTAGAAGAAGAAATCTATATGGAGCAACCTGAAGGGTTTGTAGTTCATGGGCAAGAACACAAGGTCTGCAAGTTGGATAAGTCTCTGTATGGTCTAAAACAAGCTCCTAAACAATGGCACGAGAAGTTTGATAATGTGATCATATCGAATGGGTTTAAAGGGAATGAAAGTGACAAATGCATTTATTACAAAACCGAGAATGACATTTGCACTATCATATGTCTCTATGTAGACGACCTACTCATATTTGGATCAAACATTCATGCTATTGATAAGGTGAAATCATTGTTGTGCAACAACTTTGATATGAAAGACCTCGGAGAAGCCAGTGTGATACTTGGCATTAAGATCACTAGGTCCAAGAAGGGAATTTCTTTGGATCAATCTCATTACATTGAGAAGATCTTAAAGAAATATAATTACTTTGACTGTAAACCTGCGTGTACACCATATGATCTGAGTGTCAAGCTCTTTAAGAACACTGGTGACAGTGTAAGACAAACGGAATTCGCGAGCATCATTGGCAGTCTAAGGTATGCCACTGATTGTACTAGACCCGACATTGCCTATGTTGTGGGATTGTTGTGCAGGTTTACTAGTCGACCTAGTATAGAGCATTGGCATGCTATTGAAAGAGTCATGAGATACTTGAAAAGGACCATGAATCTTGGATTACATTATCAGAGATTTCCAGCTGTACTTGAAGGGTACAGTGATGCTGATTGGAATACTCTATCTGATGATTCCAAAGCTACTAGCGGCTATATATTCAGTATAGCCGGTGGTGCTGTTTCCTGGAAATCAAAGAAACAGACCATATTGGCTCAGTCCACTATGGAGTTTGAAATGATAGCACTGGCCACAGCCAGTGAAGAAGCTAGTTGGTTAAGATGCCTACTAGCAGAGATTCCCTTATGGGAAAAACCGATGCCAGCTGTGTTGATCTACTACGATAGTACCGCGGCTATTGCAAAAATAGAGAATCGTTACTACAACGGTAAGAGACGACAAATACGTCGTAAGCACAGCACAGTTAGAGAGTTAATGTCAAAAGGAGCTGTGAGAGTGGATCATGTACGCACAGATCAGAACTTAGCCGATCCTTTGACGAAAGGATTAGCCAGAGAGAAAGTCCACAATACATCTCAAAAGATGGGACTACTGCCTTTAGAACCATGAGTCACTCACGATGGTAACCCGACCTAAAAGACTGGAGATCCCAAGAATTAGGTTCAATGGGTAATAACAAGTTGTGAAGTGATAGGAGATGAACATGCTATTGAAAGAAAAGAAGCATGAGTCCTGAAGCGAAGTAGGCTGAGATAATAGAAACTCTTAATGAGATCTATACTCTATGTGGAGTGGAGTACCTAGCTACAGGAGTACTCTTGATAGACTCACCTTTGTGAATGTGGAAGTGGGGGCCGCTTCCTATGGAATTTTGGGCAGAAATTCCTAGAGCGTTCACTAAACTGGGATAGACGTGCATGGCCATAAAAGCACGGGCATTTGAGAATACACCTATTGAAAGGGTTGTGTGTGGTTTTGACGATTAGAGATAGAGTTCAAGACTACGAGTCACTCTTGTTGAATCTAAATCTAAACCGCTATGCAAGGTTCAAGTCGTATGACACCTCTGCTTATGCACAATCCTATAGAGGCGTTTGACGCTAATTCTGGAACTTCTTTTTAAATTCAAGTGGGGGATTGTTGGAACATGGGTTGTGAATTAAAAAGTCCCACATTGCTTGGACTAGGCACTTGAAGAGTGCTTATAAGTGGTGACTTCACACCTTTGGGTTGGGGCCCAAAGGGTACCCAGTTTTGTAAACGGGCAAGCACGTACACCATCTGACCACCACACGCGCGCGCCGCCGCCGTCCGACCGGCCGGGCCGGGCTTGGGTAAATAAATTTTTTGCGAAAATAATTAATAATTATTTATTTTTTGGTGCGTTGCGTCCAGATTCGTTGAACCGTCCGGATACGATGAACTAACCGTTGTGTACAGATTCGTTGAACGGGAGCTACTTGGAGCACAAGCAGCTCCGTCCTTATCCAACAAGACTTGCGCACACCGCTTGACGTTAAATCATACCTCGAGCTCTCTCTCCTCTCTCGAAATTTCTTCTTTTCTACTCCGGCCTACGAGCCATTCTTTTAGAGTGATCTACGGATCATATCACTGTGCAGTGATAATCGTACTGGGCTGTTTTATCCTGGGGACGGCGTGGTTGATAGTCTGCTTGCACCTTGAGCAGTGCCGCGAAACGTCTTAAAGAGAGCGACCTAGTCCGCGACTCAACCCGGTAATTTCTTCGGTATATTTTTCTAAAAACTCCGCAACAACAAACACTAATCTTCAAGAATCAACAATAAGATTCACATTGTGGCAGTTTCCTAATAGTATACTGAATAAGAATTGGTGTCTCAAAATTTGGATTATCATGCAATTTCACTACTCAATTGACTTTTCATGTTCAGGACATTTCATTATATAGGTTCCGAAAAACCAATCAAGAAAATAATGGCAACGTAGAATGTTGTGAAGTTCAAAACTCTCCTAAAGTTGAGATTCCAAGAAACCAAACAACTCCAAGTGAAAGTGAAATTAAGATTGTTCTTAGTAGCACAACAGATTCCCCTAGAAACTCAAATGCATCAAAGGAAAGCACAAATGCTATACCTTTTCAGAAAAGGGTGGAAATCAATCCTTCAAAAACTGTTGCAGCAGTGGATAAACAAAGAGAAGCACATTTCATTCATAAAGGAAGGCACTAATCTAGAGTTTACTCTATGACACGAGGAATGTTGATAGGAATGCTTCTTGTAAATATGTCATGCACTCCAATTGTTGCTGCAGTTTCAAAGACCAACACCACTGGCTTCCCCTGAAGCAACACAAACCATGTGATGAAAACAAGTAATTTGTACAAAATATTAAAAAGCAATATAAACAAAAAAAATCTAAAAAAACGAACTTGAAATGGCCTCTTACATCTAAATACATTTCAGCTAATAGCAAGCACATATATAGCAAACTAGCAACATATACAAATAAATAGGCCTACTTTTATTATTGATAACCGATATTAGCATAGCATTATAATTCATCAAATGAAGCAAAAAAGAAAATCAACCATTTGTCTCAAGCATAGGAAAGCTATGGAGCAGAGCTTCCAGCAATAATTAGGCAAATAGAAGAACTAATGTTAAAAAATAATATAAAAATTAGAAAAGATGACACTTACTTTTACTTATATAGTAGACCTCTGGCAATCATTTCACGAGTAAGTTTATGTGCTTTCTCAGTCTCATTTTTTTGTAAGAGATCATCAATAATTGTTTCATAAGTCACTGCATTAGGAATGCAACCCCTGTTTTCCATTTTTGACAACAAGGCAAAAGCTTCATCAAACATACTCTCTTTACAAAGCCCATTGATCATGGCACTATATGTTACGACATTTGGATTGCAGTCTTTAGTCAAAAGAAACTGAAAAACCTCTAGTGCATCGTTGAGTCTTCCACCCTTGCAAAGTCCATCCACAAGTATAGTGTATGTGTAAACATTTGGCTGAAAACCTCGATCTTTAATGTTCAATAGTAATGCAATTGCCTTGTCAAGTTGAGAGCATTTGCATAAAGCATCTAACAAAGAATTGTAAGTGATTATAGTGGCTATTTGACCTTTAACATGCATCTCTTCAACAAGCTTCAAAGCACATGTTAGTCTCCCTGATTCGCACAAACCATCGATAAGAGTATCGTAAGTTACCATATCTAGAGCCATATTTTTTGAATGCATTTCTTCAAAGAGATTCACCGCTTCATCCAACATTTTAATTTTACATAATCCATTAATCATGATATTATAGCTCTCAATATCAAGAAGCACTCCCCTTTGGGACATAATGTTGAACATCTCTTTGGCCTCCATCACTTCATTGGCCATACAACACCTATCCATTAAAGTATTATAAGTAATAACATTGGGTTCTACACCTGCGTTCATCATCACAACTATCATATTTTTAGCTTCTCGCACCTTTCCTTCTTTACATAAAGCATCAACTAATATACTAAAGGTATAAACATTTGGTTTAATGTTTTTCAATACCATTTCATTTAACAATCGAAATGCTTCATTCAATTGACCCACAATGCAAAAGCCATAAATTAGAGAAGTATAAGTGACAACATCGGGCGATATTCTTTTGAGAACCATTTCAGAATATAAGTCAAATGCATCCGTTACAAGCTTATCTTTACACATACTATCGATGATTGTGTTGTACATTTCCACATTTGGCTCATATTTCACTTCAACCTGTCTCAATAACTGGAGTGCAGCTCTTGTTTGTCCCATTTTACATAATCCATTAATTAACGTCCCATAACTAACCTTATCGAACTGAAACCCTTGCCCCACCACTTTATCATGAAAGTGAAGGGCTCCGTAAACATCACCTTGAAGACATAGAGCTTTCATAAGTGAAGTCAAGGTAATTTTATCTGGCTGGTGACCTCTCTTCATTTGAACAACCCACTAATCGAAGTTCTTTTTGTCGAGAATCAGAAGTTTCACCGAAAGTTGGCTGTTGTTTTCACCAACGTTCGCCATCGTTGTCATACTGCAACTCTCTGGTTCGTCTTCAGCCTCGCTCTGATGCCAATTTGTTGGAACAGATTGTTCCAATGCTCTTAATCTCTCACACGAAGATCAGAGAATGACTCACAAACGAGAGAGAGAGAGATATGATGTCACAGAATAATAGATTTTTGAATTCTTTTCAACTGAACTCAAATGAGTTCTCATATCTTATTTATATCATCTCACTTACAAAGCCACGTTTCTCCAAGAGTCAATATGAAGTGTAGTGATAAGTTTTCAGCTGAGAATACTGCAGTTCCGTTGCACCTTTTTCCTGCTAGATTTTTTTTTATTTCAACACTATCAAAATCATCTCCTATCTATGTATGTGACCAAACAATCATTCAAGAGTTCATTTCCTACTTTCTTATATAAAGAGAGCATATGTGGTGAGGCAAATTTAAAAGAGAATAGCTTAACTTTTATTATTTTGTTCTTTAGTGAAGTCAACACCTAATTTTTAGTGGAGGCAAAAATAAAGTTATTTAGTAATTAATAAAAAAAATTAAGTTAGTGGTGTCCCACCCTTCGCCTTGGGCATGGAGGAGCTTTAAATCCCTGGGCCAGCTGTCCCACCCTTCGAGGTGTCTCCAATCCAGCGAGGGGATTAGTCACTGCAGTCAGCGATGGATACCATGGTCTCGACAAAAAAAGTACCCCCCAACCCAGTTTTGATATTTGTACACCCATCTCTGATTTTGATCTATCAAGTTACATATATAATGTGTAAGAGTTTTTTGGCTAAATGCCACAAAGACCAAGTTATGTGTTAAGTCAAGGAGCCTAGCTCGACTAAGAATATCAACCATGCACGCATAGTGATAAAAATGGAAGACTAGCTCGACTAAGAAAATAAATATAAATTGATTCTTATTCAAACAATCTCCCTCTATAATAAAAAATAAATATAAATTTCTTAGTCGAGCTAGGCTCTTTGATGGGTCATTGATTCTTATTCAAATAGTCTCCCCTTATAATAAAAAATAAATATAAATTTCTTAAAATATATTTTTAAATATACAAATCTAATAAAAAATAAATATAAATATATTAAAAAAATAAGACCAAAAAAATTTTTAATGTTAAATTTAAAAATTAAAAGTATTAATACTTAATATAAAAAACAAATATGACTCTATAATAAGGGTAATTTTGTCATTTTGTGTTGTCTAAAAATTAAAAATATTAAAATAAGTGATAAAAGGATAAAATTATTTTTAAAAAACATAAAAATAGAAAATTAATTTAATCTCTTAACAAATGAAATATAGTTGTCACAAGGGTATTTTTGTATTTAACATATATATATATAGACACACACACACACACACATATATATATATATATTATTAGTTTATCTAAAATTTATAGTAGAATAACATATGTTATCTTTATACCTCAATAATGAATAATATATATTATTTAATTTCTTATCAGGCAGTGCACATCAAACACATGATATGATAGTGATATTCTGTCTCTATCATATCCTATCTCTATCCTACTTCATATCATATCTTGTCTCTATCCTATCCTGACCATCAAACGGGTCTAACAGTACAAAAGTTTATTACTAAATCAAATTTAATTTATTTCAAACACTTGATATCACTAATGATCATGAATGATTAGATGACTAAATTATAGGAGCACATATATCCACATTTTTCTTTAAGAACGACTTGAGTGCAATATTTTGCTGCTAGTTGGCCTGATGTTATAGGCAAAAAACCAACCCTTTACAGACTTGAGAAACAGGTATCAGTGAGGTTTTAGCAGCAAAATTTATAAAGAATAGTAGAAAGAAACAAAATTAAGGAGCAAGGACTGTTTAACTTGGTTCTTTTGAGTCCAAAATTATATAACAATTTTTTTCTCAAAAATAGGTAGAAACTTCTATAATTTGACGTATAGTTCCTTCATCATAAAGTAAAATAACTTATTAAACAACACTTCAAATTTTTCAGACCATACAAAACTGGCTTATTGAGTGAGAGATATCTTCCACATATAAACTATTTTTCAGACCATATCACATCGAACCTGATGTAAGAGTGTCTCAATCATAAATTTTTTAAGAGAGTAAAATCACCAAAATTTCTGTTTGATTATTTTTTGGTCCCTGTCATGCACACACAGCACAATGTTTCTACGCTAAAGATAACATAAGTATGATTCAAACTGCGTTATGATCTAAATTCCTACTATCTATCCAAACTCTACCATGCAATATGTCTCTCCCTATATGTGCAATAGACTGCTAGCAGAGAAAATTAATATAACCAATAACCTTAAATAAGTCAATCACCATATGACATGTTGAGAGCTCATTAGCATGAGTAAGCTTTGTCTGTCCATATGCGGACAAAATACTATAACTATATGTGAATTATATATTAATTAACCAACATTTACGCAGAAAATCCAACTAATTGCTTTGATGCAAATTATATTGTTTAGCAATCTATCCACATGATTACTTAGAACAGCAAAAGAAGCAAATATAGCAAGCACATATATTACAAAGTCCATCTACAATTATAGTGTATGTGTAAACATCTGCCTGAATACCTCGGTCTTTAACTTTCAAGAGTAATGCACATATATAACAAGAAATATATATTCATATATGCTAAAACCTTAACTAACATTGGATAAAGCCTAACTATTAGGAAACAAATTTATCTTGAAGAATAAACTGTGATAAGTATAGAGAACTCTCTGCAACCTGAACTAACATTTGCTTAGTAAGCTGGATCATTCCCATGCTTCCCTCCTCTCAAGTTTCCATGATTTTGCTGACAAAAAAACACATCAATACCTACGGAAATAGATTAACAAACTATTACCTTCAAGAATATGATAACACAATAACCTTAATCTCTTCATAATATGATATTTTAAGACCCCTTGATTAGACATTTACAATTTTTCCCTCTTTCCTCTATACAATAGCAGCCTGTTTCATTGTTTCCAACTATAAGCTTCTCAAAAAAAAAATTGAGCTACATGGAAAGAACCTTATATCTCCAATTTCCTTATAAAAGAAATAAGGTGTAATGTTTCTTCATATAACTCATTGCTTATTACTTCCAAAAATAAGAAAGAAAATAAATTGATAGAATAGACAAATTCAGAGTTCAGAGTTGTGGAAGTATCTTCAAAGAATATCAAAGTTTTCATTCAAAAAGTACATAAAACATGAGCAAGGAGTTAAAAATATATAGTAATTTACGTAAGTATATTCAAAGGAAGAGCACAATAATTGAATTCTGAAGCTAATTTCCTCATTAATCCCTCTGAACTAAGGTCCAGCTCCATGATGTGAATTTTTGCAGTTGAGTTGTCTTAATAGTGTTTCTTTGAGCTCCCTGAAGCAACACAAACCATGTGAGGAAAACAAGTAATTTGTACAAAATATTAAAAAGAAACAAAAAAAAAATAGAAACAACACTTTCAGTCAGAAGGGGAATTCCGTTATGTATCTAAAATCTAGAAAAACGAACTTGACACGGCTTCTTACATCTAAATACATTTCATCTAATAGCAAGCACATATCTAGCAAAATAGCAACATATACAAGTAAGTAGGCCAATTACTCTTATTGATAACTCAGACTAGCATAGCACTGTAACTCATCAAATGAAACAACAACAAAAATCATGCATTTGTCAGCATAGGAAAGCTATGGAGTAGAGCTTCTAGCAATAATTAGGCAAGTAGAAGAACAAACGTTGAAAAATCAAATAAAAAGTAGAAAACATCTCACTTACTTTTACTCTTATAGTAGACCTCTAGTGGTCATTTCACGAAGAAGTTTATGTGCCTTGTCATTCTCATCTCTTTTAAAGAGAGCGCGAATCATTGTTCCATAAGTTACTGCATTAGGAAAGCAGCTCTTGTCTTCCATTTTTGACAACAAGGCTATAGCTTTGTCAAACAAACTATCTTTGCAAAGCCCATTGATTATGATGGTATATGTTACAACATTTAGATTATAGACTTTAATCAAAAGAATTTGAAAAACCTCTAGTGCATCAGTGAATCTTCCACATTTGCAAAGTCCATTAACAAGTACGCTGTATGTGTAAGCATCTGGCTGAATGCAATTGCCTGGTCAATTTGGTGGCTTTTGCATAAAGCGTCGAGCAAAGAATTTTAAGTGATTACATTAGCTGATTTACCTCTATCGTGCATCACTTCAACAAGCTTCCTAGCACAAATTAGTCTCCCTGATTTACACAAACCATCAATAAGAGTACTATAAGTTACTGTATTGGGATCCATAATTTTGTAATGCATTTCTTCAAAAAGATTCACTGCTCCATCCAACATTTTAATCTTACATAATCAATTAATCATAATATTATAACTTCGAATATTAGGAGGCACTCCCCTTTGAGACATAGTGTTGAATACATCTTTGGCCTTCATCACTTCATTGATCAGACAATACCCATCCATTAAAGTATTATAAGTAACAACACTAGGTTAAAAGTATTAACATTGAGGTTAATGTTTTTAACCCCATTTCATTGAACAATTCAAATGCTTTTTTCAATTGACCCACAATGCAAATAAGTGACACATTTGGCGTAATTCTCTTGAAAACCATTTCAGAATATAAATCAAATGCATCATTTACGAGTTTAAAAAAATTAATTGTTATGTGTCATTAGATTTAGAATTAAAAAATACATTTTTTGCCACATAAATTAATGAATGTCACATCATTTAATGAATTTAAGATGTCACGTCAGTAATGTCTGTTAGCTTAAACTGACGGCAGGGACCAAAATGAAACGAAAATGAAAGATAAAGGACCAAAGCAGACCAAAAAAAAGATAAAGGACCAAAGTGAAACTTAGAGCAAAGATAAAATACCAAAAATGGTAATTTAGCCTAAAATAAAATAAAGTCAACATTTTCAACCCAAAAATGGTTGCTCCCGCAAAGATGTCAACCCCATAAGCCAGTTCAAACCGCAGTAGCATGACAGCAGTAACATGACAGCAGACTGACGACACCAAAATAGCACACAACACTGTGACAACATAACTGACAGCAAAAGAGCATGACTCCTGCAAAGACCGATGAGCCAAACAACAACACAACAAAAACAACAAGCTGACAGTGCCAATGCAGGACACCAAAACCTTATATATAGGTATCACATATGGACACAAAAAGAACAATGCTATATTACAAGGATATGAATTAGCAATGCTATTTCCAATATAACAAAAAGAACAGTGTATTTCAAATTTAACAATGCTATTTAGCAAAATTCTTTTAGTGTATGTTTGGATGGAGCATTTTTAGAAGGTAATGTAATTTTTGAGGGGAATTCAAATATTTAAATATTTGGATTCCCCTCAAAAAATACATTACCTCCTGAAAATGCTCCATCCAAACATAGGGTTAAAAAATTGGGGAAGAAAAAGTTATTATTAATTAAAGTGACACTAATGACCATATTACATATGTCTTCGAACCTGAGTTCGTTAGATGGTTAACTCTCTATATACCAAATCAAATCTGTTTGCTCCACTGGTCGTGCTCCACGTCTAGAGAATAGGGGCGGGTGTACCTGCAATTACACTCCAACGCCCAAGTTAGGAGCGAACGAGCAGAGTATCAATACTAGTGAATAGTGTGTACCTTACAACTGATGCAATGGATGCTTATATAGTATCCGCGAATCGCGTATGACAGTTGGATCACTGTACGGACTCATCGGAGCCGTTTATCTGGCTTTTCGCTCCTTCGCCCATTCTTGGTGGGCCGCTCCTTAGTCTTAAGGGCTGGATTGGGCTTCGGCCCACTCCAGAACAGAACTCCATCCTTGAGATTACAAGGCCAGACTCTTACAGCTCAGCCAACACCTGATGAACGCTATTTAGCAAAACTTATATGAAACACACTGAATAATATGTCAAACAAGGCAGAATGTTTTATCATTAATATGATGTCGAGTTCAAAAAATGATTGGTGGAGTCGAACTCACCCTAACTAACATGGTAATTGAATGCAAAAGGTGGGGAGCTTATAGTCACTTTTGCAGGGTCATTTAGCAAATCAATTTTCCTTAAACTTTGTTTAGATAGAAAAAGTTAAAAGGAAAGAAATTAGAAGGAATGAAAGTCAAATATGTTATTCATCCATCCCGGTAAATATTGAAGTTTTTGCTTATTATCCGAGTTTTTGTTTTTTGTTTTCCGTTCGTACAATATAGAATTAAAAAAAAAATGTGTATTACATCTCTATTTGTGGCAAAAAAATTAGCCTCGAAATCTATTGTATTACATCTCTATTTGTGTGTTTAGTGTTAAAAGAGAAATAAAAAAAGAATTTTTTGCAAGGATTAGTTCCAAAAATAGGTATTTAATTGCAAGGACGAAAATCAAAAAAAGAATTTTCAGAAATGAAAAACAAAAACCTTTATATTAGCAAGGACAAAAAATATAGTTAAGCCTATTATAAATATAAATACATATATCTATATGTATTTGTAGCAGTGACTAATTCTCTCGTTGAATTGGAGACACTTCGAAAGGTGGGACAACTGACCCAGGGATTTAAACTGCTCCATACATATATGATATGCATAATATAATTTTTTGTTTTATATATGTATATATTTTTATGTTTATATTCTACTTATATACTCATATACTAATTTTTTATTATCTAATAATCAACTAATAGAATCTAACAGGAACGTTTTTATTAACAAAAAAATAGAATTCACCACGAGGAAAGGATGCATGTAACGCCAGATATGAATCAGAGCAAAGAAAATTTGGCACGTCAATAGGTGGATGCTATTTCATGGTCGTGAGTTGTATACAACATTATGATACTGAACTTACAACTTTACACAAGAAATAACATACATATTTAGCTCCAATATAACTTCAACTCATCATCAATAATAACCCCACAACCACAATATATGGACACACGGAAAAAACACTACCTTAATTCAAAATCAGGGTTATTATATATGTAAACCACAATCTCACTCACTAATACTTGCAGCAGCTTCCTATCTCAATGGAAACCAAGACAGGACTTTTTGCAGGATCTCATAACAGCAATGAGCTTCTGGTGATCCAAGGACGCGATGAGGTAAACCATATACTATACGAGTTTAATTGTTACGCATTGTATATGTAAGTTTCTTTACACTCACAACCAATCATAACTCATGGTATGTGTGGCATATAAGGTAGTTACAAGTTGACTGGCTTATTTTTGCTGATATGTCAATTTGTAATTGGTCGATGGTGTAAAACATATATACATCGATAATATATAGAAATTAAATCCATAATATATCCATAGAGAACTTTTGTTGTATTGTAATTCCAAATTATTTAACTTCAAAATTGAGTGCAAGTGGTTAATGCACTCCTTCTAAAGTGCAGACTTGGCTAGTACTCGGGTTTGATCCCCGTGATAGAATAAATTGGAGTCAGACTTTACTTACCTCTCGCCGAACTCCGAATTTGTCAATGCCCTTTTCCCCTGGACACCAAAGCGGGGTCAAAGACCCCTAGACAAAAAAAAATTCCAAAACATTTGTGTCTTTAGATAACTAACATTGATTGATTTGGCAGCCTAAGCCAAAGAAAAACTTGGATGGTCAACTTTGTGAGATTTGTGGAGATTCTGTGGGACTTACTGTAGATGGAGATTTATTTGTAGCTTGTGAAGAGTGTGGTTTCCCAGTTTGTAGACCATGCTATGAGTATGAAAGAAGAGAAGGGACTCAAGTTTGCCCTCAATGTCATACAAGATACAAGCGTATCAAAGGTAATAATTTATTGAATATTATAAAAATTTGAAATAGCGACGAAAATTTGAGACAGATTGGTGTCGAAATTTGGCAACAAATAATGATTTTTGTTGTGTCTGAATTTTCATTGCTATTTGAACTTTTTCTACTGATATGTAATTTTGTGTTCTTGATGTGTAAATTAAAAGGAAGTCCGAGAGTGGAAGGAGATGAAGATGAAGATGATGTGGATGATATTGAACATGAATTTAAAATGGAGGAGCTTAAGCATGAGGAGAAGTTCAACCATGGAGATGATGATGAGAGTGATAAATCAATAGCGGTAGTAGTAGTAGTGTATTAGACTCTCAGCCACCTGAATTATCTACTTATGATTTTTTTCCTTTAATTTAATCCTTTCTATACTTATTTGTATAATTGTATGTAACATGCAGGCCAATGGGGAATTGCCCATGTGTTCTTCACACAGTATGTTTTGCCCTTTACCTCTATTCACCATAATATGAGAAAGAATCGGTTTGTGTGCAGTCGGAACAGCATGTAGTCAACAAGTTTGGGACCTTTTCATTTTGATCAACATTCCAGATTTTAAGGTAGAAATTTTTTAAATAGCAAAAAACAAAAAGTACTTCTAAAATCTGGACTGTGATCTTAATCGGACGGCTCTGAACTTACCAACTGCACACATTTCCAACTGCACCAAATTCAAATCCTATGAGAAGATGTTGCTACAATAAGTAAAGACAAAAAAAGAAAGAATATACCTGGTTATGACATATTGATGAAGCAGGTGGTACAAAATTGGATAACAAGGAGAAAAGAGATGAGTGGAAGTTGCAGGAAGGCAATCTATTGATTGAAACAGATGATTCAGTTGATCCTGAAAAGGCCATGTAAGTATGCATCATGACCTATAAAGCATTGACACAGATACAACACCTGACATGGCACCAACCCAAACACGTACACACCGATAATAATTTAAAAAATAGAAGTAATTGAAGTGTCAGTGTTAGTGTTCGACATGTGACATGTGTCGAACACCAGACATGTCTTCAACCTGAAGTGTCGATGCTCCATAATCATGACAACCTTCTTTTGTGTCATCCTCCTCCTGAACTCAAACAAATTAATTAATGTCTGCTTTGTGAATTGTTCTATGATGCAGGAAAGATGAAACTAGACAGCCACTGTCAAGGAAAGTGGCAATACCTTCAGGAAAACTCAGCCCTTATAGAATGATGGTCGCGCTTCGCTTCATCCTTCTAATACTCTTCTTTCAGTACAGAATCTTCAACCCAGTACCTGAAGCAGTTGGACTCTGGTTTGTGTCTGTAACATGTGAAATCTGGCTTGCTTTCTCATGGATAGTTGATCAAATTCCTAAATGGTTTCCCATTGATCGCGAAACATACCTTGATCGCCTTTCAATCAGGTTTTGGTTTGAAGAACTATGTTCATATGTTATAATATATATTTGAGATTTTAAAATAACATGATCATATAACATTTCAAGCACAACAGGTTCGAACCAGAAAGCAAGCCAAATATGCTTTCTCCAATAGATATCTTTGTGACAACTGTGGATCCAATCAAAGAGCCACCTCTTGTTACAGCAAATACTGTTCTTTCAATCTTGGCATTGGATTACCCTGCTAACAAAATCTCATGTTATGTTTCTGATGATGGAGCTTCTATGCTCACCTTTGAAGCTCTTCAAGAAACAGCTGAATTTGCTAGAAAGTGGGTACCTTTTTGCAAAGAATTCTCTGTTGAACCTCGAGCACCTGAGAAGTACTTTGGTGAGAAGATAGATTTTCTGAAGGATAAGATTCAATCCACTTACGTAAAAGAACGACGTACTATGAAGGTTAGTTAGTTGGTTTGGTTTTGAAGAACAAAGTTTATTATAATCTATGAAGCACCGTCACAAAACACAGACATCAGACAGTACACTAACACTGACACGTAGACACCAGTTTATATTGAAAAATAAAAGTAATTGAAGAGTCCATGTCACACGTGTCGGACACCTGACATGCCTTCAACTTGAGGTGCCGGTTCTACGGAGATTATAATTAATTGTGTACTTGTTTGCAGAGAGAATATGAAGAATTTAAGGTGAGGATAAATGCACTTGTGGCTAAATCTAAGAGAGTACCTCCAGAAGGGTGGAGTATGAAAGATGAAACGCCATGGCCAGGAAACAATGGAAAAGATCATCCAGCTATGATACAAATCCTTCTGGGTCATGATGGAGGAAGTGAACTACCTTGTCTTGTCTACATGTCTAGAGAGAAAAGGCCTGCATTTCATCATCACAGCAAAGCTGGTGCAATCAATGCCGCGGTATGTAAACATATCGGGTTAGATTATTATTCTCATGAAAGCAATCTTAATTTTTTTTAATAGCCAAATGTTAGTGGTTAATAATTAGTTAGGAAATGAGAGAAATCTTAATTTAAATTTGTTGTGTGCTTCCAGCTTCGTGTATCAGCAGTGCTAAGTAATGCACCTTTCGTGTTAAATATGGATTGCAATCATTATGTGAACAACAGCAAGGTGGTGCGAGAAGGCATGTGTTTCTTTATGGACATACAACTTGGGAATACCATTGCCTTTGTCCAGTTTCCACTAAGATTTGACAGTCTTGATAGGCATGATCGTTACGCAAATAAAAACACGGTTTTATTCGATGTAAGCGCGCACAACTAAGACTAATTTCACTCCGTTTTAAATTGCCCTCGCAACATAACGGTTTTTACTGTGAATGAAATCTGACTAAAATGGTTTCTGCAGATTAACCTGAGGTGCCTAGATGGAATTCAAGGACCTGTTTACATTGGTTCAGGATGTATCTTTAGAAGAAAAGCTTTATACGGTTTTGATCTTCCGAAACGCCCACGAACAGTTCAAGTGCACTCAAATGCCACTGATGAAGAAACGGAGCTATTGCAGGCAGATACAACTGTTGAAAACAAATTTGGAAATTCAACACTTTTCATAAAATCTTCATCATTAACAGAAGAAGGTGGTGTGGAACCTTCTTCAGAACAGCTTAAAGAAGCAATTCAAGTTATGAATTGTAAATACGAGGAGAAAACTCGATGGGGATACGAAGTAGGTATGAGCTATGGATCTATAGCATCAGATATTCTAACAAGTTTAAAAATGCATTGTAATGGTTGGAGATCTATATACTGCATGCCAAAGAGAGCTCCATTTAGAGGTACAGCTCCTATAAACCTTACAGAAAGACTTAACCAAGTTCTTAGATGGGCAGTTGGATCACTAGAGATTCTATTCAGCCGCCATTGTCCATTATGGTTTGGTTTTAAAGAAGGAAGACTTAAGGGACTCCAAAGGGTTGCTTATATTAACACTACAGTTTACCCTTTTACCTCAATACCCCTTATAATATATTCTCTCATTCCTGCAATATGTTTGCTTACTGATAAATTCATTACACCATCAGTAAACACTTTTGGAAGTCTAGTTATTATTGCTCTATTCATCTCAACATTTGCCTCATCTATACTTGAATTGAGATGGAGTGGTGTTGGCCTTGAAGAATGGTGGAGAAATCAGCAATTTTGGGTCATTGGCAGTGTATCTGCACATCTTTTTGCCATTGTGCAGGGACTTATAGGATTCATTGGTAATAAAGTTAATAATGGAAACTTCAGTGTTGTATCTAAGGCACCAAATGATGAAGATTTTCATGAATTGTACACTATTAGATGGACTGCATTGTTAATACCTCCAACTACAATCACAGTTATCAATCTTGTTGGTATTGTTGCTGGTTTCACTGATGCTATAAATAGTGGTGAACATTCTTGGGGAGCATTGCTTGGGAAGCTCTTCTTTTCCTTATGGGTTATTGCTCATTTATATCCATTCCTTAAAGGTCTTATGGGAAGGCAGAACAGAACACCAACTCTTATTATCATATGGTCTGTGCTTTTGGCTTCTATCTTCTCATTGGTTTGGGTACGAATTGACCCATTTGTTTTAAAAACAAAAGGGCCTGATGTTAAGCAATGTGGAATTAGTTGTTGAATCTTCAGTTACTTCAAAATGTATTTTTTCTTTATAACCAGCCCAAGTTTTGTTTTGTTTTGTGAAATTGCCTGGACGGCGTTGGTTTTTTTCCTAGAGTAGGGAGCAGAATATGATTATAATATTCCTAATTATTGTGTGATACTAAAGACCTATGTAGTGAATAACAGACAGCGTAGCGTAGCAGCCGGCCCGTAAAACTATAGCGGTGTAGCGGGTAGCGGTATGGCCGCTACGCTGATGTCATAGCAATGGAAAAACCGTTAAAATAACACAAATTGCAGCATAGATAGAGGAACCATGCAAAAAGTAAACGGAGAATATAAACAATGCAAAGAAAACAAATTGGAAAGAGGAATAGAAACACAAAGTTGCACTGCTTCAGTTGGCTAAAATGGACCAAAAAGCCTAAAAAGAAGAGAGGATGGCTAAAACTGAGGGAAAAATTGAATCTTTTAGTAAATTTTACCATAAGGCTGCTACAAGTGCTATTTGGCCGCTATAGTGGCTGCTATTTGCTGCGCTACGAACGCTACTCAAAACCGCAAAGCAACGGCAAATTGTGTATCACCTAGGGACCGCTATGCAACACTATGCTGCTATAGCAGCCGCTAGGACTGCTATTGACTACAGAGCAAAAGACTTGTACCGTTTTTGCGGACAATACTCTTTTCTGCGCTAAGGCTTCTTATAGGGAGGTTTACCACCTTCTAGATGTTTTGAAAAAGATAGAATGAAGGATAGATTCAGGTTCTTGCTGACAGGGCCTACAGAGAACAAGCAAAATAGAAGAAAGACAAGCCCGCGAACAACCTACCAATAAATCACATATTTAAAGGAAAAAGCACAACAACCTACCCATAAACCCAAATCGCGCTCCAAACATTTTATCTCCCACACCGAGCACCGGATATGCCAAGCAGCCGTTCAACGATCCATTGGATCAATCGGATGCCGGAGATGAAATGGCTTAATGAGAAGAAAAAATAAAAGGCAGCAAAGTTTTTAAAAAAATATGTGATTAGCCAAGAACAAAAAGACGACAGAATAACAATAACAGCAAAGAAAGAAAATAGAATAGAGCCATACATAGCTTATCATTAAAAGAGGCCAATTATGCTTGATATTTAGGATTGAGAAATTTGCTTGATATCTAGGAACTCATCTTGCAATGGTAGTGTGATTCTCTCTTGCCTGGTACAATAAAAAACCAAGAGTAAACTATCACCTTAGCCTCTAAAGTATCAGCACCTCTCTTATTTGGTCTCTAAACTACGAAAACCTGTTAAATAGTCTTTAAAGCTTATTCCGTCCATCAATTTAGTCCCTACAATTTGACACTCAGGGACTAAATTGCTGGTCTTAGATAAACTCTAAGGGCTATTTAATAGATTTTTATAACATAAGGACTAAATAAGGGACTAAATAGGATTTTATAGGACATTTTGAAAAGTACTCCCCATGAACTAGTAGGAGTTTGACGTTTGGATCAATAAGAGTGTCAACTAGCTTTAAATCCAGCATACCAGTCTCTTCTAAGATACCCAGAGTATACTTTCTTTAGGATTTCTCTAGGAACTAGTAGAATACTCGTGCATTCCAGATTTGAGAATCATCTACAACCTTTAGTCGGTTCCAACTTCAATCAACCTCATCCCTCAAGACTAAATCTTACTCAAGCTACTGCTCCGCCCTTCCCTTCTGCATCCTTCATGCGGCCTCCGAAAAGATATTTAAACTTAACTCGTAGAGTACTCGGATGCATCCTCATACTGCCACTAAGAAAATTGTATAGTAAACAGGTATCATCTCATATTGTCATGTAAAGAAGGTATAATAAACAAGGTATAGAAATGACACCATCTAAACAAATGCTTTCTAATTACATTGGATAAAACTATTAAAAAAAAAGAGATTTCTGTGAAGAATTTATTTAGAACCTAATGCCTCAATACACTTTAGCAATAAAAATAAACATCGAGTTATTAGATATGAAAAGCATAAATTATTAACTGAATAGCACATTAATGGGAATAAATATTTTGCACTTTTTATGTAAAAAAATGACTTTGCCAAAAGAGTAGCATAGCAGCAACAACTAAAGAAGCTTGTAGCTTTAACTGATGGAAGGATTCACATTCAGCTACCAGCAGCCAACTAAGGGAAGCTTTGAGTGAAGGCCACAATTTGGTATATATGCAAAAATTCTTAAGCTTCTCTCTGAAATAAGCAAATTTTTAAAAGCACATACTCTCTTTGTTGATCGTTTCAAACAAACAAAAAAACACTGAAATAAGCAAATAAAAATTAATATTACAAGTAGAACATCAAGCACTCCTCCTTCATTTGAATAACCGAATAGAAAGCACAAAGGTGATAGAAACTGATTTTTTTTATAGAATAAACTGAACAAAGTCTATCTTAAATAAATAGGACAGAATCTGAATTACAAATCAAATCACACAAATTACAAAGGAATTCACAAGAACAACAATCCCCTAGAGAACATATTAGAGTCTCTAGTCTCTCCCTTCCGAGATATTAGAGAGTTTTGGATCTCACCCTCCCCATAACCACTTCTAAACTTCAGAATATGAAAATACAATTCTGGTTTCCTATTTATTCTACCCATAGCCTTACACATATATGCCAGTTAACACAACTGCTAATAACCTAAACTGTCTAATTTAAATAACTGCTAATAACTTTCACTGCCCTAATTAAATTACAGAACAATAACACAAATAACTGCCCTAATAAAATAACATAATAATAATAATAATAACAACAACATCATAACTGCCCATTCTAACAAAGTGGTCAATCAAATATTCAATAAGTGCTCCACCAAGTATGCAATTTATGTGCACAACTCAATAAATAAAGAAAAATTAATAATTATTATGTTGCAGCAGTAGAATCTAAACTGATAAATATGAGTTCTTGAGTTGGTTCCCCAGTGGACATGATTTTCAGCATGCAAATAAGCAAGCATATGCACCAAGGCCACTAGAATTCACTGATAGCAAAATAAGCAATTGACTTGTAGTGAAGTCAATGTAATGATACCAATAGAAGAAAAGCCATGTCACAAAGTGGGGTCAACAAAATGGTTAGAGAAAAGAGGACATATGTGCCTCCTAATCCAATAACTCTAGAGAATATGCTAACAGAAATTAGTTGGAATCATTGATATAAATATGCTAACAGAAACCTCAATCCATTGTTGCTGATACCAAGACAATGATACACCTAGCCTAACTATATCAGAAGAAGATTGAAGATCAAATTACTGGCCGAGCTGACAGAAATTGATATCCACATCATATTTATAGTAACAATGGAAATAGTTTGGCACTAACTGAAAACAATATCTTATGTAAACTAGTAACTAAAATCAGAGCCTTCTACATGATCTCCATTCCTTATTTGTTTTAGTTCATTCTTATATAAATACATTCTTAAAATAATCACAAGGATAACTTTAAGAAAAGCTCTAATACAATGTGTAGCAAAGACCTCAAAGAAAATATAAGCAACTGAACACCTGAGACAATTCAGAGCATAAGGCATTTCAAATACTCATATCAGTTTCAACTTGGTTTGCTATTTGAAACACTAACAATGAGCACTTATTGACAAGATTCTTAGAATAAGAAAAAGTATACCGACAGCACATTTAGGAAGAAAAAGGAAAGTTACATTTCAATGAAAAATATCAACCATTGTTATTTAACAACATAAAATAAACCTAGCAACAAGTCTTTTAATCAAAACTGACACAATGAGCCCATTGCACCATCCATCTTATGTTTTCGTGTGCAACTAAGAAACTAACACAATTGGATGGCTGTCATCAAAATTCAAACTCTTATCGTAGACCTCTAGCAGTCATTTCACGAACAAGTTTCTCTGCCTTATTGTTCTCATTTTTATCAAAGAGAGCACGGATAATTATTTCATAAGTCAAAGCGTTAGGAAAACAACCCTTGTCTTCCATTTTTGACAACAAGGCCAGAGCTTCATCAAATAAACTCTCTTTACAAAGCCCATTGATCATGGCATTATATGTTACGACATTTAGATTGTAGTCTTCAATCAAAGGATCGTGAAAAACCTCTAGAGCATCCTTGAGTCTTCCAGCATTGCAAAGTCCATCGACAAGTATAGTGTATGTAAAAACATCAGGATGAATACCCCGGTCTTTAATTTTCATTAGTAATGCAATTGCGTTGTCAACTTGATGGCTTTTGCATAAAGCATCTAACAAAGAATTGTAAGTATTTATATTAGCTGCGTGACCTCTATCATTCATCTCTTCAAAAAGCTTCCAAGCACATGTTAGCCTTTCTGATTTACACAAACCATCTATAAGAGTATTGTAAGTTACTGTACTAGGAACCATATTTTTGGAATGCATTTCTTCGAAGAAATTCATCGCTTCATCCACCATTTTAATCTTACATAATCCATTAATTATGATATTATAACTGTGAATATCAGGAGGCACTCCCCTTTGGGCCATAGTGTTGAATATATCGTTAGCTTTCATCACTTCATTGATTAGACAATATCCATTCATTAAAGAATTATAAGTAACAACATTGGATTCTACACCGTCTTTCATCATCACAGCTATCACACTTTTTGCTTCTTTCACCTTTCCATCTTTGCATAAAGCATCAACTAATATACTAAAGGTGTAAACATTGGGTTTAATGTTTTTCCATACCATTTCACGTAACAACCCAAATGCTTTCTTCAATTGACCCACAATACATAAGCCATAAATTAGAGAAGTGTAAGTGACAACATTAGGTGAGATTCTCTTGAGAACCATTTCAGAATATAAGTCAAATGCATCGGTTACAAGTCTATCTTTACAAAGACTATCGATGATTGTGCTGTACATAACCACATCAGGCTCTACAAATTTCTCTTCCACCTGTCTCAATAATTGTAGTGCACTTCTTGTTTGTCCCATTTTACATAAACCATTGATCAATATCCCATAACTAACAAGATCCAATTGAAATCCATGTGCTACAACTTTATCATGAAAGTGCATAGCTTTCTGAAAATCACCATTAAGACATAGACCTTTAATAAGGGTATTGAAGGTAAAGATGTTCGGCTGATAACCCATCTTGAAAATATTGGCCAGTAGCGAAAATGCGAAATTCATGTGGTTCAAGTGACAATAACAATTGATCAAGATGGTCAATGTAACAATGTCGGGCTTAATTCCAGTGAGTTGCATATGTCGAGAAAGGGAAAGAACAGTGGAATTATGCTTCTTCATCTTAACAAGGTCACCCAAAATCTTGTTAAATTCAAAGATGGGCGGTGGAGGACGCAATTGGAGCATGTGGTTGAAAGAGGAAACAAAATCATTAACATTATAAGACTGAGAATGAGATTGAGAGAAGAACCTTAATGTTGAAGTTGAGCCAAAAGAAAGAAGAAAAGAGAGCTTTGGTAGAAACTTGAACCCTAAACTTGACGACATTGTTGTAACACTGAAGTATGATTTTGCGGCAGCAAAAGAGCGTGTGAGGGTGAAGAAGAACCGAAGAAGTTCTCTTTGCGGCTGCAAAGAACGTGCGAGTAAGGCTATGTTTAGCAACACTAAATTCCTATTTTAAACTGCTGATTTAAACTGCTGATAGCAAGCTTATATGGTAAAACAAAAGTCTTTTTACTTTGCTGATCAGTAAAAGAGAGGCTTTTTATAAGCAAACGTTTTTTTTTTGATAAATTTTTATAAGCATTCTGCACCGTACTTTCGACATTAATGGGCGGTCCGAGGTAGTTGATGGATGAAGTCTTTGATCAGTGAGTTGTCCGATCCGAGCTGGGGTTGTACCTGTGTTAGCCTGCATTTTCGACAGGCTCAATTAAATGCAGTCAACGAGATTTGACTTTGGTTTTCTCAAAAGAAAGTGTTGGTTTCGACACAGAAGAGTCGTATCAGAAGGCAAATTCGACAAGGCTTTAGACTTAGCAAGAATTGAAGGGTGATATTTCGATGAGAAGAAGGCTGGGATTCAATAGCAAGTCAAAAGCAAGTGCTCGTTGTCAAAGCTTTGGCAGTTATCCTAGTCGAAGGCTGTAGCAGTTTCCTTCTTAAATTCTCTGTACAGTTAGTTAGTTTAAACGTTTTCCCTCCTCATATAAATAGGAGTTTCTCATAGGAAAAAGGGGTCACAATTTCATTACAGAACTCTCACGCTCTAACTTCCAACACATTACAGAGAAAACGAGCAAAGAGAAGAATGTATGATCTGTGCACCAACTCTCTTTACAATTAATGCAATTTTAATTTGTTTTCTTCTTTGCTTTTCTGCAATTTTTTCCTTTGTTTTATTCTCCCTCATTGAGGAAACTCGGCGGTTTCGCGCGATATCGACGGTTATCTTCTTCTTTTACTTTTAAACTGCAAGAACACAAGTAATTCTGGGAACAACTTTAACACAAACGGTCTTAGGATTTACTAGTTGATCCTGCAAACAGAAGCAATTTCAAACTAGCGGTGTTTACCAAAATCCAAGGTAAACAACCTGCAAAGCCACTCTGACGTTCTAGTCAGGGAGGTAGTCAAGCAGAGTAATAAGTGTGAGATTGCTTACCATTAATGAGGCATTGAATGCTGTATTTATAGGGTGTGGTTAGGTTTGACTCTAAGGATCTGAGTCGTCCGATGTCGTGGAATGATCTGAGCCCTTTATGTGTGGATCTGTTTTTGTGGACTGGGCCTTGTGATGTTGGGCCTTTGTGGGGTGTAAGTAGACGCATTCACTACAAGAATAAGTGAATTACTGGCCAAGACTTTCCGGCGGATTTAAATCCGTCAGAAACTTTCCGACGGATTTTGGTGTTTCCGGCAGATAATAACTCACGCAAAATTTCTGGCGATTTTTGGGGATTTTCCGACGGATTTTTATTGGACAGAAAATTCTCGACAGATTTTTTAGGTATTTTCGGCGAATTTAATCGCTTAAATTTTAATTTTTTTTAAAAAAAATCGCCGGTAAGGCATTTTCCGGCGGATTTTTTTAAAAAAAAGCAGGAAATTCGAAATTTGAAATCCGCCGGAAATACCACGTATCCGCCGAAAAGTCCATTTCTGAGGGATACCGAATCCACCGGAAATTCCATGGATCCGCCGAAAACCACGCGACGGACTGGATCAGCCAGAAACCCCTTTTTCGGGGGACACCATATCCGCCGGAAAGCGTATCAATCCGCCGGAAATCCCGTGACGATTTAAATCCGCCGGAAACCACTTTTTCGTGGGATACCGTATCCGCTGGAAACCTTAAAAAATCCGCTGGTAACTCAAATTTTCAGCGGATTTCAAAATTCGAAATTTTGAATCTGCCGGTAACACAATTTTCGGCGGATTTGAATTACCCTCACAACTTCTTCATTTCTTCACATCCCAAATTTCTCTCTTCTTCTTAATCTCTTACTCTGTTTCACAAATTTCTTGTAAGGTATGTTAGTAAGATCCGAAATTTCTTCAAATCTCTTGATCTCTTGATTTCACAACTTCTTCACTTCTAAATATTTTTTGTTTATGCATTGTTTAGGAGTTGTTTGGGTTTGGTTCCTTGTCTGTTTTGTTCGAAGGAGGGTGGGATTAGCATCAAGCCAGAGTCTTCTCTTCACTACCGGTTAGTTATCGAAGTTATTTTTTGTTGTATTTGATGTTATTAGTTAGAATTTATTCAATAATTGAGGTCCAAGAATTTATTCAATAATTAAATATAAGTTAATTATACGAAATAATATATTAGTTAATAAAATTTTATAATATATTAGTTATATATTAGTTAGCAAATACCAAATAATATATTTATTTTTATTTAAGCAATATATTTGTTAATATTAGTTAGTAAATACGAAATTAATGTATATGTTAATTTATTTTTAATTTTAATTTTTTTATAATAATTTTAAATAAATAAATAAATAATATATACGAAAAAATTAAATTTAATGTATTTATTAATTTACTTTTTAATTTCTGTTTATATTTTTAATTTATGTTAATATTTTAAATTATTTTTTATACGAAAAAATAATACTATTTTTTAATTTATTTAAATATTTTCTTTTATGTAAATGCGAAATAAAAATGAAATAAAAATAAAACTATTTTTTGATTACTGTTAGTATTTTTGTATAAATGCGAATTATTTTTAATTTTAGTTTTTTATTAATTTTTAAATAATTACGAAATACTATATTTACTTTATTAAAACGTATATTAATATATATGTACCATTCATTTAATATATATGTATTATTCACTTAATATATCAATACAATATATATTTGAAAGTGTTCTGGACTAGGCCAGTCGTCAGACCCAATCCAGTAGCAACGATCCAACCCAGCAAAGGAAGGGCCATCTTCGTTGGGCCTGATCCAACAGCTAATCAACCAGCCCAATAACGAAGTGGTCAGCTCCACTGATACTTGGGCCCCCATCGCAAATGGGCTATCCGACGCCAACGATCTAGACTATTCACTATAAATACCTCCAGTCACCAGATGTCAGGTACGCAATTCATTCACTAGATATTACTGTAGCTCGATATAGCTGACTTGGGCGTCGGAGTGTTCTTGCAGGTACACCCCCCCCCCCCCCCCCCCCCCGGCGCATTCAGGTCTTCCTCAGCCTACAGTATCAGACGATCCGTCCCTTGACCGTCTCCGCAGATCATCCGTCTCTGCAGATCCACCAAGGTACGGTTCATTGGCGACCTCAGTGGGAGATCCTACTATCCCACCAACATTTCAAATGCCTCCAAAGGCAAAAGCAACTCGTGGCAGACCACAGTCGACGGTGGCCTCGATACCAGTGTGTCCACCCCTCGCACTGTGAGGAACGATGACCAACGCTGAGGTCGTGGCCCCTGGTTCCCATCCAGGCACGACCCAGCAGGTCAACGTCACTCTTCCGGCAGACTTGGTTCAGGATCTCAGGGAACAACTTCGAAACCAAGACCGGCAGATCGCCCGACAGAACGACCTCATCACTCAGATGGAAGATCAGGTGACATCCAGACGGGCGAATACTGCACCCGAACTTTATCGTCGGGACAACCTGTCTAGGAGACACCGCTCGCCTCCTAGAAGACACCTGGTCCACAGATCTCCACCCCGCCGAAGGGGACGAGGAGGAGGACTAACCCCGCCGATCATCACACCCTCCGCTTCAGATTACACTTACTGGCCGGAGGAATCTTCGCCACAGAAATCCTCGTATGATTCATCCGGATCACGCGGCTCGCCCACTCGATCACACAACCAATATTATGAAACGCCTCCACACCGCCATCGATCGCGTAGTCGCTCTTACGAAACACGCCCGCGTAACCGACCAAGAAACGAACCGGAAGGAGGAAGACCTCGCAGGGGTGCAACGCACACGGGTTTGGGTCCCTTCACCAGACGGATAGACGAGTACCCTATCCCACGCTCTTTACAAAAAACCCCTTCCGGGCTCAAAATGTATAGCGGCGTGCAAGATCCTGACGCCCATCTGAAGCACTTCGACGTTATGATGCAATATAGGGGGCATCAGGGCCTGTCAAATGCAAGATCTTCCCCTTAACATTGGAAGGATCGGCCTTGGAGTGGTTCACCGAGCTACGCCCAAACACTATCTCTTCCTGGGATCAAATGGCCAGAGTGTTTCTTGCGCGTTTCACAACATCAAGAATAAAGCCTAAATCTCAGGATGTCTTGATTGCAATCTGGCAAGGGCCCCATGAATCTCTTCGGAGTTATGTAGAGCGGTTCAATTGGGAGACAGACCAGGTGAGGAACCTGGACGATAACCAAAGTTTGTATTTCCTAAGAACAGGACTTCTTCGAGGGACTAGATTTGAGGTCGAGGTTGGCCTACACATACCAAGGGACTTAGAAACCTTCCTCCGAAGGTCTCAGAGGTTTATGAATTACGAAGAAAAAACAATGGCCATAGAAGCTGCCGAAGCAGGGATGAATAGACAACCTCGCGAAGAGCGCAACCAGAGATAGCGGAGAGACCAGACCGCGCAGCAGAGAGATCCCAAGATCAGGAAGTTAGCTGACCGGACAAAACTTAACACCTCGTATGCAAAGATCCTGACAGAATGTGTAAACGCGGAACTCAGGGAGGTAAGAAGACCAAAACCTCTCGTCTTATAGGAAGGGCAGCGGCCATCTAAAAAATACTGTCGGTACCACAAGAGCAACGGTCATGATACCAACGATTGCATGGCACTTAAGGATGACATCGAAGAGTTGATTAGAAAAGGCAAGCTGTCCCAATACGTGAAGAAAGACCAGTCTAATGGAAGGGACGACACGAAGCTCGTCCGGTCACCTAGAAAGGGAAAAGCACCAGCTAATGAGGTAGCTAAGATAAGAGAAGAGGATGAAGATGGGTCTGATGAAACCTTAGACACGAGAAAGTCTAAGGGAAGACCCGTGGCGATGGTGATCATAGGAGGTCTTCCCACCGATAGGAGGGAGACGAATAAGAGTATGAAGAGAAAATGGGATCAGATCCTGAGCGTCGCCTCAACGTCCACCCCAAGGATCCTCACTAAGAGACCACCTATCTCATTTGGGGACGAGGACCTCCTGGATGGGACGCCCAATCACGAAGTACCACTGGTCGTGTCTGCAGTCATGGCCAACATGGAAGTCAAGAGAATCTTGGTCGATCAAGGAAGTTCTGCAGATATTATTTTTGAAGATCTCCTGGAGGTTCTGAAAATACCAAGAGAAGACTTGAGACCTTACAGGGGAACAGTCCTAACCGGGTTCAATGGGACGACCACCACCCCGATCGGACGTATCGAGTTAATGGTCACCTTCGGGGATGACACCGTGGAGAGACCCCTGTGCAGGACGGTAAGGACGGACTTCATAGTGCTGCCATGTAAGTCGGTCTACAAATGCCTTATCGGCCGACCAACACTGGCACGATTGGAGGCAGTCCCATCTACTGCCCACCTGAAGATGAAATTTTACACTAGGGAAGGGGAGATAGCAATAGTTCAGGCTGATCTACTTTCAGCAAAACGAGCATTCTTCCTAAGTCTCAAGGAGCAGGGTGAACAAGTAAGAAAGGAAATAGAAGATATAATGAAAGGAGGAGAACAAGTTAACGTGGCCGACCTGGACTCCAGGTACGACCCTGATAGTGAAGAAGAAGAGGGGGATGACCTCCTGACCAGGGAACTCAAGAAGAGGATAAAAAGGCCAGAACCAGATGGAGAATTTATGCATGTACAGTTGGGGGACGACCCGGAAAAGAAGATCAGGATAGGGAACGATCTCCCCACTAGCGTGAAAGATCAACTGATACTATGTTTGAAAGAACACGCCGACTTATTTGCGTGGAGTGCAGCAGATATGCCTGGAATTCCCCCAGAGGTCGCTTGCCACCACTTGGCCGTAGATCCCTGAGGCAAAATGGGTTGTTCAGCGACGACGGGTGCAAAAAGAAGAGAAGTCGCAAGCCGCAGCCACGGCAGTTGACGACCTCATCAAAGCAGGATTTATCAAAGAGATCAAGTATACGACCTGGCTGTCCAACGTAGTCCTAGTAAAGAAAGCAAACGGTAAATGGCGGATGTGCGTGGATTACACGGACCTTAACAAAGCATGCCCAAAAGACGCATTCCCAGTGCCCAGCGTGGATAGACTGATCGATAATGCGAGTGGGTTCCGATTGTTGTCGTTTCTAGATGCATACTCGGGCTACAACCAAATCGCCATGCACCCACATGACCAAGAAAAAACAGCTTTTATGACAGATAAGGGCAATTACTGTTACCGGGTCATGCCCTTTGGATTGAAAAATGCTGATGCGACTTACCAGCGAATGATGAACAAAGTTTTCCTGGAGCAGATAGGCAAGGTGGTGGAAGTATACTTAGACGACATGATAGTTAAGAGCAGGGAGGATCCAAGCCATGTGGAAGACCTGAGAGAAGTGTTTGCAGAAGCTCGAAAAAACCCCCTCAGGTTCAACCCTGAGAAATGCACTTTCGGAGTCAGAGCAGGCAAGTTTCTAGGCTTCTACCTCACAGAGAGGGGAATTGAAGCCAATCCGGACAAATGTAGGGCGGTAACAGAGATGAGGTCGCCCACCACTAAAAAATAAATACAAAAGCTAAGTGGGATGGTGACCGCTCTCTCGCGTTTCATAGCCAAAGCTGCGAACAAGTGGCTTCCCCTGTTCAAGTTGTTGAAGAAAGAAGTTCAGTTTCAGTGGACGCCTGAGTGTGAACAGGCTCTCGATCAGTTGAAGACAGCTCTATTGCAACCTCCAATACTAACCATACCAGAGCAAGGAGAAACACTTTACCTATATCTCTCCATCACTGACGAGGCATTGGCGGCAGTATTGGTACGAGAGGCAGGATCCAACCAAAATCCTGTATACTTTGTCAGCAAAGCGTTCCAGGGGCCAGAGTTAAGATATCAAAAGATTGAGAAGCTGGCATTGGCGCTTATTGTGGCTGCTCGAAGACTAAGGCCTTATTTTGTGGCTCATCAGGTCGTCCTACGGACTGACAAGCCCATCAGACAAATCTTACACCGACCTGACCTGGCTGGCAGGATGATCAAGTGGGCAGTCGAATTGTCAGAATTTGGAATAAAGTATGAGGCAAGATCAGCCATCAAGGCTCAAGTGTTGGCCGACTTTGTAGTTGAGATGACTCCCATCCCTCAAAACCCGATGCATCCTCTTTGGATATTGCACGTGGATGGCTCCTCTAACAGCAAGGGCAGTGGGGCAGGTCTAATCTTAGAAAGTGACAAGGGGACGACGATCGAGGTCTCCTTAACATTCTTTTTCTCTACCTCCAACAACCAAGCAGAGTACGAGGCTTGCATTGTCGGACTGCTGCTTGCGATCGAGTTTAACGTCAAACGAGTGGAGTTGTGCTCAGATTCTTTGCTGGTGGTATCTCAGATCAAAGAGACCTTCACTGCAAAGGATGAGGTCTTGCAAAGGTACTTAACTAAAGTAAGAGGGTTATTGGAGCACTTTGATCACGCAGAAGTCAAGCATGTCCCTAGGACGGAGAACGTTAGAGCAGATGTACTGGCAAAGCTTGCAAGCACAAAGAGTCCAGGGAACCACAGGAGCGTAATTCAGAAGGTACTCACACAGCCCAGCGTGCAGCTTGAACAGATAGTTATGGACCCTGATATATGCATGATCGACCTAGACGGGAGTTAGATCGATCCCATCGTTAAATATATCAAGGATGGGGAAGAGCCAGAGGATCCCAAAAAGGCCGCTCTTGTACGCAGGCGAGCATCCTCCTATTCAATTATCAACGGACAGCTCTATCGAAGGGAATTTTCCATGCCACTTCTAAAGTGTCTTCCCCCCGAGGAAGCCAACTATGTACTTCGAGAAATTCACGAAGGGATCTGCGGAAATCACTTATGGGGAAGAGCATTGGCCAAGAAGGCGCTCAAGGCAGGATACTATTGGCCTACTATGGATGAGAATGCGAATCTCTTGGTTAAAAAATGTGACAAGTGCCAAAGATACGCAGACGTCCACCTCGCTCCCCCAGTCAAACTGGACAGCATGACTGCGCCATGGCCGTTTGCCTGGTGGGGAATCGACCTCTTGGGTCCCTTCACAATTGCTGCCCGCAGCTCAAATATCTTGTGGTAGCAGTGGATTATTTCTCGAAATGGATCGAGGCAGAGCCTTTAGCTACGATAAAGTCCAAGAACTGCCTTCGATTTTTCAAGAGGAATATCCTGGTCCGTTTCGAAATTCCAAAAGTGGTCGTGTCCGACAATGGCACGCAATTCACAGACAAGAAGTTTCAGGAAGCTTTGATCGAATTTGGGGTGAAGCAGCGCTTCTCCTCAGTTGAACACCCGCAGACGATTGGACAAGCCGAGGCTGCAAACCGAGTGATCTTGCGTGGCCTCAGAAGGCGATTGGATGAAGCAAAGGGAAGATGGGCTGAAGAACTCCCGTATGTGCTATGGGCGTATCGAACAACCCCACATTCCACCACTGGGGGAGTCCCCCTTTAAGATGGTCTACGGGACCGATGCTCTTATCCCGGTCGAGATCGGAGAATTAAGCTGGAGGATGACCAACCCCAAGCCGCCTAGTGAGAACAACCAGGCCATCCGGGAGGAGTTGGACTTAGTAGAAGAGCTCCGCAGCAAGGCAGCACTTAGAGAAACTTTGATCAAGCAAGGGATGACCACGAGGCATAATGCCAAAGTCGTTCCCAGGGATTTCAGTGTCGGACAGCTGGTGTTGAGGAGAGCAAATATTGGACAGAGGAACGCAGCAATGGGCAAGCTCTCCCCCAACTGGGAAGGCCCCTACCGTGTCATATCCAAAACAGGCAAAGGTGCTTACATGCTGCAGACGATGAATGGTGGACTGATTCCCAGGACGTGGAACGCCATCAACCTGAGGAGATATTACATTTGATTAGTCCTTTTGTATTTCTACCAATGAATTTTATGTTAAACTATGTGAACAAAAAATGGGCGGGACGCTCTTTTTCCCACAGGGTTTTTTATCGAGGCCCGCCCGTCCGTCAATAAAGACGAGACATTTTTTATTGATGTGTGCATTGATCTTTTTATTCACGAATGATCTATCACGAGCGAACCAATGATGGTTCACCCCACCACGCGAGTTAGAATTAAACCGAGTTTGATAAACTGCAAGGTGGGGGAAAACTTAAACGAATTTAAGTAAAACGAAGGGACCGAACGAACAGGCGCATTCCCAAGGGCGGGTTAAATCTGGGTAGGAGCCCGGTAAACTGTCCGCGGGCTAAGATCGATCCCACTCAAACGAAACAGGTAGAACATACAGATAACGCGAGATCAACAAGTCTAACACGTAAGGCTATCAAATAACTAAGTAAACCAAACGAACTTAGAGGTTTACACGATAATATAAACCAAATAAACGAATCATTTAGCGGGCGCGGCCGCTCCTCCCTTGGGCGATCTGGCCAGGAATGACCTGACAATACAAGGGACGATCATGCCTGGCCAAGTACGACCTGACCCGGGGCGACCAAGAATGGCCAAGTGTAAATTGCCATGACGTTGCCCATGTAACAAACGTTTCGAAAAACGAGAACGCATATCGAACATATCAGATATATCGTCAAAGAGTTTGAGTGTCATACATGCGCAAAGAGTTTAGGCAAAATAAACCATGCAACAAAATGTCGGAGTATGAACACATCGAGTATGGGTTACAACGAAATCAGATAGACTCCAAAGCTAGAAAGTTAAAGCGTAAGTCAGGGTAAAGTAATATCAGAACTAAAAAAGGATGGGTAAGAAAGACCCAACCACCCTCATCGCCGCTGATAGATGACCAGGTTGGTCCCATCAGGCCTGCCGGTGGGCTTCACAATCTGGTCACCTAGGACGACATGATTGGGATCAAAAACAGTCGTGTCAACCACCACCTCGGGATAACGAAGCTGGACTTGCTTCAGAGCATTAGCAAACTGCTCCTTTAAGATCTCAATGGCAACACGGGTAACCCTGTCACCCCAATCTTTAGCCTCCTCCAGTGCCTTCTCATTCTCGTCTCTCTCTTTCTTCAATGCTTCGACCTCATCCTTGAGCGCGGAAACCGACTTCTCAAACTCTTCCCTCATCTTGGCCTCAGAAGCCTCCTTGGCCAACTTCAGCTCTTGCAGCTCTTCCTTCATCTTAGCTTCAGAAATCTCTTTGGCGGACTTCAACTTTTGCAGCTCTTCCTTCAACATGCTAGCCTTCCTCTCAAATCCCTCCAGGGCATCTTTGGCTTTCTTTGCTTGATCCAAAGCCTTGTCCCTCTTCGCGGTCAACTCTACAAAAAGAAAGAATTAATGTAAGGAAATCCGAAAGCAAGATATGTTGACCGGTCAAGCTAAGCCAAAAGAGTTTACCTGCAAATCGCTCATCCTCCTCATTCTGAGTCCTCTTCAGCTGCTTGGAAGCAGCCTTCAAAACGTCAATAGCAGTGTCGATAGGGTCTTCCACGAAGCGGTCCCGGTAAGCAGCACCCAGCTGGTCCAACATCACCCTAGGAGACTTGCCACGACCATGCTTTTTCTTCCCAGGTTGATCAGGTACGCCCGCGGAATGGTGGACCGCCCCGTCAGACACAACATCATCAGCCTGCCTCCTCTTTGTTTTCTGAGGACCTTCAGGGTCGCCCCCAGGATGTGAATCCACCGGAGGAGTCTGTGGATGCACCTCGGGATGTGGTGGGGAAGGAATAGGGGTAGAACCCTCAGCACGAACCGATGTTCTACGCTTCGGAGGCCCCTGTCTGGTACCAGCAACTAGCCCAGCAAAAGTCAACTGTCCACCTGCCATCTCGTCTGCAAGAATACAAACATAGTTGTTAGAAAACAAGCAAGGCGACAAACAAGTGATAAGGTAAGTAAAAGAAAACAAACGAGACCATTACACATGGATAAAAACTAATACACGAATAAGAAAGCCAGCCGACCTAAGGCTAGAGCCAACTTGTCAGGGGAGTCGGACAGAAGAAGTGGCTTGCAGGGAATCAGCTTCTCTTCAGAGGGTAAATGGGAGGCCAAATTCCTGAGTAATCTCAAGGTCTCTCTATCAGTAGCACCCAGCTGGTTTAAGGTGAACCGGTAGGTATGTGGCTCCCGAAGGTAGTGTCGCGGTGACCAAGAAATAGGGAACACGAAATCGATGGCCTCCCCGTAGTCGTTTAGATATCCCACCAAGTCTTGATCGCCACGGGTGGTCGAGGCAACCCAAAGAAACCTGCTCTTCCACTTCTTCACAGAATCCATATAAGGTACAAAAAGCTTGAAACCCGTAACAGCCTTCAAATTGAGAAACTCCCACCTAGTTTTGTGACTATGCTTCTCTCCACGCCGGTTAGTATCAAAGATAGTGAAGAAGAGCTTCTGAGAAACCGGCCTCTTCAGCGCGCATAACAGATCCTCAAATACCTTGACGAAGCCCCAAGAGTTGGGATGAAGTTGTGATGGGGCGACATCCAAGAAACGAAGGACCCCACGCTCGAAGGGAGAAAAGGGTGGTCGTATCTTCATGATGTTGAGAACCCTCATGTACATAGTGAACTTCAGCTCCGTTGGGAAGGTAGCAATGTGCTCACCAATTCCCATGCTCTAGACCTGCCACTCCTGGTCGTCATTGCCCACGCACTGGGCCGCCAAATCCAACTCCCTTTTTGTCACTTTTGATACTTCATTCAGAATGGTGGAAGAAATCCAAGAATAATCAACGTCCGTTTGACCCCCGAAAGACGACCTGAGGCTGGCGGGTTTAGACGACTCGGCACTCTGGGAAGAAGAGCCGGACGACCTATCCCTATAGAATGGGCATGAGACTCGGAAGAACGGCTAGACTCAGAAGAGCTCGTATCTCCCTCACCATCTGACATCTCGGGAGATCTCCCCTTTTCGAGGTAGCAACTCGAGCAACGTGAGGATCGGAGGATGGAGACTTGCGTCGAGTTTGCTTGGTCCTCGCCACGATGCAAACCTGCAGGAAGGGGCGATCACTCGTTAAACGAGTACTTAGGCTTGCGGATGAGGGGCGATTATCTCACCCCAAGCCTGATCGCCCCTCCCCGCCAAACCAAAGATAAACGCAACAAAAAGAATAAATACGGAAGAAAGAGAGAATACCTTTGGATCAAGAGTTGCCGATAAAGAAGACCAAGTCACCTCCTAGGATGGTCAAGACAACTCACTGGACATGAAAATAAAGGGATCGATCAGACTCAAAGAAAAACGAAGTGATCAGCTTATAATTAAAGAGACCCAAACAACTATCTTCATAAATTTCTAGCAATGAAGTTTAAGGCCATGTACCTCGAAAGAAAGTCGAAAAACCCGAAAGATCGAACCACCAAATCACAAAGGCAAAATCACGAACAAACCTGGAAGACCAAGAGATTGAAGGATCAAATCACCACTATCTTAAACAAATTCACGCCAATGCTGGAAAAGGGAGGAGGTAAATTTCAAAGGGGGATATATCATCATTTAGAGTATACATAAAGTGGTCATATAACCAGACTTCCAAATCAAACTAAGTTAAAGAGTAACATTAAATCAACCTAAAGCATTCGGTTCTTACCAAAATACCAATCACTAAGAGGGGAAGGGAAATTACCTAGATGACAGCGTATCGGTCCAAAGCAAAGTGGACTAGCCCGTCCAGATCAAACTCACGCACAGGTCGCCCCCCTTTCTCGTTGGACGGGTCGCCCCTCTTTCCGATGGGACGGGTCGCCCCTCTTTTCCGTCGCGCAGGAGCCCCCTCTCTCGTTGGTGAACTCGCCTCAACTGGATGGAGTAGCTCGCCCCCTTTCTCGTTGGACGGATCGCCCCTCTTTTCGATTGGACGGGTCGCCCCTCTTTTCCGTCGCGCAGGAGGCCCCCTCTCTCGTTGGTGAACTCGCCTCAATTGGATGGAGTAGGTCGCCCCTTTTTCGTTGGTGAACTCGCCTCAATTGGATGGAGTGGGTCGCCCCCTTTTCTCGTCAATGAGGTCGCCCCTTTTCGTGGATGAGGTCCCCTCTTGTTCATGGAGTGGGTCGCCCCCTTCTTTGTTGTGCCAAGGAGGGAGCGGGTCGCCCCTTTTGTTGGTACCAAGGATGAGAGCGGGTCGCCCCCTTTTGTGGGGAAGAGGAAATTCTGATTTGGTGAATGAGTGATGAGAATGAGAGAAAGAGGAGACCCCTCACACTAACATATATATAAGCCCACAAAAATAGGCCCAACAAAAAAAAATATTATTTTTTTATTTATTTATCTTAAACACTTTTTATATTCGAAATATTCACCGGAATTGGGCAACCAGGAGAGTGTCTATCAATTTTCGATCGATCCGATACGATATCGACCGCCGAAAATTCACAAGTCGTGAACTGGGGGCAAGACCTATCAAACTACCGATCAAGCACGACCAGCATGACTACGCATCAAGCCTACGCCCGCTTAGTGATCGACCTTGGCTTGGGGGGCAACTGTTCTGGACTGGGCCAGTCGTCAGGCCCAATCCAGTAGCAACGATCCAACCCAGCAAGGGAAGGGCCATTCGCTGGGCCGGATCCAACAGCTAATCAACCAGCCCAATAACGAAGTGGTCAGCTCCACTGATACTTGGGCCCCCATCACAAATGGGCTATCCGACGCCAACGATCCAGACTATTCACTATAAATACCTCCAGTCACCAGATGTCAGGTACGCAATTCATTCACTAGATATTACTGTAGCTCGATATAGCTGACTTGGGCGTCGGAGTGTTCTTGCAGGTACACCCCCCCGCGCGTTCAGGTCTTCCTCAGCCTATAGTATCAGACGATCCGTCCCTTGACCGTCTCCGCAGATCATCCGTCTCTGCAGATCCACCAAGGTACGGTTCAGAAAGTTATTTATGTTGTTAGTTAAAATGGGTAATACTAATAGAGTTATTATTAAGAAGATATAATAAAACAACATGTGTTATAGTTATTGTTACTATTAATATATAATAAAACAACATGTTTTTATATAAATTCGAATTATTATTGATATATGTATATGTATTAATATATGTATTAATAGAGTAATATAATAGTTATTAGTATATCTATTATTTACGAATAAAGTTATTAATAATATATAATATATAATAAAATATCATGTATTTTAATTATTGTTATTAAAAAAAGTACAGTTTGTTTAAAACCTAGTATTTTATTTAATGTTTACATTGTTAGCATATGTAAATATGTGTATAGGTATATATATGTGCATGCATATATAGGTAGATAACATTGTTTTTTATTGAACTATAGTATGTAGTTCCCGAAAACATGGATCGTAGTTGGTGTATGATCGGTTGTTTCCTGGAAGAGCTAGTTTAAAGCGGCGTTTTGTACAAGGAGTAGAAGAGTTTATTTTTTGTGCTAAGCAGCATGAAGAATTTGGGCGACAAGGCGAAATTAGATGTCCGTGCTTGAAGTGTTCATTTCAATTTATAAAAAATGACGATGAAGTCATACTTGATTTGTACAATAATGGGTTTAGCACCAGGGGTAGCTGTTCGTACAGTTAATGTTCCGGTTGAAGTAGTAGCTCCCACAACAAGTAATTATCCAGCGGCTATGACGTCTGGAGGCGCAATTATTCAACCGTTAGAAGTTTATCAGGGAATGATATCTGATGCGGTTGGAGTAAATTTGGATTTTGAAGAGCCAGAATATGATGCTGAAGAAGTTCCAAATGAGGAAGCTCAAAGATTTTACATGTATTTGAGCGAGACAAATAATCCATTATTTAAAGGATCTAAAGACTCTAAATTATCAATGTGTGTTCGGTTGTTAGGTCTTAAGTCTCAGTTTAATGTTGCTGAGTTGTGCATGGAATATATGACTAAAATGATGTTGGATGCAACTCCCATTAGAGGACTTTTGCCGCAGAGTTATTATGATGCTAAAAGATTGGTATCGAAGCTTGGCTTGAAATCTAAAAGAATTGATTGTTGTGTCTCCGGATGCATGCTCTATTACAACAATGAGTTTGGCATAAATGATGGAGAATTGTCAGAATGCAAGATTTGTGGAGAGCCGCGCTATCGTGCTAGCAGGAAAGGGATGAGTAGAGGCAAATTGGTTCCACGAAAAGCAATGTTCTATTTGCCGCTCATACCAAGGCTACAGAGGATGTTTACTTCAATGGAGACCGCGGGTAAAATGACGTGGCACCATCAAAATAGAAACAATTCTGGTGAATTACGTCACCCATATGACAGTGAGGCTTGGAAGCATTTTGATCGTGTTCATCCAGATTTTGCCAGTGATCCACGGAATGTTCGGCTTGGTTTATGCTATGATGGATTCACCCCATATATTCAAGCCTCGGCAACACCGTACTCTTGTTGGCCCATTATTGTTACCCCGTACAACCTTCCTCCAGAAATGTGTATGTCTAAATCATATATGTTTTTTAATGCAATTATTCCAGGGCCAAGTACTCCAACAGCTGGTATTGATATATATTTGCAACCTTTGATTGATGATCTAAAAAGACTGTAGAATGGTGTTTTAACTTATGATGCAGCACGCAAACAAAACTTTGTGATGAGGGCGGCTTTGATGTGGACCATTAATGATTTTCCTGCATAATGAATGTTGTCTGGTTGGGGGACACATGGTAAGATGGCATGTCCGATTTGCATGGTTGACACAAAGGCTTTTACTCTTAAATACGGAGGAAAGACTTCGTGGTTTGACTCGCACCGTAGGTTCTTACCTATGGATCACCCTTTTCGAAAGCAGAAGTATGCATTTATCAAGGGAAATGTTGAAACAGATGGACCTCCTCGTATTTTGACACCTGAGGAAGTTTGGGATAGTGTTAAGGATATTCCTCCTGTGGAAGTTGTAGCGGGTGTTTTTTCTCGTCCAGAAGGCTATGGACAATGGCACAATTGGACAAAAAAAAAGTATTTTTTGGGAACTTCCATATTGGAAAGATAATCCTTTGAGACACAATCTCGATGTAATGCATATAGAGAAGAATTTCTTTGACAACATATTTAACACTGTCATGAACGTGAAAGGTAAAACGAAAGATAATGACAAAGCTAGGAAGGATATAGATCATTATTGTAGACGAAATGATTTGTTGTTGGTTGAGCAAGGTACTAGGACATTGAAACCTAAAGCCAATTATACTTTATCTACAGAACAAGTGAAAGCAGTTTATCGGTGGATAAAAGAGTTGAAAATGCCAGATGGTTATTCTTCCAATTTATCTAGATGTGCAGATGTGGATAATGGGAGGTTGCATGGAATGAAGAGCCATGATTGTCATGTATTCATGGAGTGTTTACTTCCCATTGCTTTTAGTTCGTTGCCGACACATGTTTTGAATCCGCTCATTGAAATTAGTCAATACTTTAAGAATTTGTGTTCTGCAACGCTAAAAGTTAATGATCTTACAAAAATGGAACAAGACATCCCACTTATCATAATCGATCTAGCAAAAGAAAGAAGTAGATGTTTATTATATTAATTAACATATCGTTTTCTCTAGGTTCATGGGTGATTCCAAAAGATCGGTGAAAAACAAAGCTAGAGTTGAAGGATCGATATGTGCTTCTTACTTACACCGTGAAACAACCCAACTTTGTTCTTATTATTTCAAGAGTGAATTTGCTCCAAGAAGCAGTCGAAATGAAATGGATATTGATTGTTCTAGACATCATTTTGCTTTGTCTGTCTTTTGTCTACCTGGTCGTCCATCTGGGAAGGAGTCAATTCATTGGCTAACCGAAGAAGAGCTAAATTCAGCACATGTTCATGTATTGATAAGCTATTCTGAGGTGCAACCATTCATTGAGTATGTATTCCTCAACGTGCATTAATAACTAACAATCTTATAAATTACATACTAATTAATGTTGACGGTTGTCTAACAATTAATTATCTATTTTTAATTAGGGAATTCTTGTCATCAGAGGAAGTAAGTGAAGATCAATCTTCTGCTCATATTAATGCACATTTTCCAATGTGGTTTAGGCAACGTGTTTATTCCCTCCTACCAACTCCTGCCAACCAACACTTGAGGAACTTATCCGACGGTCCTCGACGATGTGTTACAGAATGGCATACATATTTTGTCAATGGTTACAAATTTCAGACCAATGAATGGACACAGGGCAGAGAAACAATTAATAGTGGTGTTTGCATGAAGGGTGTCACTAAGGGAGGTGAAGATGATTTTTATGGTGTTGTTCAACACATATACGAACTTGCATACCCCCATCTAGATTTTAGTCAGAAGGTAGTGGTTTTTTATTGTAATTGGTTTGATCAGTCTTCTCGATGAACAAGGGTGAATCAAAAGTCAAATACAGTGGAAATGAATAGTAGATATCGACTGTATGATCCGTTCGTCATTGCACAAAATGTGAGACAAGTCTATTATGTCCCTTATTCATCAACACGGACTGATAGGCGTGGTTGGTGCGTCGCAATTAAAACAAAGCCAAGAGGTCGCATTGAGACAAATGATGATACAGTGGAAGATGTGCCATATCAAATGGATGAAATGTCTAATGTAAATGAAGTGATTCAAGTTGAGCCCATTACTCGTTTATGTGATGAGCCAAACACCAGCGACGAAGTTGATGATGAAGATGCTAATGAAGATGCAGCAGAGCACGTTGGTCCATCAAGAATTCACTCCTCCTCTGATGATGATTATGAAAATGAATGGGATTCCAATTAGTACTTAATTTATGCATGTTTAATTTGTTTAGTATCAATTTAATTATATATGGATATGAATATTAATTTGTGTTTATTTAATAACTAGTATGTATGACCCGTGCGCTGCACGGGTATACATCATCTCTTTACATGGATTAAAACACTTTAGCATAGTTACACATCACACATTAAAAAGGTAAGAAAAGATGATTACTTAAAAGTTTATAAGATACATGTAGTTTATCTTGAATTTAAAATTTTGATTAAAAAATTATAAAAGTTCATGTTTCTTTTGTGCCCATCAAAATATGATAAATCATCCTATCTTTGAGAAATAAAAAACAACATTAATTGATAATTTGATTATATATGAAAATAAATAAGTGAGATTTGACACAAATAGAGAATAAAGTGCAATAGGCTTACCTCTCTGCCAAGTCCAAAATCACAATGAACCGATACAAAGTGAGGTGGACCATGACATTTTTTATATTTGTATTGTTATTCAAGCATAAAATTGATTCGGTAGTAGGTAATTGAAGGTTTTTATCAAGAATGTGATAACTATTCTCCAGCACCTCGTTATCTTTTTGAAGGAACATCAATACAAAGAAGACTTGAAACAATGACAAGACAAAGAATGTTGACTAAGAAAAACAAGAGAAACAACTTTTGAAATGATGAGAAAAGTCACAAGCAAGTTGAGAAGCATCGTGATAAGAAGGTAAAGATCAGAAGGTCATGATGAGAAGAGTCAAGTTGAGAAAAGTCATGTTGAGAAGCATCACTTGAGAAGCATTAACTTATTGAGAAGACTCAAGGAAGAGAAGATCCAAAGCAGAGAAGGGTCACTACAAAAAACGAAACTGATTGCGGGGGTTTTTAAGTCGCTTAGCGGGGGTTTTAAACCCCCGCAACGTAATCTGCGGGAGTTTTAAAAAACGCCGGAGTTTCAAGTGCCGCAATCTTTTTACGGGGGTTTTAAGGAAGCGCTGGTATCGTATCTTTTAGGGGGTTTTACTGCGGGGGTTTTTAACCCCCACAATTTGTGGAGGTTTTATTGAGGGGGTTATAAACCTCCTTAAATCGGGTGATTTGAAAGAATTTTATTTTTGTGGAGATTTTTGATTGCCATATAGTTGATAGGACTTTTTTTTGAAGATTACAACCTCCTATAATAGAGAAGACAATATTTCTTTTGCAATAGAATTTCTTTTTTTCTTATCTCATTACCATATTTTTATCACTAATAACTATACATACATCTTACATAACACTTACTACGCTTAATCAAAAAACTGAAAATTTCATTAAAGCTATAAATGAAATAACATAAATGTAGTGTCAAATATCTAAAATATTTAGTCTCATCCAACTCAAAAACATGATAAAAAGAAACAATTGTAGCTCAAATAAGATTATAGCATCAAAGAAATCCTATACTAAAGGATCCTAAAACCATTAAATGTTGCTAGCACCAAATGATCCACTTGCATCTATTGGACAATGAGGCTCACTTGCACAATCACTTGCCTGAAATAACAACAAAAAAATTAACTCATTTCAAATATCAAAAATCAAAGTATAAAAAAAAATTAAAAAAGTAAAAAAGAACTAAATGAGTGAAACAGGATCCTAAATGATTGATATTTATGTACTAAAGACCAATCAGATTTGATAGAAACCTATGTCTGTTGCGAGGAGCATAATAAAAAATCCATGATTCTAATATTAAATAAAACCCATCACACACTCCCAAATAAACAACTGCTTCCTTTTCCTTCTATCTCCTAAACCTCCTCTCATACCACCAAATATGTACAAAAATATTAGGAAGCTCTGCTCATTCCCAATTTCATTAGAAACTACTTTCCTTTATCAAAATGCAACGATATACAAAGGCATGTATAAAGGTACAGAGTTTGCATGATTCATGAAATTACAAATATGTTTAAATGGGTGGCAATTTTATAAAACTTGCATCCAACAAACGAAAATAAAAATAAAACATAATATGCAATATTATTAGGCATGATCATCAGACAGATAAAATATAATATCAGTGGGAATAACTACAAAATTACCAGATATTGAAAAAGATCTTACAGTGCATCACTTGTATAATATTGGAAGCTAGTTTTTTGTTTTCAGCAACATCACGAGTTACGTTCTCCGGAACACTGACAAATACTAGTTCATCATCTGCTTGTGGCTCAACAAGGTATGTGCTCCATCTTAATTCGTGGAAACTGGACAGAAAGGATTAATTATTCAACTTGCAGTTGAATAATCAATATTAGTGAATTACCTAATTGTACATACATTAGCTTATAAAATCTAAACAATGCTTTTTTGGTCGATGACATCATTAACATGTACCATAGAGAAAAGTAACTGGTGCAGTTGGAGAAACTTGAGTCCCTTGTCTGGTTATTATAGACTTTGAATCAAAGTCAACTGAGATTATAGCAGTAGTAGAGGAGATATTAGCAATCTGCAATAACAATTGACCAAACAAGAAGTGTAAGGAAAAAGATACACTTGAAAGAAGCATAAGATTTACACATCTGTGAATCGACTAACCATGAATCCAAATCTCTGATTTCCAAGACTATTTGCATTAGTTGGAAGAAGTGAAACACGACTAATCTTGAGAGAATTTACAATTTCTGTAGACGAATTCCAAACTGGAGCTGAGAAGTACAAATATAGCTTTAACTTCCTATGGACATGTATGTCAAATCTTAAGCAATTACTAGGAATCTACCACTATAACAAAATAAAAGATAACACTCACCAATATGGCAATATGTACATAAACACTTGAATTTGGCATTCTTGTAAAGCTGTTACCAGCAATGTCGGGGCAGAAACTTTTATCCATTACAAGGATTGCTCGGCCATTTTGAACTGTTGAGGATAACTAACAAGAACAGTATACATGAGGTTTGGCTGCAGAATACTAAAGGTAGATGGTACAACTTGACCAGCACCATAGACAAGAAGTTGTAAACAAATATAACAGCAATAAGTTAAAAACTGTGTTTATTATTGTGTTAATTAAGAGTCTTAAGACAATGCAATTAGATGGCCACATGCTTACATTGCAAGCATTCACAGACTTGCATCAAAAACCTTCACCCATACAAGGTTCACTGAAAGATATATTTACTGAAACATTCAAAGAACTAGTGAAAGTTGTTGAGGCTGTAACATATGCTATTGGGGGAATTGTGTCTGAAAAAAAAAAACACTGCTATGAATATGGTATCAAATTAAAAACAAAATAGCACAGCCAAGTCCAATTATAACTAGCAAACCGAATTCCCCAAGTGATAGCTAACTAATTGATAAGAAACATAAGGAATGAAGTAAGGTTTCTTAACTAACTAATAATTCTAAGTAAATTTCTTCCATATTCTTTCATAAACTATACTGAAAAGCATATTGATATAAACTAAAAACATCTTAAAGACATGTAATAAGCTATTTTCATCAGTGATAATAAGTCAAAATAAGCTTGCTTATAAGTCAGTCCCTTTTATCTTTCTTGTGCAGATAATATTTAAGGAATATAATTGGTGTGGTGTGCTACTCAAACATAACCATTACAGTATCCATATGTCTTGGTTCTTATTTTATGTATGTGTCCAAATTTCAAACATAGCCAACAGAGAAACACTGTTTTACAACCATTTTTAAAAATTAAATTAACAATGTTAAGTATTTTACACTTAAATCAGTTTTTATCAACACTTTTTTCTACTTAGAAAAGTCTTTTGAAAAACATTCTATTTCACTATGTTGTTATCAGTTCTGAGAAGACAAAACAAACTAACTCTTCTCAACTTGGAAAAGTAGTTGAGAAGACTATTTTGTCTCACCCTTCTCTACTCACTATCACAATCGAGAAAACTGTTTTCACTCACCCTTGTCAACTTAGTAACTACACTCACAATGTCTAACCATACTTGTAAGGTTGTGTGTCTTGCCTCAGGTTAATTTTTAAAAGGGTCACAATTCAAACTCTCCCCTTACTTGTGACAGTGATTGACTTCAATGTTAAGGAACACTAAATTCCTAATTTATAACATATAATTTTATATAGTGAAAGTAAAGTCTTTTTATAAGTAAAGGTAAGATTTTAGTAGCTAAGGTTTTTTCACAAGTAGCTTTTGAGTTTTTTTGTTGTTGCAATAACTAGCACTTAATTAAGCTCATTACTTTTACGTATTAACTTTCTCTCTTTTTTATATTGTATTCTAAGTAAGTTCATCTTTTTTGTTAAGCAAGTAAATTCCTCTTTCATTCTCTATTAATTGAAATAATAAAATCACTAACCAGCTTCGCCTCTCTATCACAATACAAAATATCATTGCTACATATATTTTTATAATACATGAAAAATTAAATAAAAGATACTTTTAATTAATAAAATTATTAAAATTATAATACATAATTTAATAAATTATATTATTAAATATACAATTCAAAATATTAACTTTGAAATATCTTTGAAATTACTTAATTAACATATTGTTTATTTTCATGAAAACTTATGAATATTTTGTGAATTTAATGTTGATCAAAGACATTTAAGCATTAATTAAAAATATTATTTTATGTTTTTTGCTAACCAACAAAGGTTGTTCGGTTGTTCCGAGTGGTAACTGGACTCAGATCCCACTCCAAGGTCTCGGGTTCGAATATTGGGTGTGACAAAAACTCTATTAGCTAGGAGGGGAGAACCACAGACCGACAAAGCCGAATTCTCGTGGCCAGCCAGGTTCCTTTGTGATCCAAGGCTACATGCACATGTTGCAAACAAACTGGACACCATATTTCAGGTTGACGTAAAAAGCAGAAAGGTCCTTCAAGGAAAGAAACTAACACTCAAGGACCCAAAAATCAATGGGTACCTAAATCCAGTGTTATCAAAACCGGACCGGTCATCGAGCCGGTCAAGGCACTGGGTCACTGGGTCTTTGGTCGGACCGACTGGTCTTTGGTCGGACTGCATGAGCCGGACACACTAAAAATAGACTTGATATGTATAAATTTGTACATAACAAAGCTATCAAATTCATAATTAGTACCTAACTACATATACTTTACGTAAGATATATAATATATATCATGTTTGTAAGCTTATTAACAACATATGAAGCTACCGCAGTGGTTAAGAGCTGCGGCACCATCTTTTGTTGTAGGGTTCGCTTCCCGTAGGAAGCCTTTTTGTAACAAAAAACGTGAAAAATTAAGTTAAAAGCAATTGAGCCGTTTATGCAAGCAGTTCGGACCGGGAAGGGCACCGGTTCCCGGTCGGACCGGTTCGACCGGACTGGGCGGTCTGGTTTTGATAACACTGCCTAAATCTTTGTCTTACTCTGATACAAGCATGCCTTATAGCATCAAGAAGAAAACATTGTTTCGTAGACAGTGGATGCTCAAGGCACATATGTGACAGGGAGAAAGATAACTTCCTCTTTATGGAGAGCTTTGATGGATGACTTGTCATGTTTAGTAATAATGACAAAAAAACTTCATTAATTGACTAGGTACAGTAGGTAAAGTAAACTCTGCTCAGATTTAAAATGTTTGATTTGTTAAAGGTTTGAAACATAATTTTCTTAGTGCAAGTCAAACATGTGATTCTGGACATGAAGTGATATTTAAATGTAACGCATGTAGAATAAATAGTTTAGAGTCTGGAAAAACAATTTTTACTGGTCATAGAAAAAATAACCTCTATAGGATTTGTCTAAAAGAATTACTTGATCAAATGTGTCTTATTTCAAAAGAAGATGACAAATGGATGTTGCATAGGAGATTTGGTCATGTTAGCATGAACACCCTTTCAAAATTGTCCAAACTTGATTTAGTTAGAGAACTTCCAACGATTAAGTATATGAGAAGGATAAATCATGTGAAGCGTGTATTCAAGGAAAACATGTAAAATTATCATTTAAACTTATCAACATAATTTTTCCACTCAAAAACCTTTGGAACTTCAGCATATGGATTTATTTGGTCCTACTAAGCATACTAGCCTAAATGGAAAAATATATGGATTTGTTATTGTTGATGACTATTCAAGGTTCACATGGGTGATATTTCTGTAACACAAAGGTGAAGCGTCTACATCATTTTTTAAGAAAGTTCAAAATGAGAAGGGTTCTAGCATCATTGCAGTAAGAAGTGACCATGGAGGAGAATTTGAAAATGCAATGTTTAAAACCTTATTTTTGAAGAAAATGGTGTGTCATACAATTTCTCTTGTCCAAGAACTCCTCAACAAAATGGAATTGGTGAAAGAAATAATAGAACTTTGCAACAAATGGCTAGAACAATGCTCAATGATTCGAAAATTGAAAGGTATTTTTTGGGGAGAAGCAATTAGCAGGTCTGCTACATTTTGAATAGAGCAACTATAAGAAAAACTTTGAACAAAACCCCATATGAACTTTGGAAAGGTAAGAAGCATATCATTTCTTATTTCCAATCTAAAACAAAAATATCTACATGCCTACATGCTTTACAATTAAACAACCCCCAAGAAACACATTTAACTTGGCTAACAATTGTTTTCGGATGGCTACTCCCTCGACAAAACAAATGAAGTGTTATTTCGAGCCAACCAAATACACCAAATTACGCATAACCAAATTAGCTTTTTTACACGCTTAGATTCAACCCCATCAAGAAGCCTTCCTAAGTTGTTGAAGTGTTGGACATTATCTAGACCATCACAAGGACCTTCAACCAGACTAAATATTTGTTATTGTTATGTAAAACAATTTCAATATTATTTTTAACAAAAAATCAAAATTACCTTTTAAAAACCATGAGATTTTAATTTCTTAACTGAGTGTCTTCTTATAAAAAAAATTGAATCCCTAATTTCAAATCAAAACATTTTTTTAAAAAATTTAATTTTGTTTGTAAATGTAATATTTTTTTAATATATTACTTAATTATTTTGGCTTCCTCTAATATTTCACTCAAGCTCCGCCACTGCTTATTACCATTGATAGTTTATATTTTTCTAATTTTCAGGACTCATCTCGACAAGAAATCCTAAACAAAGTATGTCATGACTCTATAAATTAGTTTATATTTTTCTAATTTTCAGGACTCATCTCGACAAGAAATCCTAAACAAAGTATGTCATGACTCTATAAATTTTTGATCCTTTCCCTGTATAACAGCTATAAACTCTGCAAGCGTTTTTTAAAACAAGTTTTGAAATAAGTATGAACCATTTATACCAACCTACGAAGTAACTAAATATGTCACTTATTTAAACCAGGTATGAACCATTTAAACCAACTTATGAAGTAAATAGATATGGCACATACTTCGTCCAACCCCCCTCTACTTAGCAGACACCCCAATTAAGTTTTGAACAGGTTTGGCCAAGTGTGGGTCGAACCAGTTCGTACGTGGAACAGGCGAACCAGACTGTTCTTGGTTTTTTAAAATTTGCATTTAACCAAGTTACTTCGAACGATAAATTAGCAATCTGGGAACGATAAATTATTAACTTTTAACGAATGTAACGATAAATTGAATACTTAATTATCGACTACTAATAACTATAACAAAAGCTAAACATATATAGATAAGTGCAATAAGTCATACAAACCGAAAAAGTCGAACAAACAATCCGTGCAAATAATAACTAAACAAACCGTAGAATACAACAATATAATAACTAAACACAACTACTGTGTCTGCCTCCCCCTCCGCTGGTAGACACAACCAAACTTCCTTAGCCCCCGTGCAAATGGCTTAACGATTTGCTTAAGCCTATCAACAACGGTATAGCCACGGGTCCCACGGGGATGCCCACGGTCCCTAAGAACCACCTCCAACTCATCATAGAGGCGCAGAATCTCTGGCATACTCTATAAGACAGAAAAAAAAACCTCTCATTGACAAAACAAAATAAAATTAAAAATGATTTAATAGCACTGTAAGACTAAAATAAAGGATCATACTTCTATCATCTCTAAAGCCTCAAAGGGGTAGTTGTCGGGGTTAATGTATGGGTGGGATACCCTCCTATACCATGCAACGTACTCCTGAACAGTGTCTCGCATCCCAACCACTACCGGGACACCACGGGGAATAAGGTGCAAGTTGAAATTAATCCACGCTTCATTAGCTTGTTCCTTCGTGACTACCGCCCGTCCACTAGGCCAAGGGTCCTCTAGGATGCCCTGTATCCAGCCAAACTGCCTCACCACTCGATCAGAGTTATATGCCAACATGCCCCCAGCATGACGCAGATGCCCCTTAAAATAGGTCAGACTATCCATATCTCTGTGGTGAGGGTTCGCAAATGGCATCCATGTCACCTCCTCTGACCTGACATGATCCAGAGCTACCCTGTAATGATCCACTGACCCATCAGCCTGCTTGCAGTCCCACCTCTTAGCCCGTGGAAATGTTCAAAAATCCAGGCCTGTGATAAATAAAAAGTGGGTTAGGGATCCAACATATAATAATTTAAATAAACTTATACCAACTGAAATAAAAATTTAAATAAAGTCAAATACATGCAGGAGAGTGGCAAATCCAGCAATCTGTGAAGTCAAAGGGGAAGAGGCATTCGTCAACTGCTGGTATAGGTGAGCCAGTGCCATAGCCCCCCAACAGTAGTCAATAGCCTGCTCTAGATCTCTGAGCATGTAAATGAATGCAACCTTCATCCTGTTGCCAGACTTGTCATAGAAGAGGGTACAGCCAAGCAAAATCAACAGGTAGCAACGGGCTGCATCCTCCCACCTCTCACCTAGAGTGGCTTCATTGTAGACTTTCTTCAACCAACTCAGCTTCACACTAGTACCTTTGGCAGTTACCTCAGCAAATGCCTCCTCATGGGAAACCCCCAAGTAGTCAACCAACCACTGCTGCGCCTCCATCTTTGTAGGCTCTACCATGTCATAAAATTCCCCACTGATGGGGATATGGAGCAGCTGTGAGACATCATCCAAGGTGGTAGTCATCTCACCAACTAGAAGGTGGAAGGTGTTTGTCTCTCCATGCCATCGCTCCACGAAAGCAGTGAATAGGAAATGGTTGACTGTATTGAACCCCACGTCATGAAGGGAATACAGACCAGCCTGATTGATGTAATAGATAATAGAAGGATGAATCTCAATATCCTTCATAGAATGGTTATGCACTTTCTGCTTATGCCCATCACCAGGACGCTCCTGCATTTTTCATTATAAAAAAAATACTCAATAATTAGATAGCTGTAATAAATAAGACTTATTAAAACAGAAATTGTTAAGTAATTGTAAACTTACCAGGCCGTCCCATATGTTCCGAGCAATGTGGGACCCATAAGCAGATATGACAGATCGATCGTCTGGCCCTCTAGGATAAGGGAAAGTCGATGATCTGTCAGCAGGAGCAGATGGCTGAGGCTGAGGCTCAGGCTTAGGAGCAGATGGATCAGCAGCAGATGGCCGAGATGTGGAAGGCCGAGAAGTGGATGGGAGAGCCTGAGATGGCCCATCTAACTGAGCAGCCACAATGTCAACTGCAGCATCAGTGTCTGAATCATCAAACACCAATAGAATGTCCTGTGTAGGATCATAATTAGTCTGGATCTGTTTCCCGTGTCCGGTATGTCGTCCACGTACACGTCTATGCGGAATATCGTCACGAGGTCTATTGCGGGCGGACCATGTAGGACGTTGCTTCCCGCGCTCGGGCTGCCCCTCACCAGAAGTGCCACCACCTCTAGTGTTAGCCATACTGAAAAGAACAAATCGAACCGTTAAAAATCAGTTAAAATTAAACAACTCAGCATCCAACAACAATCAGGGTGGTTCGACCCTGCCAAATTCGAACCAGTACGGCGCATGCATGGTCGAACAGGTTCGACGCACCCATGGTCGAACAGGTTCGGCGCACGCTTGGCTGAACCACCCAAAAAACTGTTACAAGATAGGGGTTCGGCGCATGCCTGAACGAACCGGTTCGGCCTCTGCTAGCCGAACCATTCTAAACAGCGGGAAAAAAAAAACTCGCGAAGAAGAAGGATAAGGGACGTACCTAGATGCCAATGGAACGAAATGTGGTTGATTCTTGATGGATTATGTGTGGAAATGTGAAGGATTGGAGTGGAAGGGTGTGTGGGTGAGAATGGGAAAGAATGGGAAAGTGAGGGGGTGTGTGGGGTGAGAGGGATAATGAATGAGGGAAAAAATAGTTTTAAAATTAGGGGTGTTTTGGGAATAATGGGTGTTATGCGGTGTCTACTGAGTAGAGGGGGGTTGTACGAAGTATCTGCCATAGATATGTAACCTTCAGCTTGGGTCTTATACAATTTAGCTTCAGATTATAAAATATGAAAACAAGTAGAATGTCAAACTAACTTCCCACAAATCTGCTGAAAAAACCAACTCCAAATAGTAATAAAACAAGTTATATCACTTCCTTATGAACAGGGCTGAAAACATGTTGATAGAGGTGTGAAGTGGGATTCATGTTGTAAAATTCTTAATTTGCATAATAATAAAAAAAAAAAAAAACTGAAAACAAATTTCTAGTACACCTATGCATGCCACAGAAGCATGCATCAAAATTGCAAGAAAGGAAATTTTAATTTGGACTCATTCTTGAGGCATTTAAGAAGAAGCAGCAGCAGCAGCAGATTGATATTCTTAAGGCATTTAAACAAATGTCACCATAAACTCCATCATTATAAGGAGTACATACATGGTGCCTTAATTGATGAATGCCAGAGGTGCTGCTCCAAGGCTTACGGCCTCCAGAGGAATCTTGACGTCCATGTGTTGCAGAAGGTGTAGATTGCATGGCAGAAGAAGCGGAGTTCTGAGCAGGAAGACCTTGAGTGAGATATGCAGAAGCAACGGTTTGTTTGTGAAACTTCTCATGGAGAGATTCATGTCCAAGAAGCAAGATTTCAACCTCTTCAATGGAGATTGGACCGAACTTAACACAGATTAAGGAGATATGAGTTCTTGAGTTGGCTCACCAGTGCAATCTAATCTAATCTGAGACGCAAGGCGAACTCCACCATGTATCCAAAATATACAAACATGTACTTGACATAGGCACTAACATCTAAAAGCATTTCAGCTGATAGCAAGCACATCTATAGCAAATTAGAAACTTAAAAGAAATAGACCAACTTTACCTCTAGATAACTCATAACAGCATAGCACTAGAACTTATCAAATGAAGCATTTAAAAAAAGCAAGCATGTGTCTCAACCATGCATGTATCTACAATTGAGAACTGTGTCAAACCTGCCAGCTTTGCCATATATGTCACATAAGTTATAACTACTTCAGCTGCAGGTGTTTTGGAAGCATCAAACCTGAATAAATTTGGTTACAAATCCGGTTATCATAAATGGTTTTTATGTGGTTATGGATTGGTTATGGATATGGTTTAACCATGAGCACCCCTACATATATGTCATATAAGTTTATTCCAAGTCCATAAACATCTGGCTTAATTGGCATGCTTATAAGAATCAGTGACTCATCAAAGAGCCAGTGAAATTTATCAAGTAAACTAGTCTCATAACAAGCACACTTTGTAATATTTTCCACAGTTAACTACCAGTATGTTAGGCAGCCAGTGAAATTTATCAAGTCAACACTACAAGTATTATCTAAAGAGCATATTTACAATAAATTATTATCTAAAGACCTCTTATATAGAAATTTATCATAGGTTTTCTACGTTTTAAATATCTAGTTAATGTGCTGGCAGCTTCCTAGCCCGATATAAAAAATATTGAGTTTAAACTTGTGCAATGTGATCTTACAAGTCTAACTCATCATCAAACTCATTCCTAGTCTGATTGAGCACATGAAATAAAAAGACTCAACCACTTGGTGTGGTAGCTTGATTACTTACCTGTTTGATGATGATGGACAAGAGAAGACAAGGAAGAGAGGAGGCAGTAGCATGATTACTGCATTATTACTTAGAACAGAAAAAAAAAAAAAAGCAGATATTTTTCAGAGTATAAAATAACACATGTGAAACTTTACAATCTAGCATCTTCTAGTGAAACTTTAAAAAAGAGATATGCTATGTAACGCGAAGCGAAGCAAAACCTAAGAATCGGATATCAGATATTTAACGTACACTCCATCTTTGTATGCAATCATGTTGCTAGAATTGAGATGGCTACATGGTAATTGAGACATCAGATAACCTAATTATTTACTTTCATGTTTGCAGCAATAAAATTGAGATGGCTACATGGTAAGCTAAAACTGATCCAAAAGCAAAATGTGGGGTTACTGAGAGGGAATAGAAGTGAAAGAAATTCTGAAAATAAAAAATGCTAGTTTAAGAACAATTGACCAAACTTCTAATTAATTAATTTACTTTCAGGTTAACTCATTCAGCACTCTTTGAAAATTGCTAATCAATGACCAGTCTTCAAATTAATTACTTCCTACATTCGAAATACTTTAGTGAGGAATTTGTAACATGTTGGTTCCTAAAACGTTACTGTCACAGTTATATCATCACTATCAAGAAGGTGAGAAAGAGAATAGGTATCAGGATGCAGAATATGTATTAAATAGTAAAGAAGCAACATATGGAGGGAATGAGAATGTATTATTATTTACTGAAATGAGGATTTACAGAGGTATCTTACTGTACTGCCACATAGCTAGGCCTGGGATCCTATAGAGAGCTACTGAACTCTATTAATAACTAACTCAAATGATTTCAGGTTAACTCATTCACCACTCTCAAGTCTCAACAATTCCCTATTTCCTCTCTACCAGCACAGCATGTCATGCATTCCTCATCTTATTCTGTTTGCTTACTACCTTCCTGAATTATGAGGTCAAGAAACAAACCAGGTACTCTTCAAATCAAGTATATAAAGTAGAGAGCATCTCACTTACTTTTACTCTTATAATAGACCTCTTGCAATCATTTCACGAAGAAGTCTATGTGCCTTGTCATTCTCATCTTTTTCAAAGAGAGCAGAAATAATTGTTTCATAAGTCACAGCATCAGGGATGCAACCCTTGTGTTTCATTTTTGACAACAAGACAAATGCTTCATCAAACAAACATTCCTTACAAAGCCCACTGATCATAACATTATACGTTGCAACATTTAGATTGTAATCTTTAAGCAAAAGATCTTGAAAAATCTCTAATGCATCGTTGAGCCTTCCAACTTTGCAAAGTCCATTTAGAAATATATTGTATGTGAATACATCCGGTTGAATACTTTGATCTTTCATTTTCTTAAGTAATGCAATTGCCTTGTCGAGTTGGCGACTTTTGCATAAAGCGTCTAATAAAGAATTATAGGTGATTGCATTGGCTGCTTGACCTCTATCATGCATCTCCACAAGAAGCTCCTCAGCATCGATTAGTCTCTCTGATTTGCACAAACCATCAATAAGAGTACTGTAAGTTACTGTATCGGGAGCCATATTTTTGGAATGCATTCCTTCAAAGAGATTCACCGCTTCATCCAACATTTTAATCTGACATAATCCATTAATCATGATATTATAACTTCGAATATCAGGAGGCACTCCCCTCTGGGGCATAGTGTTGAATATATCTTTGGCCTTGTTCACTTCATCAATTAGACAATACCCATCTATTAAAGTATTATAAGTAATAACATCCGGTTCTACGTCTTCTTTCATCATCACGGCTATCACACTTTTGGCTTCTTTCAGTTTCCCTTCCTTGCCTAGAGCATCAACCAATATATTGAAGGTATAAACATCGGGTTTGATGTTTTTCAATATCATTTCATTGAATAATCCAAATGCTTCTTTCAATTGACCCGCAATGCAAAAGCCATGGATTAAAGAATTGTAAGTAACACCACTAGGAAAAATTCCCTTGAGAACCATTTCAGAATATAAATCAAATGCATCATTTACAAGTTTATCTTTGCAAAGACTATCAATAATTGTGTTGTACATTTTTACATCAGCCTTGACAAGTTTCCCTTCGACCCATCTCAATAACTGAAGGGCGGCTCTTGTTTGTCCCATTTTACATAACCCATTGATCAATATCCTATAACTAATATGGTCCAAATGAAATCCATGAGCTACCACTTTATCATGAAAGTGTAGAGCTTTGTTAACATCAGCATTAAGACATAGACCATTCATAAGTGCATTCAAGGTAATTGTAGTTGGCTGGTAACCCATCTTGAAAATATTGGCCAATAAAGAAAATGCGAAATTCATTTGATTCAAATGGCAGTAACAATTGATCAAAATGTTGAATGTAACAATGTCTGGCTTAATTCTATTGAGTTCCAGTTTTTGAGCGAGGGAAATAGCAACAGGGTAATGATTCTTTGTCTTAACAAGAGAACCTAGAATCTTGTTGAACTCAAGGATGGGCGGTGAAGGACGCATTAGGAGCATGCCGTTGAAAGAGGAAACAAAATCATCGACATTATTAAAAGACTGAGATTGAGAGCGAGAGAAAGAACGAAAAGAAAGAAGAAAAGAGGGGTTTAAAAGAGGAAACCTGAACCCTAAAAATGAAGACATTGTTGCCGTAAGAATCAACTCAAAGAATAGCGAGCGGTAGTGCAGTGAAGAACTTCTGTGGCGTTGATGGATTCTATTGTTGGAAGTAGGAACATTCGTTCATTCGGTTCTGGAATTGGAAGAAGGAAGAAGAAATGTTTCCATCGGTCAAATAGAGTTTAATATTCTACCGCTTATTTAATTTAAATTATTATATAAAAATATAAAAACTAATTGTCAAATGTGTGAAATTCATTTCACTAATTGCTTCAAAAAAAAAATTCTAAAATTTTATCACTAGTCAAGAGACAACTTAAAATATTTAAAATATTATAGTATTTTCATAAACTTTAATAATAAATAAATAAGTAAATAAGAAATGATATGTCAAACTAAAGCCGATAGATAGTGAGCACCAGCGGTAATAAAAAAGCTAATTAAGAATTTACCCTTGATATATAGTACTTCAATATTACTTCAAATTATTCGTTTGAATATCTACCAAACTTATTCATGTTTATAATGCTTACAAATTTTAGAATATATTTTCAATTCACTAAAAAGCTATATGAATTTAGTATTTTAAAAATTAGATCGGTTAGGAAACTATTTTCTTACTTTTAAGTTTTCGTCTTCTCTCCCAAGTGTGAGAGCGTGAGTGAGGTCTTCTCTCCGACGGTGTGAGAGTTCCCAGTTTTTCTTCTAGTTTTCAAACTGAGTAACGTTTTTCTGTTTCCAGACACAATGGAGAATTTGTCAATTCGTGAAAGTGATGAGATTGAGTTTGGTGATGAAGGGGTGGAGGAAGGGCTGGCGGCGCAGCCTCTTTGTTTGGTGGGGAGATTCCATACTGATAGGAGTGTCAGGGTTGCGATGATGAAGGACAAGATGGCGGAGATCTGGCGGCCAGGGCGTGGAGTTACGATCAACGAGATACAACCAGGGATATTTGCTTTTCAATTCTATCATGAGTTGGATGTCCAAAAGGTTCTTAAACAAGGTCCATGGTACTTTGATAAAAATTTACTTGTTCTCAGTGTGATCCAAGAAGGGGTGCCTCCACAAGATGTTCCTCTCTACCAAGTCCCTTTTTGGATACAAGTGCATGATCTTCCTTTTGGCTTCATGTCTGAGTCGGTTGGTAAGGGTTTGGGAAACTCCATAGGCGTCTTCTTAGAATATGATGAGAAGAACTCTTCAAATTTCCTGCGGTCTTTTATGCGTATAAGGGTGATGGTCGATGTTACATTTCCGTTAATGAGATCAAAGAAGATACGGAAGCAAGGTGGGGAGGCGAGAATGGTGTCGTTTAAGTACGAGAGGCTGGAGGTATTTTGCTATATTTGTGGGAGGCTAGGGCATGGTGAGAGTTCATGCGAGCAGCGTTTTGTTATGGGTGTGGATGACGGCGTGAGGGGATGGGGGCCTGAACTTCGTGCTGAAATGCGTAAGGGGGCTGCCATCACAAGGTCTCGGTGGCTGCGTGATGCCGGCGACGGTGGATGGGTGAACCCTAGCCAATCATTCAATGCTAGGCGTGATCCAAGGAGTGAGGGGCGCGAAAATCAAGGAGCAAATCAAGGAAGTTATAATTCTCCTATTAATGAGGCCGAAAGTTCTCCTATTAATAAGGCAAATTTTTCTAACGCAAAAGCATCTAGTAATATGGTTGCAATATTCAAGGATCCTCAATCTTTTTTCCCTATCAAAAAAACTGGTGCTAATGATACATTGAACTTGGTCACGGTTACTAACAAAAATGCTACTGAGGATGTTATGGTTATTGACCAGGATCGCAAACGAAAAAAGGGGAATGAGTCAGAATTGGAAAATGCTAGTGAGGAGCCAACGGTGGAGACTTTGGGTGACGTGAATATGCTGCATGGTAGACAAAATTTTTTAGAGGCAGGTCCTGGCAAGCAGGCCTGCCAGGACAAATGAGTTTCATTAGTTGGAACTGCCGGGGCCTGGGCAACCCGAGTGCAGTTTCGTCCATCCGTGACCTCGTTCGGGCGTACCATCCGGACGTAATCTTTTTGTGTGAAACTTTGGTACATGCTAATAGAATTGAAGACATTCGTGTTAGGCTGGGTTTTGATAATGCTTTTGCTGTGGATAGAGTTGGTAGAAGCGGGGGTCTTGCTTTGCTTTGGAAGCATCCGTTTGATTGTCGTATCTTGAATTATTCTTCAAATTTTATTAATGTGGAGGTTAGTTCTGTGGGCCGTCCTCTTTGGCGGCTTACGGGTTTTTATGGGTATCCAGAAAGTGGAAGAAGGAGAAACTCTTGGGATCTTTTGAAGACGTTATCTAGGGACAACGATTTGCCATGGTGTGTTATGGGAGACTTCAATGACATTCTTTCCAATGACGAGATTAGAGGACAACAAGATCGTCAACCGTGGGTAATTCGTGGTTTCCAAGAAGCTATTCAAGAGAGCCATTTAGTGGACCTTCCCATGGAGGGTCATAGATTCACGTGGACTAAGAGTTTGGGTACGTCGGAAGTAAAGGAAGGGAGACTTGATCGTATTTTTGCTACTCAATCTTGGTTGGATACTTTCCCTAATAATAGATTTGTGAATGGAGTCTCGGATAAGTCGGATCATAGTCCTTTGTGGTTGAGGTTGAATTACTTGGAGAGAATCTTGAGGAGGCGTGAGTTTCGGTTTGAGAATAGTTGGCTTGAAGAAAATGAGCTTCCCTTGGTGGTTGAGGAGAGTTGGAGTCGTAGTGACGGGTTGGGCTTCCTTGATAAATTAAATCATTGTACATCGGCGGTGGATGCTTGGGGTAAGAAGCTTAGATCAAGGTACCGGGATGAGATCAATGAATGCCGTCGCTTAATTGATGAATTGCGTGTCATGCCTGGTGGGGGTGAGGATCCGATGGTTATAGAGACCAAGAATCGTCTAAGCACTTTGTTAGCGCAAGAGGAGGCTTTTTGGAGACAACGTGCTAAGGTATATTGGTTGCGTGACGGGGACACTAACTCTCGCTTCTTTCATGCGATGGCTAGTGCACGGCGGAGAAGGAATCACATTTCAAAGCTAGTTACAGAGGATGGTGTGGAAGTGACGGACCAGCAGGATATTTGCGCAGTGGCTAGGGGTTATTTCGCAAATCTTTTTCATGGTGGGGGAGCTGATTATGGGAGCGTTATTGATCATGTTCAGCCACGGGTATCGGATAATGATAATCACTTATTGGTGCGTCCTCTTGAGATTGAAGAATTCAAACAAGCTCTTTTTCAAATGCATTCCGACAAAGCGCATGGACCGGATGGATTAAATCCGGCTTTCTTCAAGAGGTTCTGGAATTTATGTGGAGTGGAGTTGTTTATTATTGGTAGGGAGTGGCTGGTCATGGGCGAATTCCCCCCTAATATAAATGATGCTAATATTGTGCTAATTCCAAAGGTGGAGAATCCTACGTCTATGAAAGATCTTCGGCCCATTTCTCTTTGCAACGTCATTTACAAGATTATCTCGAAGGTACTTGCTAATAGATTAAAACCTTTACTTCCAAAGTTTATTGCTCTTGAACAATCTGCTTTTGTGGAAAATCGATCTATTCTTGATAATGTGTTGGTGGCGTTTGAAACATTACATCATTTGAAGTGCAAAACAACGGGGAAGAAGGGGGAGCTGGTGCTAAAAATTGATATTAGTAAGGCTTATGATAGAGTGGATTGGGTCTACTTGCAGCGTATTCTTGTGAAGATGGGATTTGATGACCAATGGGTTCGGTGGATGCAAATGTGTTTGGAAACAGTTACTTACTCAGTTATGATAAACGGTGAAAAAGTGGGACCTATCATTCCAGGGAGAGGACTGAGGCAGGGTGACCCACTGTCACCTTACCTATTTATATTGTGTGCAGAGGGTCTCACTACTTTACTACAGAGAGCTGAGAGCAGAGGGGATATTCATGGTGTGAAGGTGTGCAGAGGGGCTCCTTCTCTCTCACACCTCCTTTTTGCTGACGATTGTTTCTTGTTTTGCAGAGCCGATGCTAGAGAGAGTAGGCATCTCAAGGATATTCTTAACACCTATGAGAGAGCATCGGGGCAAGCTATTAACTTACAAAAATCTGAAATTTATTTTAGCAGGAATACTTCATAGGAGGCTCGCTTTGATGTTATAGCTATATTGGGAGTCACAGAATGTCTTGGAACGGGCAAATATTTGGGACTTCCGTCTATGATTGGAAGAAACAAGAAACAACTCTTTGGCTACCTGAGGGATCGGATTTGGAGGAAGATACATCATTGGTCGGGGAAGCACTTATCTAAGGCTGGCAGGGAAGTCTTAATCAAGTCAGTTGCTCAATCCATTCCAACTTATTGTATGAGCACCTTCATGCTTCCATCTACACTGGGTGAGGAGCTTGAAAGAATGATGAATTCATTTTGGTCGGGTACGAACCGTGGCACGAGGAGGGGTATTCATTGGTTGAGTTGGGAGAAGCTTTCGGTTAGAAAGGAGTTTGGAGGTATGGGCTTCCGTCATCTTCATGGCTTCAATTTGGCAATGCTAGGGAAGCAGGCATGGCATCTTGCTACTCGTACAGATACTATTGTAAGTAGAATCTTTAAAGCTAAATATTATCCTAATGATGACTTTATGGGGGCTCCTTGGGCCATAATCCCAGCTTTGTTTGGCGTAGTATCTTCTCTTCCCGGGTAGTTGTGAATTTGGGGGCACGTTAGAGGATTGGGAATGGCGACAAAATTTCAGTTTGGAGAGATCCGTGGTTGAAGGGACGTAGTGATAGCTTTGTTAGATCACCTATGGCTCAAGGGATGGAAGAAATGAGGGTTAAGGACTTGATGAACCAAGACAATAGTGGTTGGAATTATGGCTTAATTGATCAACTTTTTTGTCAAGAAGAGGCTATGCTCATCAAAAGCATGCCAAGGTACAGTGACTTGGAGGAAGATAAATTATCTTGGTGGCGGAGTCGGTCCGGTCTTTATTCGGTTCGCTCGGCTTACTATGCGCTTATGGATACTCCGGAAATTATTAATAATTCACATGCTAGAATTGACGGTGATTGGATGTCCATTTGGAAAGCGGGCGTTCCACCGAAAGTTAAATTATTAATTTGGAGGCTTGCTAGGGGGTGTCTTCCTACTCGTAGTAACTTGGTTAAGAGACATGTTGATTGCACCGTTTTGTGTCCTTTTTGCGAACAAGAAGAGGAAACAGATAGTCATGTTTTTTTGGAGTGTAGTGCTGTACAGGAAGTGTGGCAGAAGCTGGACTTGTTGCTGCCCTTTCGGGTTGCAGCAGAAAACGCAGCAACTCTGCGTGATGCCATTTTTTCGATGCTGGGTTCGTTGTCCGTGGCTAGTAGAAACAGGTTTTTAATGGGTATTTGGGCTCTTTGGCGTCGCCGTAATGACAAGGTTTGGGCTGGGGTGTTACAACCGGTTGAGCAAGTCGTTCACGCTGCGAAGGATATGTTTGACGCTTGGTTTGGAGCGCGCCAGCAACAGCACCATCCTCCTGTGCTCTCGGGCCAGCAGCTGCCACGGGTATTGAGGTGGGTTCGGCCAGCAGCAGGAGCTTTAAAATGTAACGTCGATGCGGCAATTTTTGCGGAAGACAACAAATATGGTATTGGTTTGTGTATTCGAACGTCCACAGGTGATTTCTATAGAGGCAAAACTATGTGGTTCCATGGAGTCCCAACACCGCAAGAAGCGGAGGCAATTGGTCTTAAGGAAGCATTGGCTTGGTTGGAAGCTTTGGGGCTATCTTCTGTTTCCATTGAACTGGACTGTGCTCCAGTTGTAAATGGCTTGAAGGTAGAGCCTTTGCCGAATACCGAGCTTGGTACTATTTTATTGTATTGTCGTAATAGATTACGTCTTTTTCCTAGCTTTGAGGTTAGCTATATTCGGAGACAAGCTAATCTTGTTGCTCATACGTTAGCACGGGCATCAAGATTGTTTGCTAGTTCCCACGTTTTTGATTTCATTCCAACCTGTATTGAAACAATTCTGTTTAATGAAATGAATTAAGTTTGTTCTTGTCAAAAAAAAAATTAGATCGGTTGTCGACTCAATCGGAACACTAGGTCAGGTAATGGTGAATCTATACATAGCCATATATAGGAAAATTCCCCCCCCCCCCCCCACCAGCTAATTTATTTTAGTTAAGCATATTGAAATTTTTTTCACACACTCTTTATTACTCGCAAAACATCCCCTCAACATTATGAAAAGACAAAAATACCCTTAAAATATTAAAACGTCTATTTTTATGCATTTCAACAGGTCTGACACCGTAGAACTGAACCAGGTTCGATACCTTGGTTCCATGGCATATATTTCGCTACACACTCCAAGTACAGTACCAAGATACTGAACTGGTTCGGTACCAAGGTACCGTGTCTGCTAATTCTGAAACAGCATACACACCATACCTTGTACCGAACTAGTTCAGTACCTTGGTATCGTACTTGTTGAAAATTCTGTAGAATAATTTTTGACAGATATTTTCTAAGTTTTTGACGGTTCGACACCTTTGTCATTTGTATTTTGTTATGTTTATTTTGTGATTTACAGTACTGCTTTTTATTAATAAAATTCCACTTTAAAATAAACATAAACGGATATATAAATTAACCATAATAAAGTAATGTACACCATCCATAAAAAAATATAAAAATAAACAGCCCTAAAAAGTATAAGTCCTAAAGCAAAACTATTGGGTCCGTTGTAGTTGTTCATGAGTAACTGAAAGAAAACAATAACATAGAATGAATAGTCAGTAAGTGGATTATTCTTAGAAATGGAAATTCTAACCACATACTATGTTTTAAAGTACAAAATGAAGAACAACATCAAAGAAACATCTCCTTCTAGTAAATTACTATTATTTTTTCTAAGGTTTTTGCTAACAAAACTTCAAGACATTTGGGTCATAATGTCAAATTAGATCCACTTGAAACAAAATTTGCAATATTGGAAGTGTTAAAATGTAGATGTGGCGCACTGTTAAAGACACAAGGAGCAATGTTAAAATGATATATGTAGGACACCCCCGGATGATTTGGAAATAGCAACTCCCTTGAATTACTGAATCAGTGACTTCTTAACAATGACTCAGAACTATGTTCAAAATGCTTCTTTCACAACAGCAACATCATCCATCAACCTGCCATGTTCATCTAAAAGCATCGATCTACTCCTCCGCCGACTATATCTCATAAGAGAGTGAAAGCATCTAGAATTCACATCGCCTTCTTTTATCCATCTTGGTCTGCTTTTCTGATACAACAAGCTTTCTTTCAACCGGATATCCGTCCAAAACTTAGAAGAAATTTCCTTTCTCTGAAGCACTTCCTCTTCATCCCAATTCTCAACCAGAACCCGATCCAAGTCATTCAACCCCTTTATATCCTCCTCAATATTAGTATCAATGATGCCATACACTTTTGTTCCATATAGACAACGTTTCTTTTAATAATTTAAACTTCTCTTTTTAAGAATATAAGCCTTGTTACCTTTGACTTCATTTTCGACCCAGCTAGATTGATTGAACAAATGATTTAAAGTCTTTATGATCAAGCCACCTGTTGATGAATCGAAAGGGTTTGGGTCCCCAATCGTTATTAGACCGAAGCAACCAAATGGGACAATGGCCGGAAATGCCCTATCACGTATCCATTGTCCCGTAATATTCCACCAATTTAACAACCCCTTCGTCATTAAAAATCTGTCAAGCCTGCTGAAAGAAATACCATTGGACAGATTATAGGATTGAACTCAAACTCCAAAGCTTACATATTTTGTGCCTATTTCTCGTGCTGTCAAAAACTTGAGGGATGTATATATGGGAAAATCTTTAGAAGAGACTTAAGTGGCAGCTTGCTTAGTGCATACTTACCTGTTTGATGATGATGGACAAAAGAAGACAAGGAAGAGAGGAGGCATACTGACAGAGAATACCACAACTTTACATAAGTTAGGAGTGATCTGTAATAACTTACATAAGAAATTATCCGAGTCAAGAATCCAAATATAATTCTTTCAATAGTGTAATGAATAGAAAGAAACTCTCCATTAGTGCTTTTGACTTGTAGGCAAGTCAATTGCATTATGAATAAACAGAGCTGTTAAGAAGCATTTTACACTCATAAGCTTTATTATGCTTTCATTCTTCTATTTGATTTCACAATTTATAAGTGTTAACTTCATAACTTCTCTTTCTAGCTTGAAATAGATCCAATATTAAGCCAATTATGCAAATTATATGTTTCAAGTAACAGAACTTTCGGTTTAAATGCAATCAAACCCTTTGTAATCTTATATCAACTATTAATTTGGGTGTGACTTGTCCAAACTTAACAAATCTTTCCGGATTTACCCCAAACGTGAACTCGATTAATTACTTAATTGTACATTCAAAACTTACAGAACTAGCACTTGGTGCAGAAATCATACCAGACCACAACTTCTGCAAACACCTTTCACACACTCTCAAATAAGCCTTTATTTGAGCATTACTAACCCAAAAAATGTGTATATTATGTTAGATTCTTCTCAAATTTTCTACCAATGAACTAATTTTATAATATATAAGATATGTATACACATACATACAAAACTTATTGTTTCAGGCTTGATATATAAGAACTGTACTAGAAGTCTAGAACCTAGAGTTTTGCAGACCAACACTCAAACTATATCGCCCAAGCTTATAATCAAGAGAAAGCAAGATATCTTATACAAACATACATATATGTGTGTCTATATATATAAGAAAAAAATAACTATAATTTCCATTATACTGACCTCTTCATGCTGACTCCGGTCAAATGTACTGTCTGTGCAAAGATGAAGCAATTATATTCAACATATTGAAAATGAAGGAATTAAACTACATGATTATTCCACCAAAAAGTTTTCTATTAGTTCAAAATGATCAACATGTAAAATCAATATGTAAAATCAGAACAAGTGATTGTCGAGATCCGCGCGAGAACATCTACTTTTAATTTGAAAGAAAAGGTTCAAAAACATATTTATTCTGACTAAGAGGGTGAAACGCATTGGAGTACCGATGTATACCATGCATCAGAATTTATGTATAGTAATGTACATATCTTACCAAAAAACAAGTCATTTATGGATATTATCAGGAAAGTCGTGCAGGTCTAATGCAATCCATTTTTTACTTCGCAAGGATCAAGATCAAATTCACAGTAATTCAAATTAATAGCTAGAACCAAGGTATTAAGCTGCAAAATGTTGTAGCTTAGCTCCATGGTCGTTACTCGTTAATATTATAGAGAATCATGGCCAAATACGACGCTTGCAGCTCATATTAGGTCCCAAAAAATTAACAATCATGATACCACGGCTCATATCATGATTCCAGAACTTTTTTAAAAATCTTGGCTAGAAAAGAAACCATCACAACTGAATTTTAATTACCTTAGATGGAAGATAGTTCAATAGTTAGGGATAAAGAGACATACTAAGGAAACTATAGGCCAAATTATTCAGACAGATTTAGAAGTAAATGATCTATCCTTAAATCTAATACATGTTTTGGATGAATAGAAATCATCCAAAAAAAAATTAATTAGAAAGGACCGCGGATGAACCCAAGTGAACCATGAATAGCAACTAACTCCCTTCAATTAATGAATCAGTATCATTTAATAACCTTATTTAGAATTTTTTATCTCCAAGCTTAGATGTTTTGCCATGCCAAAGTCTGCTAAATTGACTCTTCCATTAGTATCTAGCAGAGTATAGCTACTTCAATGTCCCTTTACAAGAAGAATGCAATTTATGATAACTCAATAAGTATAGAAAAATAATTATCACATAGAAGCAGCAGAATCTAAACTTCTAAAATTGAATTTGTGACTTAGTTCACCTGTGGACAGTATTTGGAGCATGTAAATAAGCAAGACCTGACAAAATTTGTTGAGTATAACTATGATAGTTAGTTTACCAAATTACCTATATTTCTTCTACTCCATTCCTCAACCACTTAGTTACCTGTTTGACGATGGTGATCGCTTAAAGATGATGAGGGACAAGACAAGACAAGGAAGAGCAGTTAGGACTTGGTTCAAGGGATGATGGGTTAATCTTTACATTATCTCGTAAAAGCTTCCGGCAAATATGGTTGGCCAAGACTGATTGAACATCATATCATAAGGTTCATCATATGCAATTCTTTCTGCATTCCTTATGGACTAATAACAAGATCATGGAATTCCTCCATATGTTGGAAATAACTTCTGTACTAAAGCTTTTGCTCTTTGAGCAATCCCAGAATCATTGTTGGGAGTTCCTTTCTATTACCTAACTTGAATGCTAACATGCAAAAACAGTAATACATGAAGCCACGCCATAAATTAATACATTATCTCCAAGTTTACATGTTTTGCCATCCCAGAGGCTGCCAACTTGACTTGTATATTAGTATCTCTAGCAGACTATATTTGCTCCTTCAATGTCCCTTTCCAAGAAGAATGCAATTGCAAGGCCTGTGAAAAGTAGAATCTAAACTTCTAAAATTGAATTGAATGGGACTTAGTTCACCAAATTGCCTATATTCTTGAAGAAGTTTATATATACGGAACCTCTAGCTACATACTACAGGTATATGTAAAGCTTATCATCTACCTATTTCAGGAATGATTCAGCAGCTTCTATATAAGTAAAGTTCAAAATCAAATACTGCAATAAACTAAGTTTCTAAACTATGCTGATAGCGAAAAATAAAATAAAAAAGGTAAAATAATAATAGTGTAACTAGCTGATCATGCAAACATAGATATTAATCATGCTGAACTTGTTATAAAACGAGGGTCACAGCACAACACATTGTAGTGTATCACATTACACTATTCTTATGTCTCTTCCTCTCTTTCTATTCACACACTCTCTCACTTTACAGATTCCAACTATATCAAAATCAACCAAGAGTTTCACAAACTAACACAAATATATGCTAAACCAATTACTTCAGTTTGATTTAAATATTTTCTTAAGATTAAATTTACACTCCAATGTCATGAATCATCATGTTAGGTACTCAGGATGCATAAAATGAAATAAACATGAAAAATAAAAAAATGGATAAAAGTCATTAATATTAAGACTGAGATAAAACCAAGATTCCATGTTGTTTGAGAAACATGCAAACTTCGCATAACTATTAATCTGAAGCACCAAATGGAGAATGAGAAACCCATTAATATTACAACTGATAATCTGAAATGAAGTCCAGATAAAAGTCACCACAGCAAGTTGAATTTATATAATCTGTGTTTCTTCCAATATTCATAATTATATGCCAAACATATATGCTAAGATCTTAACATTGGATAAAGTTTAAGATTAAACTGGGATAGATGGATCAATTATTCTTCTTGATAATTTATCAAGAAGAATAGTTGATAACTCATAATAGCATAGCATTAGAACTTGTCAAATGAAGCTAAAAAAGACAAAGCATGGAGGCGTCTCGCTTACTTTTATTCTTATAGTAGACCTCTACCAATCATTTCACGAAGAAGTTTATGTGACTTGTCATTCTCATCTTTTTCAAAGAGGGCATGAATAATTGTTGCATAAGTCACAACATCAGGGATGCAACTCTTGTCTTCCATTTTTGACAACAAATCCAAAGCTTCATCAAACAAACTTTCTTTACAAAGCCCATTGATCATGGCATTATATGTTACAACATTTAGATTGTAGCCCTTAACCAAAAGATAATGAAAAACCGCAAGTGCATCCTTGAGTCTTCCCCCCTTGCAAAGTCCATCAACAATTATAGTGTATGTGTACACATTTGGCTGAATTCCTCGGTCTTTAATTTTCATCATTAATGCAATTGCCTTGTCAACTTGATGACTTTTGTATAAAGCATCTAACAAAGGATTGTAAGTGATTGTATCGGCTAGCTGGCCTATATCATGCATCTCTTCAACAAGCTTCCAAGCACAAGTTAGTCTCTCTAATTTGCACAAACCATCAATAAGACTATTGTAAGTTACCGTATTGGGAGCCATATTTTTGGAATGCATTCCTTCAAAGAGACTCATCGCTTCATCCAACATTTTAATCTTACATAGTCCATTAATAATGGTGTTATAGCTGTGAATATTAGGAGACACTCCTGTTTGGGCCATAGTGTGGAATATATCTTTGGCCTTGTTCACTTCATCAACTAGACAATATCCATCCATTAAACTACAATAAGTAACAACATCAGGTTCTACACCTTCTTTCATCATCACGACTATTACACTTTTGGCTTCTTTCAGCTTCCCTTCCTTGCCTAGAGCCTCAACCAATGTATTAAAAGTATAAACATTTGGACTGATGTTTTTCAATGCCATTTCATTCAAAAATTCAAATGCTTTTCCCAGTTGACCCACAATGCAAAAGCCATTGATTAAGGCATTATAAGTAATAACATCGGGCGAAATTCCCTTAGGAACCATTTCAGAATATAAATCAAACGCATCATTTACAAGTTTATCTTTGCAAAGACTATCTATAGTTGTGTTATACATTACCACGTTAGGCCGGACAAAATTCTCTTCGACTCGTCTCAGCAACTGAAGGGCAGATCCAGTTTGTCCTATTTTACATAGCCCATTAATCAATGTCCCATAACTAACATCATTCAAATGAAATCCATGAGCTACCACTTTATCATGAAAGTGTAGAGCTTTCTTAATATCACCGTTAAGACATAGACCATTCATAAATGGCGACATTGGAAAACTGACTGAAATGTGATTTTGCGATTGCGATAGCGATAGCGAGGAGTCCGATGGTAGAGCATCCGCTTGGTATAAATGTTTGTTATTTTTTTGGTCACCACTTGGTAACATTATAAATGTTTAGGCTTAAATATGTTTTTACCCCTGCAAATAAAGGTCATTTGGTTTTAATCCCTCCAAATTATTATTTTTTTAAAAAAATCTCTTGTAAAATTCACTTTTTTGACGTTAGTCTTCCTGTGAGATGGACGTTACAAAAAACATTTACGCGACATTTTTATTCTTTTTTAATTATTTTTAATGTTGACTGGGCTGCCATATCATTATTTTTTATTTTAATTAATTTAAATTATTGACAAAGTCAAATTAGAGTTTTTTAATTAATTAGGCTTTCACAAATTCCTCCATTATCCTCTCTCCCCCACCTCATCTCTATCTCTCACTTATTATCACTATATTCTTCTCCATTCAACTCTTACTTCCACCATCAACAGAACAAAATCGTCTAAACATTAAAACCCCAAATAGGGTTCCAATGGGTAAGTTTTTGAAAGAGAGAAGAAAGAGGGGTTTACGATTCACTCTAAAATCCACATGATTTTTAACTCACCCCAACTCCACCCAACACTAACACTACAATTTGGGTAAAATCCTCTGAAGCACGTTAAACCCTTTGTTCTCTCTTCTATTAAATTGGGTAAAATCAACGATGATTCATTTTGCAAAAATGAAGCACCGAAGCTGGACAACAGAGGGAGAAGGAAATATGATAGAAGTCGCTGAACAAAAACGACGATTCTCGTCGCTGGACAAAAATGGCACAGCTTTACTCTCCCTCTCCGCAAATGGCTTCACTCTCCCTCAAGCTTTTAGATCTGGTTTTTTAGGGTCCATTGTTGTGGGGAAAGGGGAACAGGTCTGGTTGTGGTGTTGTTAGAGTTCGATGGTTGCTAGTGCTTCTTGTTTTGATTATGGAGTTACTGGTGCTTCTTGTTTTGATTTAGAGAGATGGAGTTAATCAGATATCATAATGGAGCTTCTGTTTTTTTTTTATCTATTGTTTGTGCGTGAAGATGAAGAAGAAAGGGGGAACATGGAGAAGAAGGACTTTAACCGAAATAAAAATGCCACATCAGACATCCGTTAGACATATATGCTGTTTTTGTAACCGAAGGACTCAAATAAAAAAAATGAATTTTGCAAGGGGTTTTTTTAAAAAAATAATTTTGGAGGGACTAAAACCAAATGACCCCCTATTTGCAGGGGCTAAAAAAATATTTAAGCCTAAATGTTTATGTTAAATGCTTTTTAATTTGTACTTTTTTTAAAAAATAAAATAAAATAAAATGCTTGTTATGTTAGTAGTTAGTATTATTTTTAATGGACGGTTGATATTTAAATTATAACGAAACCGTGACTTGTTATTTATTTTTAGGGTTAACTATTTTTTTTCCTATAAATATAGTGACTTTTTTTTAGTCTCTTGGTGTGTGGAAAAGTGTGCAAGTATACACAGTCACAAACAAGTAGTATAAAAGATCGAACCCACAGGGATTGGACTAACTTTTGTATGCTTAAGAAGATATAAATTAGTGCAGCTACACTACTCACAATTTTGGGTGGAGTTGAAAAGAAAACAGAATGTAAATATGCAGGAAAATGTAGAGGAAATCAGTTGAGAATGATAGTTGAGATGTCTTCACCAAATAAATCACTTTCAAGAGTTATGTTCTTTTATGTGGTGCAGATGCACTGAGTGCGGCTGCATCAGTATGTGCCTTTCAGCTACTTTCTTCAGAGTTTCGTTACAAGCTTCCAATGTCTAGGCATGCTAAATAAGTTCACTCCCGCCTTTGAAGTATCCACTGTATCACCCTAAGGACTATGTTATCCTATGTCTAGGACTTAACATGGAATTAACAAGCTTTCTTTATTAAACAAGTTAACAAAGGCTTTATTAAACACTCACCCTTATTAGTTCTTGATTTCTAGTTATAAACCATGTCTGTGAATATAACTCTACTTATTCTAAGCGATCAACCTTAAAATAAGATGGATGTAGTATAACACAAGAACTAAAATGCATACACCACTTAAAAACACAATACTTTCTCAAAAGATCATTATAAGGTTAGAACATCTCAACTAAAGAAGTTTAGCTCATAATAGTCATTGCAAGACAAAGATAGATGGAAGAAAACATGTTGATATAATGGAAATTACAAGAGAAAACAATATGGTAGAGATTACACCGATTGAAGACCTCTTGCATAAGTTTGTCAAGCAATGCAGATGCACTGATTCCTTGCACTAACTAATTCTATGAAGAAGTGAAGGGAGAAGTTGTCAATTCCTTCCTCACCTTCTTACAAACTAACAACTAACTTAAAAGAAAAGTGAAATAAAAATGTTCTCTAAAATGATCTCCAAGAAGTGAAAATGAGATGATCTCCAAGTGAAGAATGAAGGCCTTTATATAGGCTTTGAGCTTTCCTTCAAGCAAGGGTTTGCTTGGAGATTAAGTTAACCTTGAGGGGTTAACCATGGTTACTTTTCAGAACTTGATAAAGCAATTTGAGTCCAACAATCATCCTCAAAGAGAGGTCCAATTATGAATGGCCAAGTGTCCCATGTGAAAGGATCTTCATGATGGTCTTTATATTGTAGGCGCCTCCTTTTACAAGTTGCCATGTGCCTCCATGTGAGTTGTGACTAAGCATGATGTCATAGAGATATTTATGCCTTGGTATGAATTGAGGTGCCTCCATGTGACTTCTTCAGGTTGCTTTTCTACAGCAGCATCAATTTCTTTTGTTGCTTCCTTCTCAGTTCTTCCTTCCACCAGTCCGTCACTCTCTTTATCAGCATCCTTTCCTACTTCAAGTGGGGTGTCCTTCGCAAGCTTGACCACCTCAGAAGTTTGCTTGATAATTTCCTGGGTTTTCCCAGTTCTTCTTTCCTCTTTGCTTCAAGTTCCTTCAACACCAACTGGACAGTTTCCTGCTTGTTCTTTGGAATTACAGTGACTATTGGTGACTTATGGGATGCAGCTGCATCAGATGCAGTTGCATCAGTAGCTGATTGTTCAGAACCTCCACCCTTATTCTTTCCTCCTGAACTTGTTTTCTCTGCTTCTGCAATAGGATCTTCATTAATGACCTGCAAAGTTTCTTTTTCAAAAACAAGATTAGTTGGAATAATAATGGGTTCAGTAGGTAAGGGATCTATTTGTATTTGTTGAGTAGGGGCTGGTTCTTTTTGCTGGGTGGGTTGTTGTGATGGTGAGTGGGGTGATGTAGGTATTTTCTCTGTTAAGTGAATGGGAGATGGGGATTTGTTTTCTTTTTCTGGCTCTGGTTGTGGTTGAGATGGGCTGATTGGGGTAAGGAGTGGTTCAGCTTGTGATCTAGCTTCATATTTCTTCCTGACTATCTCCTCCATTGTCATATCTAAATCATCCCCACCTTCTTCTCCAGATCCTGTTTCATCCTCATCCTCCTCTTCATTTCTCTCCATTTCTTTCACAACTTTCATTGTGACTTCATCCTCCTCAGTATCAACTAAGTCATCACTGAGCATTTCCTCTTCCTCCTCCACAGTAACCTTCTTCTTTCCCTTCTCCTTTCTAGTTGCTCTTTTCCTCTTCAAGTTCTTTTTCTTCTTACTTTCTTTCTCACTCTCCTCTTCATTTTTCTCTTCCTCTTCTTCACATCTTTCCTCCTCATTCTGATCTTGAAATACCCAGCTTGGGAACACAGGTGTTTCCAACTGTGTTGGTGCCTAAGACATTTCCATCAGTCTAAGCTGGATCCCCTCATGTTGTTGTTGAAATTTCCAGACTGCCTCTTGCTTCTGCATCCAATGCTCCTGCACCAGACCAGAAGTTTCCTTTGCAATTTTTGTCCTCTCTTTCTTCTCAGCAAATAGGGGTCCAGGGGGTTGCTTTCTTGGTTCATTTACATCAATACTAACTCGTTGTTGCATGCATAGCTTAGTGATTAAGCAAGGGAAAAATAAAAAACCAGATTTCTTCTTTTCACAGTCTAGGATTTGTTTAGTGATTATTCTCCCTAAATCCACATTGTCTTCTGTTAAGATTGAGTCCAAAAGGATCAATCTTTCTTTGGACATGGTATATGTGTGTGATGTGGGATAAATGGAGCAATCAATAAATAAATCCCAATTACTCAACTCAGGGATGATGTATCTGGTTTTCAACTTGTATTCAGAGAGAGTCATCTTATCCCATTTTGAATTTTTAATGGCTACCCTAGACTTAATTCTTTTCATGGCTTTCCGCCCATAATTTTCACATTTTTCTTCGAAGTCAGTCCCATTGTAAATCAAGTTGTAATGATCATTTATCCTTTTTGCGTCAAAGTACACCCTTCTACCCCTAACTAAGGAATGGTTTAAAGTCTTACCTCCCTTGTTGTCTTGAATTCCAGAATAGAATTCTCTGACTATCTGCTCCAAATAGAATACCCTGTGTTGCACGAATCTGTCCCAGTGCATGTTGGAGATGGTTGAGAGGAAACTAGTGTGAGCCTTTGTCAAATCATAGTCTCTTTCCGGTAAGAACTTCATCTCCCAGAAGTATGCCTTATCAGTATCAACAATAACTGTTGCAGGAACAGTTGGTTTTGAAATCTGCTTAGTAGATGCTCCTGCACTAGCTTCAGTTTTGCTTGAAGACTAGATTGCGCTTTGCTTACGGGCCATTAATGAACTTTTGTAGAGAAATTGAAAGGAAATTAGTGAGAGGTTGAAGATGAGTGTTTATGGAGAATTGGGAATTTTTGAAGTAGAAAATGATTTGAGAGAGAGAGTTTCTGTTTTGTGAGAGGGTGAGTAACGGTAGGTAAGAAACGGTAACAATGTGGTTATGGGATGGTTTAAAGGAGTGAATGTGGGTTAGTGGGATTTGATTTGATGGGGTTTATAGCCGTTAGGCTATGTGGAGTGACATGCCTAAGGACACGTGTGAGTTTAGGTGGGACAACTCAACATCTTAGTCACTAATGATGATTACACCTTTTATGCGTTGGCATTTTTGAAAATTTTTCACCCAAGTGACAACTTTGAATTTGGTGGTGCAGGAGCACTGAGAATTGATAAGTGCAGATGCATCCAGTGCAGCTGCACTAAAAACTGTGTTCCTACAAAACACTTAAAAAACATCAAATTGAACAAAATAACTAAATATTTAGCAAAAAATCATGGGTTGCCTCCCACAAGCGCTTGTTTTAAGAGTCTTACAGCCTGACTTTCCTCTCATGAATTAAGGATTTTCAAAATAAGTTGTGCCCTTGTCTCTCACCACTTGCTCACCATAATACATTTTCACTCTTTGGCCATTTACCTTGAAGGTTGTATTTGTAGCTGCATCATACAAATCAACTGCACCATGGGGGTAAATTTTGACCAATTGGAATGTTCCTGACCATCTTGATTTAAGTTTTCTAGGGAACAATTTCAACCTAGAATTGAACAACAAGACCATTCCTCCTTCTTCAAGTTCTCTCCTTTGGATTCTTTTGTCATGCCACACTTTGGTTCTTGCTTTGTAAATTTCTGCATTCTCATTAGAGAATTGCCTAAATTCCTCTAATTCATTTAATTCCAAAAACCTTTGTGCACCTGCTTTGTTGAGATCAAAATTCAACTTTTTTATAGCCCTATATGACTTATTTTCTAACTCAACAGGTAGATGACATGCTTTGCCATAAACTAATCTATAGGGAGACAAACCTAATGGAGTTTTAAATGCTGTTTTGTATGCCCATAATGCTTCATCTAAGTGCAAAGACCAGTCTTTTCTTGTTGGTCCAACCATTTTTTCAAGCATTCTTTTAATTTCCCTATTTGATAGCTCAGCTTGTCCATTTGTTTGAGGGTGATAGGCTGTAGCAATTTTATGTTTAATCCCATATTTTGTAAGAAGATTTTCAATGAGTTTATTGCAAAAATGTGAGCCTTCATCATTGATGATTGCTCTTGGGGTACCAAATCTTGTAAAAATGTTTCTTTGAAGAAATTTGCTAACTGATTTGGCATCATTATTTGGCAATGCTATTGCCTCTACCCATTTGGACACATAATCAACAGCTACTAAGATGTATTGGTTGCCAAAAGAAGGTGGAAAAGGACCCATGAAATCCATGCCCCATACATCAAAAAGTTCAATTTCTAAAATATTGGTTCTAGGCATTTCATGTCTTTTAGAAATATTTCCAGTTCTTTGACATTTATCACAGGTTTTGACCATTAGATAGGCATCTTTAAATAAAGTGGGCCAATAATAACCTGATTGTAATACCTTAGCTGCTGTTCTGTTGCTTCCAAAGTGGCCTCCATATGGTGTAGCATGACAGTGCAGAAGCACTGCTTGCTGTTCTGATTCTGGGATGCATTTCCTCACTATCTGATCTGGACACCTCTTGTATAGAAAGGGATCATCCCAATAGTATTGCTTCACTATATGGAAAAATCTCCTTCTTTGCTGATAATTCATGTCCACTGGTACAACTTTGCTCACAAGGAAATTGACTATGTCAGCATACCATGGTGCAGCTGCATCAGGTGCACCCGCACTGAGTGCAGAAGCACAAGGTGCTGTCAAAGTAACTGTTAAAAGTTTTTCATCTGGGAAGCTCTCCTTGATCTCTCCTTCATGTGTACCTGTACTTTCACCTTCAAGTCTAGATAAATGGTTAGCAACTTGGTTCTCCACCCACTTTTTATCTCTAATTTCAAGATCAAATTCTTGAAGGAGGAGAACCCATCTTATTAACCTTGGTTTTGCATCTTTCTTTGAAATTAAATACTTGATGGCAGAATGATCAGTATAAACAATAACTTTGGTGTCAACCAAGTAAGATCTAAATTTGTCAAATGCAAAAACCACTGCTAATAATTCTTTTTCTGTTACAGTATAATTCATTTGAGCTTCTATGAGTGTTTTACTAGCATAATAAATTGAATGAAAGATTTTATCATACCTTTGCCCTAAGACAGGTCCCACAGCAAAGTCACTAGCATCACACATCAATTCAAAAGGCCTGCTCCAATCTGGTGTAACAATGACTGGTGCAGTCACCAATGTTTTTTTGAGCTTTTGGAATGCTTCCATACATGATTCATCAAAGTTGAATTGTGTATCTTGTTGCAAAAGAGTACACAATGGCTTGGATATTTTTGAGAAATCCTTGATAAATCTCTTGTAGAAACCTGCATGACCTAAGAAGCTTCTAATTCCTTTGACAGTTGTTGGAGGTGGTAATTTTTCAATAACCTCAATCTTGGCCTTATCCACTTCAAGACCCTTCTTTGACACTTTATGTCCTAGCACAATGCCCTCTTGTACCATAAAATGACACTTCTCCCAATTGAGCACTAGGTTGGTTTCCTCACATCTTTGGAGAATTTTCTCTAAGTTTGATAAACATAACTGAAATGTTTCTCCAAAAACTGAAAAATCATCCATGAAAACTTCCATTGATTTCTCAATGTAATCAGAGAATATGGACATCATGCATCTTTGAAAGGTTGCAGGTGCATTACAAAGTCCAAAAGGCATCATTCTAAATGCAAAGGTACCATAGGGACATGTAAAGGTAGTTTTCTGTTGGTCTTCAGGTTCTATTGCAATCTGATTATATCCTAAATAACCATCTAAGAAACAATAAAACTCCTTACCTGCTAGCCTATCTAACATTTGGTCAATGAATGGCAAAGAAAAGTGATCCTTCTTTGTGGCCTTGTTGAGTTTCCTATAATCCATACAAATCCTCCATCCCGTAACAATCCTTGTTGGTATTAACTCATTTTTCTCATTGGCTATAACTGTAACACCTCCTTTCTTTGGAACACACTGTACAGGGCTTACCCATGCACTATCTGAAATAGGGTATATGATTCCAGCATCTAGCCACTTAATGATTTCTTTCTTTACAACCTCTTTCATTATAGGATTTAGCCTTCTTTGTCCTTCTATGCTGTTTTTAGAATTATCTTCTAAAATGATTCTATGCATGCATACTGAAGGGCTAATCCCTCTTATGTCTGCCATTTGCCAGCCTATGGATTTTTTATGCTTCTTTAAGGTACTAATGAGATCATGCTCCTGCTCTATTGAGAGATCAGATGCAATGATCACTGAAAGTGTATCATCTTCCCCTAGAAAAGCATATTTCAAATGTTTGGGCAGTTCTTTCAATTCTAATTTTGGAGGTTGTTCAATTGAGGGTAAATTCTTTTTAAGGTTAGGGTCTTCTAAATTAAGAGATTCAAAAGTTCTAGACCATACCTTTTGTGTTGGTTCTTCTCTTGGCAGAATGTCTTTTTCCAGCATTTCTTCATCTGGTAGTGCAGCTGCAATTGGTGCAAGTGCACTGGTGAGATGATCATACTGCTTTTGGAACTGCTTCTACACCAAATGGTCAAGAGAAATGATAGTTGAACACTCTTCTTTCTCCTCTGCAGGATATTTCAGAGCATTCATTACATTGAATTTCACTTCTTGATCATTTACTCTCTTGGTTAGTTCTCCCTTTTGTACATCAATCAATGTTTTCCCAGTTGCCAAGAATGCTCTCCCAAGAATTACTGGTACTTCCTCATCTGCAACAAAATCAAGAATGACAAAATCTGCAGGAAATACAAACTTATCAACCTTAACCAAAATATCTTCTATTATTCCTTCTGGGTAGGCTATTGATCTGTCTGCAAGTTGAAGTGTTACAGTGGTAGGCCTAGCATTTCCAATTCCTAGTTGTGTAAAAATGGATTTAGGCATCAAGTTGATATTTGCACCTAAATCACACAATGCACGACCTGTATAGAATTTACCTATTGAAAATGGAATTGTAAAACTACCAGGGTCCTTCAATTTTCTTGGAATTTTGTTTTGCAAAATTAAACTGCATTCTTTAGACATAGCAACTGTTTCAAAATCCCCTAATATTTTTTTTGAAAGCACATCTTTCATAAATTTAGCATAATTAGGCATTTGTTGAAGTGCTTCAACTAAGAGAACATTGATGTGTAGCTGTTTTAAAATTTCAAGAAACTTACTGAATTGCTTCTCCTCATGTGCCTTTTTTAATCTTTGAGGAAAAGGAGGAGGAGGGTATTCAGGAACTAACCTTGGTGTTATGCATATGCATGAGATGTTTCTGCATCTTGAACATTTTTTTCTTTTCTGTTTTTATCTTTTTCATTTTCCACCTTACCTTCACCTTCAATTCTGTCTTTGGTGCAGGATGGTGCAGATGCACTAAATCTGGCTGCGCTGTGGTAATCTGGTGCAGCTGCATCTAGTGCAGATGCACTGCTTGTTTTCCGGTGCAGATGCACCAACTGCAGGTACACTGAACAAACACATCAAACATACCAATATATATACAAAATGCTTAAGTCACGAGTATAAACCTTGAATGTTGTTTATTTTATTCATTTAGCTATATTGAACACATAATTTACTTGATTCTAAACAATTTATTTAGGTTTAGATGCATAAATAACTCTATATAAAATAGAGTTATCATCTCTCTAAATTTTTTTGAGCATTTTTTATTCTTACATTATTTGTTGTTTGCACTTTTAGTCTTGATCTTAATTTTTGTGTGAGCTGGCTAACGAAGCTGACATATCATTGCTAAAAAGTTAACCGTAGGGACTAAGAGTGCAAACGACAAATTATGTAAGGACCACACAAAAATATATGTGGTCCCTACGTCAGCTCTGTTAGCTAGCTATGTTAGCCAACTCACACAAAAATTAACAGTATGACTAAAAGTTCAAATGGCAAATAATTAAGGAACCAAAAAGTGCCCAAGAAATTTTAGAGGGACTAAAATAAAATTCAATATACTTATACGAACAAAACAATATTTAACTCTTAGTTTTATTAACGATCATGGAGAGAGTGTGGGAATATGTCGTTGATTTATTTTTATTTTTTATTAATAACGGAGAGGGTTGCCATTAGAGTGAGAAGAGGTATGCAGACTAAGAGACGTGTGTCAATTTTGGCTTCGCTTAGCAGCCCAACCCAATGGCCAATAAAGGAGGGTTCAAAAAATAGAGGCCATTAAAGAAGGGTGATACTTAATACAACCCCCTCCCTACTCAAGAGACACCCCCACTCCCCTTGTGAAAGACAAAAATACCCCTAATATTTTGAACCCCCAACCTTAACCTTATCCAACAAACCCCCTCTCTTAAACCCCTAAACCTCTCATCACTCTCACTCCAGACTCTCTCATCTCTCTAACCTCTCTTGCTCAAATCATCTTCCCATTGTCAACAATATTACGGTATGTATCCTATAGTTTCATCCTTTGCCTTTATTTTCGTGCAGGTTGCTTCATTTGCTGTTTTTTTGAAATCACGATCAGTTCGGACCTTAAAGTCCGAACTTGTTCGAAATTAAAACCGAACATGTTAAAAGGAATGTCTGTGAATGAATGGTTCGGTATTAAAATTTTGAACTGGTTCAGACTTAAGGTCTAAACTGATTCGGTTGCAAAGGTTCGAATGTGTTGTTTGACAGATTCTGCAGTAATTCTGTTTTTAACATCTATGTTTGATTTTTTTCCTTCACTTTTTTAGGGTCATAAAATGGCTGAAAATGGTTCCCAAGCAGAGTTGTGGATCATACGAGTGCATTCCAAACCAATCAAGTCTTTGCTACTCGTGATGACTTGCTCGTATATGTACGCAGTGTGATCAAAACCGAACCAAACCGGTCCGACCGAATTTCGGTGCCTCCACCGTACTGGCTAGGTGTTGAAAAGATTTTGCACTCAAACCGGTTGAGCCGACCGGCTCAATAATAAAACCGGTGGTCCAGAAGGTCCGACCGGATTTTGCAGATTGAACCCAAGAACAATTGGTGAACACCAACTTGAACAACCACTGCGCCACAAGACATATGTCGTTAATGTCTTCCTTTCATATATTATATAACATATTTCATGCTTATTTGTTAACACTTCATCTATTATAGTATTAATAAATTAGGGTTAAATATGTTTTTGGTCCCTATAAATATAGCGAATTTTGTTTTTAGTCCCTCTAAATTTTTTTGGGAACTTTTGGTCCCTACATTATTTTCTGTTTGCACTTTTAGTCCATTCCGTTAGTTTCCACTAACAGTGCTGACGTGGCATTACTTATGTGTCATATTTATATGTGTTGGCAGCCATGTTTTATTTCCACGTCAATTTCTTAATGCCACATCATTTCCACGTCAACTAATAAAAACAAAAAAGTATCATCATTCTGGAAAACATCTTTGCATCATCACTGTGAAAATCTGGAAAACGCCTTTGCATCTTCGCTATGAAAATTTGGAAAATGCCTTCAATTATTTATATATGTTCCAAATTGAAAATCAAGTAAACCTACAATCTAGCTTCACACTTAACGACATCCTTTGCAGCATTCTGGAAAACAATTGTTTATCAAATTGAAAATCTTTTTCTTTATCATCATCAACAGTGCAAGCACCACATGCCTCATCATCATCATCATCATCATCATCATCATCATCATCATCATCGTTTTGATCATTATCCATGCCCTCTTTTTAATCACTGTTCCCTTTTTCACCTTCCCACACCGATATGTCATCTCAAAGTGTTCAAAACACAATTTCTATTCTGTTTCGCCATTTCTCGTTCCCTTTTAGTCACCATCTCCTTCATCTCTCAGTCTCTCACACCTTTCTCGCCATTCTCATCCAAAACGGCGTCGTCAAGGGAAATACCACTAAACGTTCTATTCCCTAAACCACCCGGCCTTAGCCACAGAGATCCTAAAGGGTATCAAACACACATTTTCCATTATTATTCTTCTTAGTTTTCAATGGAGAACACAAAATGTCCTCAACGGTTATGCTTTTCGTCCGCAAGGAGAAATGATTGAGCATGAATCTGGAACAGTGATTAAAAGGGAACGAGAAATGTCCTCAAGGAGAAATGATTGAGCATGAATCTGGAAAAAGATGAAGATGAAAGTGAGATTAGGAATTAGGGATTTGAATCTTTTTATTTTTGTTTTTTATTTTTGGTTTTAGTTGACATGGAAATGATGTGCCATTAAGAAAATGATGTGGAAATAAAATTTGAATGCCAACACATTAAAATATGTCACATAAGCAGTGCCACGTCAGCACCGTTAGTGGAAACTAACGGCAGGGATCAAAAGTGCAAACGGAAAATAATGTAGGGATCAAAAGTGCCCAAAAAATTTTAGAGGGACTAAAAACAAAATTCACTATATTTATAGGGACCAAAAATATATTTAACCCAATAAATTATTATCACGCTTATCTGTGGCTACGAATTTCATCTATTATAATAATACAATACAATATATATAGTAATGTGATCTCGTATGAGAGCAACTTTATTTTGTCACCACTTCACGCTTATGTGCTAGATCTTTCATTTGTTAAAATTTTGCTTTTATATGTTATATAGCATATTTATCTCTCACATAAAAACTAATTATAGAGCGCATTAAAATAACATTGCTAATTATGTTCCACAATTTTTATATTTAGCCTTTACATAGATATATTTTTATTAATAAATGTATACAAACAATATATTTATAATTTTGTAGATATTTTATTTATTATTAAATTTAAATATTTTATCATTTTACTTAATTACAATTATAAATACAAATACTTTCTTAGTATATATTATAATTTTTGAATTTATTTAATATAGACCGGCTCATGCTGTCTGAACAAAGACCCGCCGATCCGACCGAAGACCCAGTGACCCAGTGCCTTGACCTACTCGATGACCGGTCCGGTTCTCATAACATTGATGTACGTTCTATCGCGCAGACTCTTGGGATGGTGATTGTCATATCCCAATCTGACAACGGACGGAGGTTAGGGAAAGAATACTGTGTATTGGTTTGTGAAAAAGCGGGAAAATACAAGTATCCTCATTTGGTTCCAATCGGGAGTAGAAAATGTTGTTGCAAGTTTAGGCTAAAGGGAAAGGTTATCAAAAAACGTGGAGGATGGATATTGACTGTGATGTGTGGAATACATAATCACGCATTAATGTCTTACGGTGAAGGTCATCCATTCAATTCTAGATTAACGGCAGAACGAAAGTTTCTGTCTAGAAACTTTAAATTCTGTCAAGTTACAGGTAGGTTTGGACCTAATGGTCCGAACCGGTTCGGTAATTATATGTCGAACCCAATGATAATACCAGACACCCCATTAGTGGTTCGTGTTGTAATTGTCGAATGAGTTCGGTAGTTATGCAACGAACCACATTTTTTTGTATCCACTGAACGGGTTCAGACTCTATCCTTCGAACCTGACATTGGAACAACGTCCGCGTTTATCCCACGTGAGGGCAATTCGGGAATATTTAAAATTTGGGAGTGTCCATCGAGTAGAGGGGGTTGTACGAAGTATGGGCCTTAAAGAATCAGAATATTTTGGTCCTGCCTAGTTGGCCCATGGGACGGGGTGGACCTGTCTTTTTATGTTGTTTTTGAACAATTTCAGTGCTTTCCTTTGTTGAAAATTGAGTTGGAATGAGCCATAGGCTCAGTGTTTTGGGTTGAGATGGACTACACAAGCACACCCTAATAGATAACTAGGTTAGTTCAGCTTGCCTGCTTTTGCACTTTGACTTGTTGGGCCAGGTGGGGGGACCCAGTTTGACGACTCTAACAGGGCATACATCAAATTGAGGCAAGGTCAGACTTTTTTGAAATCTATTTTACCAAAAAGTTCGGACCTTTAATCATCAAAAAAGTCTTTTAAGCATGGTAGGTTAACCTACTTAAGTAAATATAAGTAATATTATTATTATATTATTATTTTTTGTATTTTGTGTTAAATCATAAATTTGCTAACCTTTTCTGAAATCTAAACATTATTGTAAAATATTTACTTATCATGTATATATAATTCTCTTAAAGGTCATATTAAATCTCAAAATATGTCTTAATCACATTAGCATAACAACTTATTAGTTTATTTGTAAAAGCAAGTAGGATAGGTTTTTGTAAAAAGGAAAAAACATGTTTTCAAAATGGTGGGCCTCAAAAATATGTAGGCCTAATAATGAAACTTTAGAAATAAGGAAACTTTACAATAGTATATAAAATATAAACTGGTATCAACTCGTAAAGAAGGTATAATAAACATGGTATATAAATAACTGTATCTAAACCTATGCTTTCTAACTACATTGGATTAAACTACCCAAAAAGAGAGAGATTTGTAGGAAGAACTTATATGCCTTATGTTGGAAATAGCTTCTGTAGGAGAGCTTTCACTACTTGTGCAATTTCAGATTGCTCTATGTAGGATACCCCATCTAGTGGGAGAAGGCTTTGTTGTTATTCTTGTTGGGGTGGGAAAACAAATCATCAGGAAAAAAAAAACTAGAAAGGAAACCTAATGAACCCGGATGAATTGGAAATAGCAACTCCCTTGAATTAGTGAATCAGTTATCACTGATTTCTTAACCTCGACGCGGAAATAGCAAGATGTTTTTTCTATTAGGTTAAATCTAAATGAAATGGATAGTTTTTTCTTTTTATCTCCAAGTAACATGTTTTTGAATGCCCAAGTCTCCCAACCTATGTACACATAATGTCCTTTTGCGAGAAAAATGCAATTTATGTACACAATTCAATAAGTACAGAAAAATAGTTATGTTGCAGCAGTAGAATCTGAACTTAGAAAAATAAGTTGAGTTTGTTCCTCAGTGGACAGGATTTTCAGCATGTAAATAAGCAATCATATGCACCAAATTGCCTATATTCTTGAAGAAGTCTATGTATGAATATGATTCACCAACACCACTAGTTTCCCCTTAAGCATCATGGACACATGATGAGAAACAAGGTGAACTCCACCATGTATGCAAAATTTACAGACACTTACTTGACATAGGGCACTAACAGCATTTCAGCTGCACATCTATAACAAATTAGAAACTTAGAGAACTCATAACAGCATAACACTAGAACTCATCAAATGAAGCAATGAAAGAAAGAATTCCCGGTAAGCATTGCCACTGCCAGAATTTCTCGTGCTGTCAAAAACTTGAGGGACATATATATGGGAAAATCTTGCTTTAACCAAATTTGAGCTATATTCCTATTAGCTGCTTCTCAACTTGCTTCAGCTAAGACAGACTTCTAGCATGTAAAGAAGAAAAATAAACCAAAAGATGATGAACTGAAGAGTCTTCTCCTCTTTATTTGATCTAAAAATGTAGCAGAAATCTACAATAGTCAATAATGTCAAGAGCATTAGCAAAAATCTGTGCAGAAACCAGAAGCCAGTAATGTTATTGGCAAACTTTCAATGCATCTGAAACAACATTTTTTCTTACATGGCATGAGCGAAATCAATTAAAATTATAATAAGTTGCACAAGGAGAGTTTTGAACCCAACAACAATCAAGAACTATCTAACAATGATATACAACTGAGAACACACTGGAATATACTGGCTGCATGATGTGCCTCATTAGGAGCTGAAACCAACTGGCTTAATCTATTAACTGCAAAAGCAAGATCAGACCGAGTGTTTGTGCCAATTTTGATTTGCACCATTTATACTGCATAAAAGCTCGCACTTTGAACCATTCAATGAGTGTATGGTAGCAAAACAACTTCACCAGTGAATAGTTTTCAAATGTTTTTGATATATTTGGTCATCCAAATCAGATCCTGTTAGGAACCTGTTCGATTCCACGCTGTTTGAGAAATATGCAACTAGGTAAAATTTTCTTCTTGATAACTCAAAATAGCATAGCACTAGAACACATCAAATGAAGCTTAAAAAAACAAAGTATGCATGTGTCTTAAGCATATGAGAGATATGGAGGCAGAGCTTACACAAATAAATAGACAAGTAGCAGAAATTATGTTTAATAGTAATAATAATAATAATAATAATAATAAATAATAGAAAGCATTTCACTTACTTTTACTCTTATAATAGGCCTCTAGCAATCATTTCATGAAGAAGTTTATGTGCCTTGTCATTCTCATCTTTTTCAAAGAGAGCACGAATAATCGTTTCGTAAGTCACCGCATCACGGATGCAACCCTTGTTTTCCATTTTTGATAACAAGGCAGAAGCTTCATCAAACAAACTTTCTTTACAAAACCCATTGATCATGACATTATATGTTACGACATTTAGATTGTAGCCTCTACCCAAAAGTTCATGAAAGACCTCAAGTGCATCATTGAGTCTTCCAACTTTGCAAAGTCCATCAACAAGTATAGTGTATGTGTACACATCTGGCCGAATCCTCTGGTCTTTCATTTTCCTTAGTAATGCAAATGCCTTGTCAACTTGACAGCTTTTGCATAAAGCATCTAATAATGAACTATAGGTGATGACATTGGCTGTTTGACCTCTATCATGCATCTCTTCAACAAGCCTCCAAGCACAGGTTAGTCGCCTTGATTTGCACAAACCATCAATAAGACTATTGTAAGTTACCGTATTTGGAACCATATTTTTCGAATGCATTCTTTTAAAGAGATTCACAGCTTTATCCAACATTTTAATCTTACATAATCCATTAATAATGATATTATAGCTCCGAATATCATGAGGTACACCCCTTTGGGGCATAGTGTTAAATATGTCTTTGGCCTTGTTCACTTCATCAACTAGACAATACCCATCCATTAAACTATGATAAGTAACAACATCGGGTTCTACACCTTCTTTCATCATCACAGCTATCACACTTTTAGCTTCTTTCAGCTTCCCTTCCTTGCCTAGAGCATCAACCAATATATTAAAAGTATAAACACTCGGACGGATGTTTTTCAATACCATTTCATCCAAAAACTCAAATGCTTTTCCCAATTGACCCACAATGCAAAAACCATTGATTAGGGCATTATAAGTAATAAAATCGGGCGAAATTCCCTTGGGAACCATTTCAAAATATAAATCAAATGCATCATTTACAAGTTTATCTTTGCAAAGACAATCAATAGTTGTGTTATACATTACCACGTTAGGCCGGACAAAATTCTCTTCGACTCGTCTCAGCAACTAAAGGGCAGATCCAGTTTGTCCTATTTTACATAGTCCATTAATCAATGTCCCATAACTAACATGATTCAAATGAAATCCATGAGCTACCACTTTATCATGAAAGTGTAGAGCTTTCTTAATATCACCGTTAAGACATAAACCATTCATAAGCGCATTCAAGGTAATGGTATCCGGTTGGTAACCCATCTTGAAAATCTTGGCTAACACAAAAAAAGCGGAGTTCATTTGATTGAGCTTTCCATAACAATTGATCAAGATGCTCAATGTAACAATGTTTGGGGCAATTCCAGTGAGTTCCATTTGATGAGAAAGGGAAATAACAATAGAGTATTGCTTCAATTTTGCAAGAGAACCTAAAATCTTGCCAAATTCGAGTAAGGGTGGTGTAGGATGCATTCGAAGCATGCTGTTGAACTCGAAAACGAGATCGTTAGCAGCATTGGGAGTTGATGCAAATGGGCGCACAGAGTGGAACAGATAGCGAGAATGAAAACAAAGAAGATGAAAAGAGGGTTTAGAGAAAAACCTGAACCCTATAAATGGCGACATCGTAAGTAAGAGTAAGAGTAGGATTGAAATGTGATTTTGCGATTGCGATAGCGAGAGAGAGGAGCCGCAAAGGGTGTTTTAGAATTCACCAACAAAAAAGCACCGCTTGGTTATGAATCTTTGTTGGTAAATTCTACCATACCCATCGAGAGTTGAGTGGGTATCATACCCATCGAGAGTTGAGTGGGTATGATACCTTCTAGGTAAAATTAGGCAAAATACTCAATGACACTTTTTTTTCCTATTTGAATATTTTTTAAAAAATAAATATTGAACCAATTTTGCCTAGTTTTGCCTAGAAGGTATCATACCCACCCAACTCTGGATGGGTATGGGAGTAATCACCATCTTTGTTATGTTTTTTTTGACAATATGAATGTTTGTTATGTTAAATGCTTGTTATTTGTACTTTTTTAAAAAAAATAAAAATAAAATGCTTGTTATGTTTGTAGTTAGTATTGTTTTTAATGGACAGTTGATATAATGAAACCGTGACTTATTTATATTTGGGGTTAACTATGTTTTTTTTTCTCTATAAATATACGAATTTTATTTTTAGTCTCTCTAAATTTTTTTTAGCACTTTTAGTTCCTAAATTATTTGTCGTTTGTACTATTAGTCCTGATGTTAATTTTTGTGTGAGCTGACTAATAGAGCTGGCGTATCATTGCTAAAAACTTAACAGTAGGGACTACGACAAGTTGTATAGGGACCACACAAAAATATATATGGCCTGGTGTGCGAAAATGTGATGTGCAAGTATACACAATCGCAACAAGTAATAAAGTGAAAGTAGAGTATCATTCTCACACGGATTGAATTAATTTACAAGTTTAAAATCAATAGTTCACTAGTGGAAGGTAACCAGTAAACAATATGAAGAGTATTTATAGACTTCATGAGTGAGCTTTCTTCATGGTTGGGTTTCCTTGGAGAAGAAGTTGATCACTCTATTCGTGTGCCTCAAAAAGTAGATTTGACATTCGCTTTATTAAAGATAAGAGGTCCTATAGCAAATTGATAAGTGTCCACAAAAGGTCGCTGGCTCCCTTGAGTGAGGTATCTTCATAGTTAGGTTTCCTAAGGTTGGAGTAATTTACCACTCAAATGCTGGAGCATTTCAGTCTGCCACTAATGCTGGGGCATTTCAGTCTGCCACTAACAGGGGCGATTCCTAGTGTAGCAATGGGGTAGTCTTGGCTACCCCAAAAATAATATATGCATTTGAATAAATAGGTATATTTTATATTTAGCTATCCCAATAATATATTATATAGTTATCTCAATCAAGTTTATTTGTTTAAGGAGGTAAAAGACTTACGATTTCATTAGTTTGAATTCATTAATCTATTATATCTCCAATAAAAATATGGTGATTTTTGTTAAGATGGTGACTTTCGTCCCTCTGTTTTATTTTTGACAATTTTTGTCCCTAATTTTCTTAATTTGACAATTTTTACCCTCAAAATGATGGATTATTTGCACTGTTGGTACTCAAAAAACTTGAATTTTGGGAAATTGGAAATCAAAATTGCACAATCCTCTATTTTTACGGACCATGCACTGTAATAAAAAAATCACAAAGACCAAAATTGTCAAATTAAGGGAGCAGCAAAACCATCAAAAGTAAAATAGAGTGGCCAAACTCGTCAATTGGGGGATAAAAAATACAACTAAAGTTTTATATTTAGTCACCCCATAAAATGTATGCTAGCTCCGCCACTGGACTAATGTTGGGCCATTGATTGTTGGGGCAGCTAATGTTGTAGCATTGAACAAACACATTAAAATACAACATGGGGCACCAAAAGTGTCAAATGATCACAAATCAGTTCCTAACCCTCTTTTACTCTAAACAACACATATTAACTATTTTAACAACAATATTACTTAGAAACTCACATTAATTTAAGTCTAGAACATATAAATAACTTTATATAAATAAAAGTTATCATGGTCCCTACATCTGTTCTGTTAGCCAGTTATGTTAGCCAACTCACACAAATATTAATAGCATGACTAAAAGTGCAAACGACAATAATGTAGGGACCAAAAGTGTCCAAGAAATTTTAGAGGGACTAAAACAAAATTTGTTATACTTATAGGGACCAAAGACATTTTTAACCCTTAGTTGGAAAATGCTGGATATAGTGAAGAAAATTTCGTGAAACCACACGAATGAGAATTATTTATCTTAAAATAGACCATATTCACCGCTTTATTTTTTTCCCTTACATAATCTCAAATCCTAGAAACTATTGTTATTAACATGTTCTCATTAACGGGTTCAATCTCAACCAAAGTATTAGCATGTTTTTTCTTTAAGTTCTCTCTGAAGCATATCAAGCTACCTCCTTCTCAAAATCTGATATATAATTTCAGTGAGTGAATATGGGAAAGGTGGGGAGAAAACTTGGTGACAGTTTCTGTGAGTTTGTGAGTTTGTTGCAGGTAGTGTCACAGTTTCAAGGCATACTATGGATAGATGATCGATAAAAAAGAAGATGGTGGAATAAAAAGAATTGGGTTGTTGTTGTTAATGGTGGAGTGGAGCAACAAAGGTCTGTAGTAAACAATACTGTTTTTTGAAGTCCTTGTTATTTCTGGGAAAACAAGTACTTGAGACACGTCTATTCGTGGAACTCACGAGCAAAGTCGCTTGTGACATATAGCAATGCTCCTTTATTAATAACGATGGAGAGGGTGTGAGAATATGTCGTTGATTTATTTTTATTTTTTTATTAATAAAGGAGAGAGGGTCGGTTTTATTAACAATGATGGAGAGAGTGTGGGAATATGTCGTTGATTTATTTTTAATTTTTGTTAATAAAGGAGAGAGGGTTGCCATTAGAGTGAGATGCATATCAAGAGAGGTGTCAATTTTGGCTTCGCTTAGCAGCCCGACCCAATGGCTTAGTGCTTAGTGATGGGCTGGGTTCAAAAAAATATAGGCCATTAAAGAATCCGAATATTTTGGTCCAGCCCAGTTGGCCCATGGGACGGGCTGGACCTGTCTTTTTGTGTTTTTTTGAACAAATTTAGTGCTTTCCTTTGTTGAAATAGATTCTTAAACATGTTTTCAAAATGGTTAGGCCTTAAAAATATGTAGGCCTAAACCAACCTTCCTTTCACTCTGAATAGGTAGTGACATTTTTTACTGCTCATAGGCTTTAACCCAATTGACTTGTTAAGTACAAGTATGCACTATTTTTTTAGAGGCCAAAATCACATAATTCTTTCGGGTAGTCCGTTCGTTGTGGGATCTTGAGATGACAACCACACTAATGAGAGACTTCCAAACGTTACATGTCCATGTCAATAACTCGTCACATGTAGAAAATATCTGGAAAACAACAATCATTTTGTATCAAGTAACTTTATAAGGCTGAAAAACAACAAAAATAATGTAATTCCTTATGAGTTGTGAACGAACTAGTCATAGCTATGGCTCACTTAGACATTTCCCTTCCATCCCAATCTGTCAATCATCAAAAGGGCTATTATAACACAATTCTGCACATTCTGATACACACTTAGTACCAAAGCATTGAAACTACTCGGTACCTTGATGCTGAATGCACAAAAGGGCATGTTAGCATGTTTACTTGGCACTGAGCAGAGTTGGAACTTTGGTACCGAGAGTGCATCACATATTTGGAAACATACACAGACGACACCTTAGTACCGAATCTGCTCGGTACCAGAATACTGAGTGGGTAGAATATGAATTTTTAACCCCTTGGTTGCTATTGTTGTTGGGGCGGTAAAAAAATAATCCGAAAAAAGAAACTACTACTCTCTTGAATTAGTGAATCAGTGATTTCTATGCTTAACCTTGACGCAGAATTACTTATATAAATGCTTGTCTCAAGACCATATTTCTATATGTGAAGTTCTTGTAGTCACCTTATGCCACCATCCATTGTATGACAGATCAAGGGAACCAGTGTTAAGGCCGTGCAGCGACACTGAGCGGACACCGGCAAGATTGATATGTTGTTACAGGGAATCCAACTGTTGTCCCCAAGATTGATATGTTGTTAACTTAAACAATTAATGCTTTCTAAATGTAGTGGAAATTAGTTTGATCAGAGAGAAGATTACCTACATATTCACCATTAACAAATGCATGCAAAAGGTGACCAAGAGATGATACTTCAAGTACTGGTGTAGTAACAAGAAAGCATGAATGATTTTCTTGATATTATTATGGTAAGGATTATAAGAAGCCATTTACCTTGTCATAAACCATAGATAATCAGTGGCATCCTTAGTTGTGCTGAGCTGAAGTGTTCTAAAGGATCCCTTGATTTAAGTTGAGAAACATCTGGAGTAGGAATTTCCTATGGTTTTTTCTAACAAAAACTTCAAGACATTTGGGTCACAAGGCACAACACTACCTTATCAAGCTGACATGTATTCCCATGGAGTTATTAGATATGAAAAGCATACATTATTAAGAAAATCACACAAATTACAAAGGAATTCACAAGAACAACTAGTACTGTTGGTAATATAAAGGAAATAGCAACTCCCTTGAATTAGTGACTTGGTGACTTCTTAAGCATGACTCAGAATTTTACCATGCATCAGAAAGTAGTACTCTCTATTAGCTTAAATGTAAATGAAATAGATAGTTTTTATCTCCAAGCAACATGTTTTTGTATGCTAAAGTCTGCCAACCTATGTATACATGATGTCCCTTTACGAGAAAAATGCAATTTATATACACAACTCAATAAGTAGAGAATAATAATAAAAAAAAATGTTGCAGCAATAGAATCTAAACTTGTAAATGAGTTCTTGAGCTGGTTTCCTAGTGGACGGGATTTCCAGCATGTAAATAAGCAAGCATATGCACATAATGCACCAAATTGCCTATATATGAATATATGATTCACCAACACCACTAGTTTCCCCTTAAGCATTATGGGCACATGACGAGAGCATATTATTTGTGACAAATGCTTACAAAAAAATCATTACAGAAACAAACTGAGACACAAGGTGAACTCCACCATGTATGGGAATATCTTTAGAAGAGACTTAAGGTTCCATTCAAGAGAAACATGATATTGACACCATAAGCTAGAGGAGATGAGAGTTTTGAACCCAACAAAAATAAAGAACTAGCTAACAATAGTAACAAAGATATACATTGGAGAACATACTTGCCTAAATTTTTATCAAGAAAAATAATAAAAGTAGCAGCTATTCTGAAACCAACAGTTCTATATAAGAACAAAACTAGAGTGAGTAACATTTAAAAAATAGTGTCTGAGATAGGTCACAAACCATCTATTTGCAATGAAAGTGGCAACAAGTAATAAATTTTAGTTCATGAAATATTGGTTCAATAATAACAAAATCAGTAGCAGCATTCTGATAAACACCATATGCAAGTTGAATTCATTTCTTTTGATATAAACTTAAATTAACTCCTTTTCATCTATTTCAGTGAGTTTGTCATAGCAAAAATGCTTCAAGGTGTGAAGTGAATAACTTTGAACCTGTTTTTTGACATCATTGGTCATCCAACTCAGATCCTACATAAACAGACTGTTTCAGTTCAGAATATGATAACACAATAACCTCAATCTCTTCAGAATTCTAAAAACATTTCCTTTGGTTAACTCAAAAAGTACATGACACATTAGCAAGAAGTAAGAAATAAGTAGTAATTTACATAAGTATAGATCATAGGAAGAGCACGAGAATTGAATTGTGAAGCAAATTTCCTCACTTGTTCAGCTCCATCATGTCAATTTTTGCAGTTAGTTGAGTTATATCTTAATAGTCTTTCCTTGTGCTCCCTACCAGATGCTGTATTTCAATTCCAGCACCACTAGCTTCCCCTGGAGCAACACAAATCATCTGATGAAAACAAGTAATTTGTAGCCAAAATCTAAATACATTTCAGGTAATAGTGTGCACATGTACAGAAAATTGGCAACCTATAGAGAAATATGCATGTCAACTATTCTTCTTGATAACTCATAATAGCATAGCACTAGAACTCATCAAATGAAGCTAAAAAAACAAAGCATGCATGTGTCTCAAGCATAGGATAGATATGGAGTAGAGCTTCCACCAATAATTAGGCAAATAGCAGAATGCATCTCACTTACTTTTACTCTTATAATAGGTCTCTAGCAATCATTTCATGAAGAAGTTTATGTGCCTTGTCATTCTCATCTTTTTCAAAGAGAGCACGAATAAGTGTTTCATAAGTCACAGCATCAGGGATGCAACCCTTATTTTCCATTTTTGACAACAGGGCAAAAGCTTCATCAAACAAACTTTCTTTACAAAACCCATTGATCATGACATTATATATTACGACATCTAGATTGTAGCCTTTACCCAAAAGATCATGAAAAACCTCAAGTGCATCCTTGAGTCTTCCAACTTTGCAAAGTCCATCAACAATTATAGTGTATGTGTACACATTTGGCTGAATTCCTCGGTCTTTAATTTTCATTACTAATGCAATTGCCTTGTCAACTTGATGACTTTTGCATAAAGCATCTAACAAAGGATTGTAAGTGATTATATCGGTTAGCTGACCTCTATCATGCATCTCTTCAACAAGTCTCCATGCACGTGTTAGTTGCGTGGATTTGCACAAACCATCAATAAGACTATTGTAAGTTATTGTATTAGGAACCATGTTTTTAGAATACATTTCTTCAAAGAGATTCACAGCTTCATCCAACATTTTAATCTTACATAATCCATTAATCATGATGTTATAGCTGTGAATATTAGGAGACACTCCTGTTTGGGCCATAGTGTGGAATACATCTTTGGCCTTGTTCACTTCGTCAACTAGACAATACCCATCCATTAAACTACTATAAGTAACAACGTCCGGTTCTACACCTTCTTTCAGCATCACAGCTATGACACTTTTAGCATCTTTGAGCTTCCCTTCCTTGCCCAAAGCATCAACCAATGTATTAAAAATATAAACATCCCGGCTGACATTTTTCAATACCATTTCATTCAAAACTTCAAATGCTTTTACCAATTTACCCACAATGCAAAATCCATAAATTAGAGCATTATAACCGACAACATTAGGGAAAATTCTCTTAAAAATCATTTCAGAATATAAATCAAGCGCATCACTTAAAAGTTTATCTTTGCAAAGACTATCAATAATTGTGTTGTACATCACCACATCGGCCTTGACAAATTTCCCTTCAACCCATCTAAGCAACTCAAGGGCAGATTCTGTTTGTCCCATTTTACATAACCCATTAATCAATATTCCATAACTAACATGGTTCAAATAAAATCCATGAGATACCACTTTATCATGAAATTGTAGAGCTTTCTTAACATCACCATTAAGACATAGACCTTTCATAAGTGAAGTCATGGTAATGGTATCCGGCTGGTAACCCATCTTGAAAATATTGGCTAGTAGAGAAAATGCGAAAATCATTTGATTTAAGTGGCCGTAACAATTGACCAAAATGTTCAATGTAACAATGTTTGGCTTAATTCCATTGAGTTCCATTTTTCGAGCCAGCGAAATAGCAATAGGGTAATGATTCTTTATCTTAGCAAGGGAACCTAAAATCTTGTTAAACTCAAGAATGGGAGGTGAAGGACGAATTCGGAGCATGCGGTTGAAAGAGGAAACAAAATTATCGACATTATAAGAGTGAGAGTGAGATTGAGAGAGAGAACGAAAAGAAATAAGTAAAGAGGGATTTAAAGGAGGAAACCTGAACCCTAAAAATGAAGACATTGCTGTAAGAATGAGAAGCACGAGCGGCAATGAAGAAGTTTCGTGGCAAGCAACATTCATTCAGCCACTCGGTTATGAATTAGTGTTTAATATTCTAATAGTATGTATCACCCGTGCCACCACGGATATACATTTCCTTTTAACTTCAATTTTGAAATTGTTGTTTGGGATTAAAAAAGAGGCAGTTGAATGTTTACATATATTATGTCAAAAAAATTGACTACTTTGGACACCCTAGAAAATAAATCCACCATAACAAATTTTACTAGAACACGTTTATTAGATTAGATTGTATATTAAAAAATATTATACTTAAACTAAAAAATCATAGTTTAATATTTAATATAAAATTTAGTCCTCCTTTTATTTATTGATATTCAAAAAATAAAATTAAGAGTAAAAGATAGAAGTTAGCATATTTTTATTTTTTATTAATATTTTTAATTAAAAAACACATATAATGTACTCGGAAAGCGGAATAGTCCCCGTCCCCATCCTCATCCCAGAGTTGACAGTGGGGGAATTATCTCTCTCGTCCCCGTCTCCACATGGAAAAATTCCCCATTCATGCCCCACTGTGGGCCGTCCCCATCGAGATTCCCACGTACATGTAGAAAGCACTCATTTAGTCGAGTGTGAGACTAAGGGAAGGATGAAACGATACATCCATCCATAAGTATACATAACAAAGATCTTTTGGTCACTCTAAGATCTTCCTCATGATCTTCATCAAACTTCCACCTTGAGTAACACCAAGCTTTGCTATCTCCGAACCTTCATCGCAGAGAAAGAGAGTCAGTAAGTTGGAAAAAAGCAGATTAAAAAATACTTTATTACTAGATATTGGGATGTTTATTATTACTTATTTAAAAAACAAATTGTTATATTAAAATATTATGTTTTAATTAAAAATTTCATGTGGCACTCAAACATGTGATGCCACGTCATTTAACTTAGTACCACTTCAACCATTAGTTCGACCAATTTCGACTGGGGGACCAAAATCGTGAATTAGCTATTATAGGGGGACCAAAAATGTAATTAAACCTAAAATATTTGATGTTATAAGTTTGAAAGCAAGATACAAAAAGAAATTAGAATATCAATATTAGTATTGCTTATTCCCCATATCTTCTTTTTTAAAAGAGACTTCTTCCCCATATCTTATTTGCCTATAAAGCTCCATAATTAATGAGGTATAAAAAATTTCTAGAACCGACAATAATTTATGATATTTTATTTTAATATTAACATTATATATATTTTTACTAAACCTTATATATTCATTCTATTGTAACATCTATGACTGAATAATTAATAGTTTTTTTTGACAAAAATAATTAATAGTTGGAGAATGATAAATATTTTAATTAATAATTAATAAAAACATAATGATGCATTAGATTAGAATTTTTTATCATACGTGCGATATACAATATTAGTTGCAGAATGGTAAATATTTTACTTAATAATCAATAAAAGCATAATGATGCATTAGATTAGGTTTTTTTTTATCATATTGTTAGTATCCAACGACTTTGCCAGCGACTAATCTAATTTTGTAAAAAAGACTAAATATGGAACGATCTATTGCAATCTAATTAGTATTACTCACTATTAGGAATAAGATTGAGAGTGATGATAAAAAAAAGATTGAGAGCAAACAAAAGGAATACAAAGAGCACCGCTTTTCACATCACGCGATAGGGTTTGAGAGAAGTCCCAAATTTAGTGGGATATAGTGACTGTGCGAAGAAAGAACCATTAGTTCAAATTTTATTTTATCTTAGGGTTTCTCTCTTGGTGAAAAGCTGTGAAATTGTATCCTCGAAACCCTCTTGTATTGACGATCGAGACATTGTCTCTACCAGTGTAAGTAATGTTATGGATTATGGTTTGTTGGAAAGTCTTAGCTTAAAACTATGAACGCTATTGAAAATTAAGATTTACGCTTCACCTTAACAACATTTGATTTATCTTTGAACTTTTTAAGCAAGTCCTAATCAATTATAATCCCTCAAACATATAATGTTTTCTCAAATATATTCTCGATGAGTCCCTCACGTGAACTTTGAAGATAACCTACCAATGAGGTCAGATATGTTCCTAGGAAAACCCATAGGATTTATATTCAACATTATTCAATAAATAAGTATTAGATATTGTTGGATATTCAATAGTATCCTTATTTAAAACACTAAAAGCTCCTCCGAGAATTCAAGAAGCTCTGAGCAAGACTTTTCAATCAGGCTCACTGCATCGTGATTAAACAGAACAAAAGTTGCAAATTCAATATCATATATATGACACACAACTTCACAATAACCTGAGATAAATTTATATATGACACACAGCTTCACAATATCCAAATTGTACTACTATTTATGATAATTTTAATATTTGGATTTGAATAATGTATTCACTCTATCCATATCATTTCCATCATTGCTTAGTAGTTACTTACACGAACCCAAAATTACTACTTAAAGTAAGTTGAATGCCATGTGAGCACAAATGAAACATAAAATTGAATTCTAGTTTTATATTTTGCAACCCCAACATGTACTAAAATGAAAGTGCAATCCAAAAGACAGAATATTGGTAAACGGAATAAAAAATTTGAAGTTGAAAAGATTGGGAAAACCAATATGCAGTTATAAGAATACTTACGGAATGAACCCAAAACAGGTTCGACACCTATGTTGTAACAACCCGGCTACCTTGTTGCTCTTGTGCTTTTGATAGTCTCTATATTCTCTCGATAGTGGTTCCGGCCGAAAGGATTTTCAAAGCTACAACAGTGATCAAAACAGGAAAAAAACCACATTGTTATAAGGGTGACAATAACACTTCCGTAACCGGACAACTATAGGTGTACCTTCATCGCTGCATCAACACATTTTTGTTACTATTATAGCAATATCTCACTATTTTCTACATCTGCTATTTTGGGTCTGATTATATTTATATTGGGGAGTATACTTGTATACAATACAAATGTAAGAACAACTATATCCTTAATTTCTCACTATGGAGGTTGACTATATTGTAGGCACAGTCTTCAATCTATTTATTAAAATGAGATGATTGTAAAATTGGTAAACTTAGGAAGTACTCCAAAACAATGTTATGATCTCAAAAGCTGAATCTTTTTAGCCATAAAGATACTGCACTGCCAAAATTCCTCTAAAGCTTTATGATCACAGAAGGCGAAGGGGAAAAAAACAATTTGAACATGATTGAAGAAAATTTCAAAAACTTCAAAGAATAAAAATATTACCAAGCAAAAGCAAAGAAAACCCATTTAGTTTGACATGATAAAAAGACAAACTTTACAACAGAAGAAATAGAATAAAAAACAAATCACGGTAAGGTGCTGAAGAAGTTGTGGTGGTTTAGAACGTCGGCGTCTTGTGGCGGTGGAAGTGGCGAATATCGTTCTTCATCCTTCACACAGTATCGTGGCCAACTTTGTTATGATGCTAACGAAGGAAATTCTTCAGAAATTTAGGTAAAAATGAAACCCTAACGAAGGAAGATAGAAGGAGTGATGGTCCATGGAGAGAGAGAAATGCAGTGCTCTGTTTCTTCTGATTTTCTTCTTTCGTTGCTTTGCGTTTTGAGTTGATCAAGATGAAAGAAGAGATGAAGGAAAAACTTTTGTAGTTCATCAAAAAAAGATTGAAATTTTGTGATAGAAAATGAGAGAAAAAGAAGGAAGAGGAATGTGCGAATGAGAGATGAAGAGAGATTGTCGAGAGAGAGATTAGATCTACAAAATTAGCATTGTATTCATTACTGGATCCACAAAATTAGCATTGTATTCATTACTTGTTTTTGTTTTTTTGAAACTGTCAGCTCCAATCAATGTTATTAAAACCGACCCGGTGATCGACCTGAGCAGGTCACTGGGTCAATGGTCGAACCGAGGGGTCACTAATTGACCCGCATGACACGATATCAATAAATTTGGTATTAAATTAATATGAGAAATAAAAAAATGTAAGATATTATAAGTCAATATTTTAAAATTTAATATAATTTTGAATTAAAAACAGATTTGAAAATAAATAAAATTACTCATATTTAATAACATTCTAGTTAATAAATATATAGATTCTAAAATCTATGGAAAGTGATACAAAATATTAGATGTCAAATAAATATGATATATAAATGTAATCATAATCCCCACAATATGATATATAGAATTTGCTTGATGGTGGGGATTATGATTACATTTATATATCATATTTATTTGACATCTAATATTTTGTATCACTTTCCATAGATTTTAGAATCTATATATTTATTAACTAGAATGTTACTAAATATGAGTAATTTTATTTATTTTCAAATTTGTTTTTAATTCAAAATTATATTAAATTTTAAAATATTGACTTATAATATCTTACATTTTTTATTTCTCATATTAATTTAATACCAAATTTATTGATATCGGGTCATGCGGGCCAATTAGTTACCCCTCGGTTCTACCAATGACCCACTAACCTGCTCGGGTCGATCACCGGGTCGGTTTTAATAACATTGATTGGAGCTGACAGTTTCACAAAAACAAAAACAAGTAATGAATACAATTCTCCAGTAATGAATACAATGCTAATTTTGTGGATCCAATCTCTCTCTCGATAATCTCTCTTCATCTCTCATTCGCACACTCCTCTTCCTTCTTTTTTTCTCATTTTCTATCACAAAATTTCAATCTTTTGTTGATGAACTACAAAAGTTTGTCCTTCATCTCTTCTTTCAACTTGATCAACTCAAAACGCAAAGCAACGAAAGAAGAAAATCAGAAGAAACAGAGCACTGTATTTCTCTCTCTCCATGGACCATCACTCCTTCTATCTTCCTTCGTTAGGGTTTCGTTTTTCCCTAAATTTCTGAAGAATTTCCTTCGTTAGCATCATAACAAAATTGGCCACGATACTGTGTGAAGGATGAAGAACGATATTCGCCACTTCCACCGCCACAAGACGCCGACGTTCTAAACCACCACAACTTCTTCAGCACCTTACCGTGATTTGTTTTTGATTCTATTTCTTCTGTTGTAAAGTTTATCTTTTTATCATGTCAAATTAAATGGGTTTTCTTTGCTTTTGCTTGGTAATATTTTTATACTTTGAAGTTTTTGAAATTTTCTTCAATCATTTTCAAATGGTTTTTTCCCCCTTCGGCTTATGTGATCATAAAGCTTTAGAGGAATTTTGGCAGTGCAGTATCTTTATGGCTAAAAAGATTCAGCTTTTGAGATCATAACATTGTTTTGGAGTACTTCCTAAGTTTATCAATTTTGCAATCATCTCATTTCAATAAATAGATTGAAGACTGTGCCTACAATATAGTCAACCTCCATAGTGAGAAATTAAGGATATAGTTGTTCTTACATTTGTATTGTATACAAGTATACTCCCCAATATATATATAATCAGACCCAGAATAGCAGATGTAGAAAATAGTGAGATATTGCTATAATAGTAACAAAAATGTGTTAATGCATCGATGAAGGTACACCTATAGTTGTCCGGTTACGGAAGTGTTATTGTCACCCTTATAACAATGTGGTTTTTTCCCTGTTTTGATCATTGTTGTAGCTTTGAAAATCCTTTCGGCCGGAACCACTATCGAGAGAATATGGAGACTATCAAAAGCACAAGAGCAACAAGGTAGCCGGGTTGTTACAACATAGGTGTCGAACCTGTTTTGGGTTCATTCCGTAAGTATTCTTATAACTGCATATTGGTTTTCCCAATCTTTTCAACTTCAAATTTTTTATTCCGTTTACCAATATTCTGTCTTTTGGATTGCACTTTCATTTTAGTACATGTTGGGGTTGCAAAATATAAAACTAAAATTCAATTTTATGTTTCATTTGTGCTCACATGGCATTCAACTTACTTTAAGTAGTAATTTTGGGTTCGTGTAAGTAACTACTAAGCAGTGATGGAAATGATATGGATAGAGTGAATACAATTATTCAAATCCAAATATTAAAATTATCTTAAATAGTAGTACAATTAGGATATTGTGAAGCTGTGTGTCATATATAAATTTATCTCAGGTTATTGTGAAGTTGTGTGTCATATATATGATATTGAATTTGCAACTTTTGTTCTGTTTAATCACGATGCAGTGAGCCTGATTGAAAAGTCTTGCTCAGAGCTTCTTGAATTCTCGGAGGAGCTTTTAGTGTTTTAAATAGGGATACTATTGAATATCCAACAATATCTAATACTTATTTATTGAATAATGTTGAATATAAATCCTATGGGTTTTCCTAGGAACATATCTGACCTCATTGGTAGAAACAATGTCTCGATCGTCAATGCAAGAGGGTTTCGTGGATACAATTTCACAGCTTTCACCAAGAGAGAAGCCCTAAGATAAAATAAAATTTGAACTAATGGTTCTTTCTTCGCACAGTCACTATATCCCACTAAATTTGGGACTTCTCTCAAACCTTATCGCGTGATGTGAAAAGCGTTGCTGCTCTGTATTCCTTTTGTTTGCTCTCAATCTTTTTTTTTTATCATCACTCTCAATCTTATTCCTAATAGTGAGTAATACTAATTAGATTGCAATAGATCGTTCCATATTTAGTTTTTTTTACAAAATTAGATTAGTCGCTGAAAAAGTCGTTGGATATTTACAATATGATAAAAAAACCTAATCTAATGCATCATTATGCTTTTATTGATTATTAAGTAAAATATTTACCATTCTCCAACTAATATTGTATATCGCACGTATGATAAAAAATTCTAATCTAATGCATCATTATGTTTTTATTAATTATTAAATAAAATATTTACCATTCTCCAACTATTAATTATTTTTGTCAAAAAAAAACTATTAATTATTCAGTCATAGATGTTACAATAGAATGAATATATAAGGTTTAATAAAAAAATATATAATGTTCATATTAAAATAAAATATCATAAATTATTGTCAATTCTAGAAATATTTTATACCTCATTAATTATGGAGCTTTATAGGCAAATAAGATATTGGGAATAAGTCCCTTTTAAAAAAGAAGATATGGGGAATAAGTAATACTAATATTGATATTCTAATTTCTTTTTGTATCTTGCTTTCAAACTTATAACATCAAATATTTTAGGTTTAATTACATTTTTGGCCCCCCTATAATAGTTAATTCACGATTTTGGTCCCCCAACCGAAATTGGTCAAACTAATGGTTGAGGTGGTACTAAGTTAAATGATGTGGCATCCCATGTTTGAGTGCCACATGAACTTTTTAATTAAAACATAATATTTTAATATAATAATTTGTTTTTTAAATAAGTAATAATAAACATCCAAATATTTGGTAATAAAGTATTTTTTAATCTACTTTTTTCCAACTTACTAACTCTCTTTCTCTGCGATGAAGGTTCGGAGATAGCAAAGCTTGGTGTTACTCAAGGTGGAAGTTTGACGAAGATCATGAGGAAGATCTTAGAGTGACCAAAAGATCTTTGTTATGTACAATTATGGATGAATGTATTGTTTCATCCTTCCCTCAGTCTCACACTCGACTAAACAAGTGTTTTCTACCTGTACGTGGGAATCTCGACGGGGACTGCCCACAGTGAAACGTGAATGGGGAATTTTTCCACGTGGAGACGGGGAGGAGAGAGATAATTCCCCCACTGTCAACTCCGGGGTGAGGATGGGGACGGGACCATTCCGCTGTCCGAGTACATTATATGTGTTTTTTAATTAAAAATATTAATAAAAAATAAAAACGTGCTAACTGCTATCTTTTATTCTTAATTTTATTTTTTGAATATCAATAAATAAAAGGAGGACTAAATTTTATATTAAAATATTAAACTATAATTTTTTAGTTTAACAATAATATTTTTTAGTATACAATCTAATCTAATAAACGTGTCCTACTGAAATTTGTCATGGTAAGTCTATTTTCTAAGGTATCCAAAGTAGTCAATTTTTTTGACATAATATACGTAAACATTCAACTGACTCTTTTTTAATCCCCAAACAACAATTTCAAAATTTAAGTTAAAAAGAAATGTATACCCGTCGGTCACTAAGCTAGCTAACATTTGCCTGCCGTTGGATTGATCTAAGATCAACGACTCTCATTGCTTCCTAGACCCTCAAAGAGGCGGAGTAACCACCCACGATCCCCACTGGCACGGTTAGTGGGGTGAATGCTCATCGCTCCGTGTTTTCTGACCTCGTTCTCCTGTTTGAACTTCAACCGCTTCCACGTTCTGTCTTCGTGCCACGTCTTCCTTGCCTTCCAAGCAACGCCCACATTGCCTCGGCCATTCGGGGGCTTGGTCGCACTAACCCCTTTAGGTAATAGCTTAGGCACCCGAGCCACCTGGACCTTGACACTCTATAGGCTGGGGCTGTCACTTTCCCTCGGCTTAGCTCACTGGTCCTCTGGCGTAACTCTCCCTCGGGGAGCTTCTGTCATTTAATGTTCCCTGAGGACCTCTCTTGACTTCACTCTGTCTGGCAAATACCCTTTTCTCAACTTGTCGTATGACTTGCCTTCACACCACTACTCTTTTATTCCCTCTTAGCCCTCAGCTTATGACTTAATTAATTTTGGGTGTTAACAGTGACCTAGTCTCTATTTTTGGTCTTTTATCTTCAACCAAAATTATGAAAGGTCTTCTAGCATTTTAAAAATCAGATTGGTCATCGACTTAGTCGAGACACAGTCATTTTTTTATGTTTTGAAGGACCAAATGAAAACAAATATGAAAGATAATGGACCAAAAATACACAGATATGAAAGATAAATGACCAAACTAAAAGTTTAGTCAAAGATAAAGGACCAAACTGCAATTTAGCCTTATTATATCCTACATATTGCCTCTAATCCAATTTTTCATGAGTGAACTAAGCATATTGAAATTGATTGTCATTTTGTTCGTGAGAAGATTGTGTCAGGCGACATTGCTACTTCATTTGTTGGTTCTAATGATCAATTGGCAGACATCTTCACAAAGGTTCTTCGAGGACCAAGGCTAATACACATCCGTGACAAGCTTGATGCCTACAATCTGTAGCAGCTTGAGGGGGAGTGTTGAGATATCGTCTTAATTGTGTCTATTTTATTAGGATACTCTTATCTTGTATTTAATCATGTTATTATGAATTGATTTAGTCCAATGTTGTCAATTGCGGATCGCCGACTTGCTTCAGCTAAGGCAGACTTGTAGCATGTAAAGAAGAAAAATAAACCAAAAGATGATGAACTGAAGAGTCTTCTCCAGTTAAAATATTGGTTCAGTTAAAACAAATTCAGCATCAACATTCTGATAAAGAGCACATACAAGTTGAATTTGCTGCTTTTGACCTCCACTTAAATTAGCTCCTTTTTAACCTATGTCAGTGAGCTTACCTTTGTCATTTGTATTTTGTTATGTTTCTTTTGTGATTTGCATTTCTGCTTTTTATTTATTAATAAAATTCCACTTTAAAACAAACATAAACGGATATATAAATTAACCATTATAAAGTAATGTACACCATCCATACAAAAATATAAAAATAAACAGCCCTAAAAAGTATAAGTCGTAAAGCAAAACTATTGGGTCTGTTGTGTCCCACAACCGCCTCCCTGTTGATACACACACCCTCTAAAATGAGTGAATGGCCTGACAATGGCTTTCAGTTGCCCGAGTAAGTTCCAAGTCTGCGTCCCTCATGGAATATGATTTGCCAGTTGCCGTTCCAGAAAAAACCATTAAAATAAATCACCTTTTTAAGAAACAATTAAAATAAATCACGTTTTTAAGAAACACCATAAAAGTTCACATACTAGTTTGATATCAACTACTTTATCCGCTATCAACTAGTTTTTTATACCAGATACATGTTATCAAATGGGACATAACTCTTCAAATTTTTGAGTTTTTAAATTCATTATAAGTTGTGTTAATAAGAGAAATAATAAGGAACCATTTTTCAAATTAGGTTACTTCATTTATGAACCTTCATCCAAGAGATCTATGACTGTCAACATGGACACTAGATTTCAACCTTCACACCCCGAAACATACACGTCTTCAGTGTTGGGTTAGGATCACTAACCTCCCTTAATAATACTGGAGACGACAACTACTATTGGAGATTTGTATTTATTGGTTTGGATTTGGCCCCAACACAAAAAATATCTAAACCAAACATATTGGTTCGGGTTGGTTTGGATTTGCCCAAACCACTCAACACCCCTATTTGTTGGGAGTATTGGGACATCATCTATTGCATGGATGTTGCAAAGAAGAACAAAACTTTTGACAAATATGCCTGTTCATGAGTAACAGAAAGAAAACACTAACATAGAATGAATACTCAGTAAGTAGATTATTCTTAGAAATGGAAATTCTAACCACATACTATGTTTTAAAGTACAAAATGAAGAACAACATCAAAGAAACATCTCCTTCTAGTAAATTACTATTTTTTTTCTAAGGTTTTTGCTAACAAAACTTCAAGACATTTGGGTCATAATGTCATATTAGATCCACTTGAAACAAAATTTGCAATATTGGAAGTGTTAAAATGTAGATGTGGCGCACCGTTAAAGACACAAGGAGCAATGTTAAAATGATATATGTAGGACACCCCCGGATGATTTGGAAATAGCAACTCCGTTGAATTAGTGAATCAGTGATTTCTTAACAATGACTCAGAACTATACCATGCATCAGAAACCACTCCAAGTAACATGTTGCGGCAGTAGTATCTAAACTTATAAAAATGAGTTCTTGAGTTGGTTCATTAGTGAACGGGATTATCAGCATGTAAATAAGCAAGCATATTTCCCAAATTGTCTATAGTGTTGAAGAAGTTTATTTATGAATATGATTCACCAACACCCATAGTTTCCTTCCCCTTAAGCATCATGGAGCACATGATGAGAGCATATTTGTACTGAGACACAAGGACACTAACATGACATAGACACTAACATCTAAGAGCATTCCAGCTGATAGCAAGCACATCTATAGCAATGAATGAAAGCATGCATGTATCTGCAAGCTTTTGAAGTTATAACTATTTCAGCTGCAGGTTTTTTGGAAGCATCAAACTTGCAAGCTTTGCCATATATGTAATATATATAAATGATTGTAGTGACCTTTAGAGTGCATTTGGACGGGTCATTTGAAAATTTTAGGGAATTTCAAATTATAGGCAATTCAAATGCATCAATTAAAATACTTACATTTTCAAAATTATTTATTTGAATGGGACAATTAAATTCTTCATTCTTAAAAGTTAAAATTCCTTGTTTGGATAAAGCATTTAAAATTCTTTTTTTTTATATTTATAAACTCTTTGAACAATTGTCAAAAAAAAAAAAAAACTCTTTGAACGATTTGGCAATTTCTTACATGGAGCTCACTGTTGGAAGGTGAACTAAGTAAGTAAAGCGGCTTTACAATTGTGCACCTTCAAGTTTCAGGTGTCATTGCCTTATCTAAATGGTCTATTTGGAGACATAACTTCTCAGTACAGAACACCCAAGACATGCAGAACAGTAATTGAAGACTGCATATTCCTTTTCAGCAACCATACCTCACCCCATTACAATCAACAAAAAACAAACACTTTTTTAGGAACAGAAACATAGGCAAAGGTTTCATATATTAATTGATTTCAGCTGCTGCACACATAAGGAGCATAATGCTGAGAAACAAGGACTGCATTATTAGAAAAGAAAACTACATGATATAATTAAAGGCATAATAGGACTGACAAATAAACTAATGAACATTAAGCTGGAAAATGAGACATTGAACTTTATACAAATGTGAAGCTGGCTTACCACCAAATTTTGATACACATGCTAATGCAGCTTCTAATTGGTGGTTGATAAAGTGAGTTCTATGCTTAATGCTTCTTTCGTGAGCAAATCAACGTGATAGTCAAGAAGCATAAACAACAGAAACAAGGCATTAATATACAACAAACATCAGAAACAGCGAAAACAAGTGTAAAGCTAGGGATCAATGAAACTCTGAAATGGATTGATACAGAAATTGATTGAGAAATCGATTCAGCAATTGAACAGGATGAAACAATCAAATTGATTGCATCATTCTAGTGATAAGGCAGAACCAAATTGATTGATCCAAAGAAAATAAATTGGCTGAAACAAATCAATATTACCTGCTCAATTGATTCAGTGCATCTTCGATTAAATTGTTACCATGATTTCTCATTTAATTTAGCAAATCTACCCCCTTCAGAATATGACATCATATGATGTCTTGATGATACATTTACAATCCTTCCCTCTTTCCTCTTTTAAATAGAGGTCTGTTATTGTCTCCAAACAAAAGTGAGTTTCTCAAAAGAAAATGGGAGGGAGAGACCTCTATATCTCAAAGTTCCTCATAAAAACAAGGTGTAATATCTATGCATATAACTCAATGACTATATTGGTCACACAAAAAAAACTCAATGACTATAAACACTTATTTACAAAAATAAAATTGATAGAATAAACAAATTCAAAATTTTCAAAATATCTATTATCATTATTTATTCTACATAAATGCACGACAAAATTAAATAACTTTTATTTTTGAGATCCTTTTTATTCCACAAGCTGTCGACACATCAGATGTCCATTCTTGAGCGTGAGAGGGGTGTTGAGGGTGTCACATTGACTAGAGATATGACATAAGTAGTGCTTATAAGCCTTAGGTAGTTCTCAGTTTACAGTTTACAAGCCAGTTTCATGGTGATGGATAAAGTCAATATCAAAACTTCCATTCATAAAGTAAATATTACATGAGCAAAAGTTAACTTAGCAACTTACATAAGTATATTCAAAGGAAGAGCGCAAGAATTAAATTGTGATGCAAATTTCCAGCTCCATCATGTCAATTTTTGCATGAGTTATTTCTTAATGTCATTTCTTTGACCTCCCCATTAGATGCCATATTTCTGATCTTCATAACTACATGTGCCTCGCGTAATGCGAGTACACGTTACAGCAGTTGATAGGAATCACGTAGTAGCAAATTACAGTAGTTGTATTGTAATAAAAAAAGGCATATTACAAAAGTTGATAGGAACCATGTAGTAGAAAATTACCAGCACTTGTCAAATAAAGCAATGCATGCCTGTCTGAAAGCAGAAGCATAAGAAAGATTCTATCAGAAGTCAGAAATTCCAGCAATTATTAAGTATGTAGAAGGACTGTTTTTGAATTATCCTATCTTTACAATAACAATGGGTGCAAATTTTGAAATTTAATATTTTTGGCTTTTAAACAAATATACTCGTGTATAAATGATTCATTTTCTTGAAGGTAGTTGTTTGCTCAAGCTAGATTCTACATTAAGGGGCACTACAAGGAATTGTTGTGGCGATGGTAATATATGTTGTGACTTTTTTCTTTTTATGGTTTCAAAGTTCGTGTCTATACTTCTGCCAAAAACAAGTTTAATGTCTATACTAACATCTTTTACTTTAATCTTAGCCATGTGACTTTGTTAGTAGACACTAATAAAAGTCTAACCCAAAACATTAGAATTAGAATTTATAGATTTCATCAACAAGCAAGTTGATATTAAATTCTTAAAGTGACATGAAAGGTATTCACTTGAGCTATACCTTGAAAGGATACAAACAAAATCATAGAAAATCCAAATCAACCAAGAGTTTCGCAAACTTAACACAAATATATGCTATACAAGTAGTGTGAAGCCTTGTTTCCATACCAATCACTTCAGCTTGATTTCAATCTTTTCTTAAGCTTAAATTTACACTCCAATGTCATAAGACTTCTGATATGAAGATGGTTATCCAGAACTCATATCAGTGTATGGTAATAAGCCTCAAACCGGTTCAGTTCAGCGATTATTAAGACAACAGACTTGCAACAGGATTCAAATTGTTCTCAGCCAAGACCTAACTAACATCACAACAACTTTTAGCCAACATTTCAACTCAATATGATGCTTTTTGAAAACATAACCTACACACAATTAAAGATATGCATGCATAGAGACCATCATCAGGTTGATTATTGGAACCCGGTATAATGAGTTCTTAGCTAGTGAAACTATAGTTCAATGTAACAATCTAAAATCCTCCATGTAAAGCTAACTAAAAATAAATGTCACCTATTTGGCTCTGCTGATAAAGAATCTTCCACCTCTTCCTCCTACCTTAACATAATTTGCAAGTTCGGTTGTTGGTAAGGCGCCTTATAATGGTTTCTCTAATGAATGCTTCAGCTGCATCTCCTTCGCACATAAGTGGACAAAATGTTCGGCTTCCATATTTTCTGTAATATCAATACAATAAGAGGCTACTAATTCTGATGAAGATGCAATAACTGCAGAAGCCCTTGTAGAGTTCTTTTGGTCTGCATTAGGCATCTCATGCAATTTTATTGAAGCTGCCAATGCTTCAATAGCACTGAGCAAAAGTTTGTACCAAGAACTAAAAATACTGAGGAAAAAAAAAAACTAACTGCATTAAGCTAGTATTTTTTGAGCTTAACTGAAGAAAATAATCATGAGGCTGAGTTCAGGATACCCAATTTATCATCAAGTAACAACCTTACTTTGTAATGAGAATTGGAAATAGAACATAAATAAACTTCTTTTATTATAATTTATGTTGGAAATAGCTTCTGTAGCAGAGCTTTTGTTCCTTGTACAATTTGAGAATAGGCCATTCTAAAGGTGCAACACATCTTACAAAATGATGGTCCAATAATTTACAAGCTGGAGGAGGATGGTCTGGATTATGTTTTAGACTTCTCTGAACAAAAGCCTTTCCTTCAGTAGACAAATGATCTGAGACTGTTGGGAGTTTTTTGTTATTACCAATCTTGAACACGTCAGCAACCTAGTATGTTAGCATGAAAATACAATCATACATCAAGGAATGTAGTTAAAAAAATCAAGGATTTTATTTGATCCTATGCATTTATTATATGATTGTAAAATGGGATTATAAAAGACCCATGTGTGATTAATAGGATACAGATATCAATACAATATATTACAGGGATAAAGAAATAACTAATATTTCCAATATATTGACATAAATTACTAACCCTTCATTCAGACTCAAGCATGGGAAAGATAGAGAGCATAGCTTCCACCAATAACTAGATATGTAGAAGAACTGACGTTGAATAATAATACAAAATGTAGAAAGCATCTCACTTACTTTTACTCTTAAGCAGACCTCTAGCCATCATTTCGCGAACAAGTTTCTCCGCCTTCTTGTTCTCATTTTTATCAAAGAGGGCACGAATAATTATTTCGCAAGTTATAGCATTAGGAATACATCCCTTGTTCTCCATTTTTGACAACAACGCAAACGCTTCATCAAATAAACCCTCTTTACAAAGCCCATTGATCATTACGTTATACGTTACGACATTTAGATTATAACCTTTAACCAAAAGATCTTGAAAAACCTCCCGTGAATCATTTAGTCTACCAACTTTGCAAAGTCCATCAACAAGTATAGTGTATGTGTACACATTTGGCTCAATACTCAAATCTTTCATTTTCTCCAGTAATGAAATTGCCTTGTCAACTTGATGACTTTTGCATAAAGCGTCAAACAAAGAATTGTATGTAATTACATCGGCTGGCTGACCCCTGTCATTCATCTCTTCAACAAGCTTCCAAGCACAAGTTAGTCTCCCTGATTTGCACAAACCATCGATAAGACTACTGTAAGTTACGGTATCAGGAACCATGTTTTTGGAATGCATTTCTTCAAAGAGATTTACAGCTTCATCCAACAATTTACTCTTACACAATCCATTAATCATGATATTGTAACTCTTAATATTAGGAGCCACTCCTCTTTGTGCCATAGTGTTGAATATATTTCTGGCCCTGTTCACTTTATTGACTAGACAATACCCATTCGTTAAGGTATTATAAGTAACAACATTGGGTTTTACACTGTCTTTCAACATCACGGCTATCACACTTTTAGCTTCTCTCATTTTTCCATCCTTGCCTAAAGCATCAACCAATGTATTAAAGCTACGAACATTGGGGTTGATCTTTTTCGATACCATTTCATTAAACAATTCAAATGCTTCTTTTAATCGACCCGCAATGCAAATGCCATGTATTAGAGTATTGTAAGTGACAATATTAGGCAAAATTCTCTTGAAAACCATTTCAGAACATAAATCGAATGCTTCATTTATAAGTTTATCTTTGCAAAGACTATCAATGATTGTGTTATACATTACCACGTCAGGCTTGACAAATTTCTCTTCGACACGTCTCAATAACAGGAGGGCAGCTTCTGTTTGTCCCATTTTACATACCCCATCGATCAAGATCCCGTAACTAACACGATCCAGCTGAAATCCTAGTAATATTACTTTATCATGAAATTGCAAAGCTTTTCGAACCTCACCATTAAGGCAGAGGCCTTTGATAAGTGTATTCAAGGTTATGTTATCCGGCACGTAACCCCTCTTGAAAATCTTGGTTACCAGAGAAAATGCAAAAAGTCATTTGATTGAGTTGACAGTAACAATTGATCAAGATATTCAATGTAACAATGTTTGGTCTGATTCCGTTGAGTTCCATTAGTTGAGAAAGGGAAATAACAGTGGAATAGTGTTTCAACTTTGTAAGAGAACCTAAAATCTTACCAAATTCGAGGATGGGTGGGTTGGATGCATAGAGAGCAAGCTGTTGAAGTCGGAAACAATATCATCGACAATGAAAGTAGATACAATTGGAGGAACAGAGTGGGATCGAGAGAGAGATCGAGAAGAAAGAAGAAAAGAGGGCTTAGAGAAAAACCTGAACCCTAAAAGTGACGACATTGTAAGATGAGGAATTTGTTGGCTCCTTCGATGGAAGCTCTCCCTTAAACACTTCCCCGGTAGGAGCAGCACCACCGTTCCCTTCAACGTTCGCTGTAGTAGTAGTTGTTTTTTTCTTCTCTTTTTTTGACAATAATAGTTTTTTCCCCTAGTAGTAGGTTTCTATGATATACTAGTAGGATACCCGGGTACTGCCGTGTTCTTTTTATGAATGAAGTTAGACATAATTTAAACTGGACAACACAAGTGAAAAAAAGACAAATTTTAAGATAAAAAAAGTAGTCTCAAATAAAAAAAAATAGATAAATATTAAAATCTAAAAATGTAAAATTATCATTTAAAAACAATCTATGCATTTATCCCGTGTTCTTTTAAATATTAGTGCAATATTTTTTTTATATATATAAAAATGTTGTTATCCCGTGTTTATATATATATATATATATATATATATATCATTGCAGTGTTTCCGTGTTTTTTTATATATCAGTAGAGTTATCCCGTGTTTTTTATATATCAGTTATCTCATAGTTTCAATTGATTAGTATATTATAGTAGATAGTAAAAGATAGATAGTAGATTATCAAATATATCAGTGCTGCTACATCATGTTTTTATATATATCATTGCAGTTATTCCGTGTTTTTTATATATCAGTACAGTTATCCCGTGTTTTTTTATATATTAGTCCAGTTATCTCATAGTTTCAATTGATTATTTTAGTTGATTTGTAGATTATAGCAGATAGTAAAAGATAGATAGTTGATTATCAATAAAACAAGTTTTATTCCGTGTTTTATTATATATCCCGACAATTATTTGTCCTTTTTTAGGTATTAGTGACAAATATTTGTCACATGTGTTTTAAATATTAATCGGTAGTTTAAATAGTCATTAAGTTTTCTTTTCTTTTAGATATTAATATCGTCTTTTTTTATATATCAGTGAAGTTATCCTATATTTTTTTATATTTTGTGCAATTATCTCGTAATTTTAATGGATTATTTTAGTTGATTAGTAGATTATAGTAGATAGTGGGAAAAGAAAGTGGGTGAGTTTGATTTGAATTTCGAAATTTGAAAATAAGTAGGAGAAAGTTGGAAAAAGAGTGAGAGTGAGAAGAAAGTGCATTGGGAGAAGAAATTTGAAAAAAAAAGTGATAGTAAATTATAATGTTGCCCTTAGTTAGATGAGTTGTCAAGTAAATCAGGAGACTTGTTTGGATAATTTAAGTGTGATTTGTTTGTATAAATAGATATTAGATTAGATAGATAAAGATTAGATAAATAGATATTAGATAGATAGTAGATTATCAATAAGAAATATTTATCCTGTGTTTTATTATATATATGTGACAATTATTTGTCCTTTTTTAGGTATTAGTGACAAATATTTGTCACATTCCTAGTTTAAAAAGTCATCAAGTCTTCTTGTTTTTTAGATATTAATCTCGTATTTTTTTATATATCAGTGTTGTTATCCCGTATTTTTTATATATCAGTGTAGTTATCTTGTAGTTGCAATTGATTATTTTAGTTGATTAGTAGATTATAGTAGATAGTGGGAAAAGAAAGTGAGTGGGTTTCATTAGAATTTTGAGATTTGAAAAAAAAGTATAAGAAAGTGGGTGTGTAATATTAAATGGTCTACATTTTACTCCTGTTTAATATTAATTTAATTATATTATATTGTATAGTAGATTAAAAAAATTTGGAAAAGAAATTTTTTAAATAAAGGGTGTGAGGCCACAAATAGTAGGTGTGTAAAAAAGTGAGATTGAATGAGAGAGAGTGTGAGAAAGGAAGAGAAAATAGAATTAAATATATTATTCTTCAAAAAAGTGATGATGTGTCAAAAAATTAAGATGTCTAAAATTGTCTTTTTGTAAGTTGTTTGCTTGATTAAATAGATAGATAGTGAGAAAGGAAGAGAAAATAGAATTAAATATATTATTCTCCCAAAAAGTGATGATGTGTTAAAAAATTAAGATGTCTAAAATTGTCTTTTTGTAAGTTGTTTGCTTGATTAAATAGATATTAGATTAGATTATCTTCGTCACATTTTATATGTAGTTTAAGGTTTTTGCACATATAATAAGAATAATGATTAGTAGTCTAAATTTTATAAAAAAGTGTTATCTAAATTACCATTTAACCATTTATCTCTCTACATAGATAAACGTGAATCATTTATTAAAGGCTTAAATATGTTTTTCGTCCCTGCAAATATAGCGATTTTTTAAATAAGTCCCTGCAAAAATTTTTTTAAAAAAAGGTCCTCGCAAAATAACTTTTTTTAAAAATGTCCTTTCGTTAAGTCTCTGTTAGCCATTTGCTGATGTGGCTAACAAAACTCCATATTGACATTGACATGTATTTAAATAATTTTTCTTATTAAATGATGTGGAATACACATAGGATTTTTTTGGGTCAAGAAATACACATAGGATTTATTAGGGTTCTTAAATTAGGGGTACCACCACCAAAATCCCTTCTTCCCGAAATTCCTCGCTTCTCATCTTCACGGAATCACCACCTGCCCATCTTCACGAAGTCACCACCTGTTGCTTCTCATTCCATTGTTTGCTTTTTTCTTCCTTTGTTTTTGTTCTCGATTCATATCCTCATTTTCTAAAATATGCTAACAAATTGAAATTGAAGGCCAACTAATTTTCACTGATATTGGTAAAATTAAGAAGCATCTCTGCTGGTGTGAATAAATGGTGGTTCTGATTATTAAAGATAAAGGATTCATAAGTATTAATAATGGGTATGGGGCGTTATCAAAAAAAAAATAGTGGGTATGGGGCAGATCTTGGGGATTTATAATTTAATCCAAGTCACTATTTTAAAATAAAAGTAAATAAAAAAAAGTTTAAATACAGTTTTGTCCCCAAGTTTTACCAACTCATGATTTTGATCCCCAAGTTTTAATTTCACGAATTTGATCCCCAAGTTTTCCAATTTGTAAAATCAGGGTCCCCACTAATTTAGTCAAAATTGATGCTGACCTGTCCGCCACTTAAACTACGTGGCAGCCACGCTGGCATGCCAAAGTGGTTTTTGTATATTAAAAATTGTTATTTTTATTTTAACATTTTGTTTATATATATATGTCTATATATATATATATATATATATATATATATATATTATATTTAAGAAATTAGAAATTAAAAAAAAACACTTAAACTATCAGATTAAACGAATCAAGGGAGCAGATAGAGAAAACTATCTGATAGTTTAAGTGTTTTTTTTAATTTCTAATTTCTTAAATATAATATAAATATATATATATATATATATATATGTATATATAAAAACAGAATGTTAAAATAAAAATAACAACTTTTAATATAAAAAAGGCACTTTGGCATGCTAACGTGGGGTACCCTGATTTTACAAATTGGGAAACTTGGGGATCAAAATCGTGAGTTGGTGAAACATGGGGGACCAAAACTGTATTTAAGCCTAAAAAAAATAATGACTTGGTGTTTGCTGGTATTTTTAGCAAACAATCACTAGTTTTATTAGAAGGTTTGTGAGATCAAACTAGAAAAATCTCAAAGCAATTGCCTTTGAATTGCAAAAGTTTTTTGTTTCAGAAAATGTAGAAAAGGGGACGGTTTGCAATGATTTAACAGAATTGAAAAGAAAAGAAGCAGTAAAAGGTGCAGGAATTATAAAGAACAGACAAATAAATTGCATTGAATCATAAAAATGGTACACGATCACATACAGGGATTCTTCCACTCGTTTTTCGCTCTGGCTTGGAAGTTAGAGTTTCAGGAATCGGTTGTGTATTGTGATTTTCGCGACCCCTGTTTCTTCTCAGAAACAGTTATTTATACAAGGGAAAAGGGGGGAAAATTCGAACTAGGTAACTGCCTAACAATTTGAAAATAAGTAACTGCTCCTACTTTCGGCCAAGTAACCGCTCCTACTTTCGACCGAAACTGCTCTGTCACGCTTCGACCAACTGCTAGCCTTCAACGCATAACCGCCCTGATTTCTGTCTGTCGAAAGCCTGTGTCGATTTTCCTCTCTCTTGCTTTTGCTTCCCTGGAAACTTGTCGAGTTTACCTTGCGCATGACCATTTTCTTTGTCGAAATAATATGGTCTTTGTGAAATAAATATAAATCAAGCCATGTTGACCATCTTTAATGAAGCCTGTCGAAATTACAGGCTAACAAATTGCCCCCCAAAAATGTCTTTTTCAACTGAACTTGAGGAGGAAGAAGAGAAAGACATTTTTTGAATTCACCATCGAAATAACTTTGCACTTGAGTAAAATAGCTGTATACCTGATGTCACCACTGTTAAATGTTGTTTCCATATTCAAACCTTGAACTTGAACAGCCTGTAGTTTCGGCCTTTGACCATGTTTACCGATTCTCTGTTCTACCTTTGAATGGTTCCAACATTTTCTGTTACGTTAATAACGCCGTAATTAAAGTGATGCCTCACTTTTCGGAACGCCAAACTCGTAACCAACTGACGCTCTCTCATACTTCTCCTTATAAATAGAAGAATTTTGTTTCTCATCTTTACCACTCCATAATTTTCTTCTTTTGCCTTTCCCGTTCCAAGATCATTCCCTTTGCTTTGAGTCTTCCGCGTAACCTCATCCCTCATAATCGCGGTGAGGTTGCCTGAAGGTTCAAAGTGATGGTTTTTGATCTCTGCGTATTATGGCTTTACTCCTTTTTTCTTCATGTCACTTGATTTTGCAACTTTCTGGGTTTATGCGGAAGACTCAAAGTGGGAGCAGGAAGATTCATCAGGTGTTTTGCCTTGATGATGACTGTCTTCCTTGGGGCGTCAATCTCTTCTCTCTGAAGGGCTTCCTGAGGTTTACCAAACAAGGAAACGCCCTGTTGAAAAACTTACAAGCCTAACGCGCAGACGAAAGAATGACCCCCTGAACGACGGGAAACGACAACGTGGTCGAAAAAGACCACCCAAAAGAGAAGTTACTTGGTCTTAAAAGACCAACTGCAATTCAGCGTTCATTTTATGCCTAGTTTATTTACCTTTTCGGCACTATGTAACTCACGAATGCCTATCTTGGCACATGTAACTTGGCAACATTATAATGAAATTTCTTCCATTTTATTCTTGGGCAATTTCTTATTCCGTGCTTTCGACAATGTTTTGGCAACTTAAATGCCATGTTTTTACGCTTTCTTTATATTTATTCCAGCGTTATTTTAACTTCGTGCAACGTTGGCTTATACTTTTTCAAGTATTTACCATTTATACGCAGAATCCTTTCATCAGCGCCAATCTCTTCGACCTCATATGCGCCGTTTGAATAAACTTGTAAAATTTTAAATGGTCCTTCCCAACTTGGGGACCATTTACCAAAGACTCTATCTTTTTTATCCATAGGTAATAGGACCTTCCACACTAGATCACCTGAATTAAAGGCTTTAGACTTAACCTTTTTGTTATAAGTTTTAGCTACCCTCTCTTTCTGTCGAATAAGCGTATCTAAAGCTAATAACCTTTCTTCGTCTAAATCAACCAATTCATCAAGCATCATATTCCAATAATAATCAGAGGGAATCTCCCACTGTCTTTGAATTCTTGTTGATTGTAGACAAATTTCAACAGGCAACACTGCATCGTGTCCAAATGTTAGCCTATAAGGAGTAGTGTTGATAGATTCTTTAGGTGAATTTCGACAAGCCCATAACGCTTGATCAAGGGTATTATGCCAATTCTTGGGTTTCTGCCCAACATGCTTTTTAATCAAATTAATAATAACTTTATTGGCAACTTCTACTTGTCCATTGGCTTGCGCATAATATGGTGTCGAAGTTAATAACTTAAAACCAATTTCGGAAGCAAACTCTACCATTTTTCTACCAGTAAAAACTGATCCCTGATCTGTAGTAATGGTTTCTGGAATTCCAAACCTATAAATGATATGATTTTGAATAAACCTTATCACTGCTTCCTGATCAACATTGGCTAAAGGTATAGCTTCAACCCATTTGGTGAAGTAATCAATTCCCACAAGGATATATCTATGGCCCTTCGACGAAGTTGGCTTTATCTCTCCAATCACATCTAGAGCCCAACCTCTAAATGGCCAAGGTTTGACTATGGCATGCAATTCATTTGCAGGTACATGTTGTATCCCAGCATGCTTTTGACACTCTTGGCATCCCTTAGCAAATTCTATGCAATCTTTCAGCATAGTTGGCCAATACATTCCTTGTCGAAATAATAACCACTTCATTTTCTGGCCTACTTGGTGTGAACCACACGCTCCACTATGTGTATCGGAAACTGCTAAATATGCCTCATTTTCACTAAGACATTTTAATAGTACTCCTTCAGGAGTCTTTTTAAACAATTCGTTTCCAATTATCACATAGCTCAAAGCTCTGTATTTTACCTTTTTATTGGTATTTCTTGTGGGATTTTGCAAATATTCCGCAATAGGCCTTCGCCAATCATTATTGGTCATATTGTCAAGAGCAAGAATTTCTGCTAAGTCAAAGTCACCAAAAAATTGACGTTTTTCGACAACAGCTAGTTCCTCGTTTGCATTTGTATCTGTTGCCCCCCCAGTTGTTGGTGTTGACAATAGTGACAAAGAATAGTCATTAGAAATGATTTTATCCTTTATTTCAATTAACTCTTCCAGGCTTTGTTTTGAAACTTTATAGCCTGAAGCGATTTGTGCCAATTCATTTGCCACTTGATTATCAATTCGTGGTAAATGTTCTAAGTGAACAGACTCAAATCTTTTTAACAAAGCATTGGCAACAACAAAGTATCTGATAAGGTGCTCTTTAATGCATTTGTACTCTCTTGTCAATTGTTTGATAACCAACTCAGAGTCACCTTTTATTTCGACATGACTTGCCCCCAGCTCAAGTAAGATTTCAAGGCCTACTATTAAAGCCTCATACTCAGCCTCATTATTGGAACAAACATCCCGAATTTTAAACTTATACTTTGTTGGAATGTTAGTAGGAGATATTATCAAAATACCAATCCCAACTCCATGTTTATGGCTTGAGCCATCAAAATACAACCTCCAAGGATATACGTCTACAAAACTTAATGTTTCTTCAACAACAGAATGGTCTACTATAAAATCAGCAACCACTTGTCCTTTAATTGATTTTAGAGGTTGATAAGTTAAGTTGTATTCTGACAAAGCCAAAGCCCATTTACCAATTCGGCTATGCATTATTGGTTTCGACAACATATGCTTAATAACATCAAAATGCGAATAAACAGAAACATCAGCTGGTTTTATATATTGCTTTAACTTTGTACACGAGAAATACAAACAAAGGCACAACTTTTCTATAGGAGTGTACCTCGTTTCGGCATCATTGAGGACCCTACTGAGGTAATAAATGGCCCTTTCGATACCACTATCATCCTCTTGTGCTAACATGCTACCTATTGTTCTATCAGAAGCTGCTATATACAATTTGAGCACTTTGTGTTGAATAACAGGCAACAAAATTGGTGGTTTCATCAAATAAGACTTGATTTCGTCGAAGGCTGCTTGATGCATTGGTTCCCATTTGAACTCTTCTTCCTTCTTCAGTCTTAATAATGGCGAAAAAACTTGTGTTTTGCCACTTAGATTTGATATAAATCTTCGTAGGAAATTGATTTTTCCCAGCAACGACTGAAGCTCCTTTTTGGTCGAAGGGGCCTTCGTTTCCATAATTGCCTTAGTCTTATTTTGATTGATTTCAATGCCTTTTTTGTGCACTATAAAACCCAAGAAATCACCTGCACGTACACAAAAGGCACATTTTAATGGATTTAATTTCAATCCATATTTCCTCATTCTTTCAAAAGAACGGCGAAGATGGTCTAGATGACCACTTTCTGAGGAAGATTTAACCACCACATCATCTATGTATACTTGCATAAAATCATCAATAAAATCATGAAACATAGAATTCATGGCCCTCTGATATGTAGCACCAGCATTCTTTAAACCAAAGGGCATTACTACCCATTCATAAACACCCAATGCCCCTGGACACCTAAAAGCAGTTTTTGACACATCCTCTTCAGCAATGAAAATTTGATTATACCCAGAATAACCATCGAGCATACTAAGATAATCAAATCCTGCTGCTGAATCTATTAGCATTTCTGCCACAGGCATTGCGTATTCGTCCTTGGGAGATGCATTATTTAAATCCCTAAAATCTATGCAAACTCTAAGAGTCCCATTTTTCTTTATTACAGGAACTATATTGGCTAACCATTCGACATACCTGACAGTTCTGATGAATTTGTTTCTGAATAGCCTTTCGATTTCCTCTTTGATCTTAGCCAACACTTGAGGAGCAAATCTTCTTGGCACTTGCTTCACTGGTTTCTTCCCTGGTCGAATTGGTGATTGCATTTCCACTACTTCTCGACTTAAACCAGGCATTTCATCGTAATCCCAAGCAAAGCAATCTTTGAACTCCCTTAGCAATGTGATGACTTGGGTTTTTAGAGAAGCATCAATATTCGCACTAATATAAGTTGGCCTTTTTATTGAGCCATTTCCCAAATCAACTTCTTCTAACGGGTCTTGAGCTTGCATATGTTTTGTCAAATCTTTAGGATCCTTTTCAAAACCTAATGGATCATTATCATAGATACAATCAAGTTTTTCATCTATGATTATGCCATTTTCTTCATGTAACTCACTGGCTTCGACAGCCATTGTTTGTTGAATAATTTCGGCCTCCATAGCCGCTTTAAACTTGTTTTCGGCCATATAAGCCGTAATTTTGTCCCATGCATTGGGCACTGGCATAAGAACATTTTCAAGAACCAGTGTTCCACCCCGTTGGTCGAAAAACACCATCAGGATAGACACTATCATCTCCCATTATTTCTCTTTCCCAAACAAAACCATAATTTGGATCAAGATGAACTGAGGCAAAAACATTATCCGCAGGGACATATGCCTCATTTGAAGATGAACATGGCGCAATCTTCGCCATTTGTTTCTCAAAGTTTTCCTTGGTAACTTGGTTCACATCAGCACGGAAGTAGCTCTGATCGGCTTCAACATACTCTACCAAACCATCTTCCTTCCACATTACTAAACGTTGATGCAAAGTTGAAGGGACAGCACCAACTCCATGGATCCACTCTCTACCAAGGAGTAAATTAAAATTCGCTTTAGAGGCTATCACTAAGAACAATGTAGTCCTCTTTATGGAACCAACGATTAAGTCCACCTCAATGGCCCCCAAAGAATGGCCAGTTTTGCCTTCATAGTTGCTTAAGACAATGTTATGTGGCCTGAGGTCAGTCTCGAACTTACCAATCTTCTTCAAAAGACCATGTGGCATCAAATTCACTGCAGCTCCACCATCCACTAACACTTTGTTAATCCCAACACCATTGACTTTGGCTTGGACATACAGGGGTTTCAAGTGGTTTTGCATACTCATATCTGGCTTCTCGAAAGTAGCCATTTGGTCTTCGACACATCCATTGTTCATCACATAATAACACATTGGCTTATGATGAGCCATATCCTCTGTAAAATCCTCTTCAACGTCATTTGGTACTGTGATAACATCGTACTCCAGAGGCAGTATTGATACCACATTGCAAACAACGTCGAAATCATCCTCAGAATCATTAAAATCAGACTCCATGTCTTCATCCATGCCGAGATCAGCATTTCTTTCTTTCACTGTTGACAATGGAGGAAATATTCTTTCAAGAGCAGGCCTTCTTGACTTTTCTGTTACCACAGCCTTGCCTTTGGCCTTATTCGCTGCACACACATGACTAACAACATCAGCATTCCTCTTTGTGGCAACTTCAGCTTTGTGAACCTCACTCTTCGCCACTATCATGCTGCGTGGAACTTGATTATTAGCCAAATGACTTGGAACCTGGTTAATGTCAAAGTGTGCCTTCTTCTTCTGTTGTCTTTGGTAACGACGCCACTGTGTTCTAGTCATAGGGTTCTTACCCTTATAGTTATTCTTATAATTAAACTTAATAGCATCAGTACCTGGCTTGACAGCTTTAACACGTTGATTATTGGACACCCACGCTTCGACAGGAGCACTAGCACTTGGGACAAAGGATTTACCTGTTGACAGCTTCAAATACCCTGTTGCTGAAGACTTCTCCTTAGCAATTTGTTGTTTACTTGTTGAAGGCTTTGCTGACACATTAGCCTCATAGCCAGGAAGATCTCCTTTTGCAAAGTCAAATTTTGGCCTGTTATCCAGCCATTTTCTTTTGCGTTGTTGTTGATCCTGATAACCTTCGACAGCTTTAGCTGCTTCTTTATCGAAGACAGCACTGCACCTTGGGCAAAGCATAACTTCGGAGTTATTCCACTTACACCGATTGAGGAAATCTATCAATTCTTCCTCAGCCTTGGGATACACAGCGTGTATCTTCCCATCATATTCTTTTAGGGTCACCTCCTGTTTCTTACCTTCAGCATACATAAAACCTTTTAATTTCTCGGTGGCAGTCTTGACACACTTAGGAGGGTCCGTCACTTGAGCATCCACCATGCCTACATCAGCTTCGACAGGCTCAGAGTACATAGCTTCAGCCTTAGGCAATGGATCAACATCAATCTGCATAGGAGCTTTCATTTTCTTATCAGCAAATTTGAGTCTTCCTTCGTCAATTGCTTTTTGCACAATATTCCTGAAGAGCACACAACGGTCAGTGTTATGTCCCAAAAAATTATGGAACTTACAATAACCCTTTTTCTTTCTTTGGTCAAGAGTTGGTATTTTGAGGCCTTTAGGCACTAATATTTGACCATCAGTTACTAAAAGATCAAAAATTTCATCACATTTAGTAACATCAAAAGTATAAGTCTTAGGCATAAATCTATCATTCTTAGGCTCTACAGGGTTATTCCCATTCGCAGGCCTTAATAATTTACAGGTATAAGGAGGACCAGGCTTAAGTTCAGCCACGTCTATCTCCTCTTCTTCGACATTACTATATGTAACGTCAAATTCTTCTTCGACATATGCCACTTTTTCTTTTTTATGATACCTATTCGACCTAGATTTTTCCTCTCTAAGCCTTTCAACTTGTCGAACTCTATCAGCCAAATGAGCCATATCTCGCAAATGAGATGTGTCTAATTTCTTTCTAATTGAGTAATCAAGGCCACCAGCAGCCATTTCGACAAGCTCATGTTCAGGGACTTGTGTGAAGCAACGAGATTTCAACAGCCTAAATCTGTTTAAGTAATCATCAATAGTTTCAGGCATTTTGCGCCGAACACTAGCCAATTCTTTAAGACTAATTTTCGACTGGCCCATGTAAAACTGTGCATGGAATGCCTTTTCTAATTGCCCCCATGTGAACATAGAACCAGGGGGTAAGGTCGTGAACCAAGTAAAAGCATTTTTAGTTAGAGAATTTGGAAAATATTTCATCTTCAAATTCTCATTTTGTGCTAAGTCCCCAGCCTCAGTCAAGAAACGAGCAATGTGTTCGACTGTGGACTCATTTGTATCACCACCAAATTTAGTAAACTTGGGAACTTTCCAGCCCCTTGGTAACTCAGTTTGTAATACGTATTCACATAATGGTGATACGAAGTTAGGCCTTTGTAAACCTATGTTAAGGCCATTTTGCGCCAAAATAGTTTCGACTAAAGTAGCTATATTGTTTTCTGCGCCAACATTGTGTTGTTGCACTTGTCGAACAACTTCATCAGCGTTCTGGTGTCTATTTACCAAAACTACTTCAGGGACGTGGTTTACTGCCCCTTGTAGTTCGCCTACAATTGTGGACGCTTCGACTGCAACTGCTCCTTGGGGGTTAACTGGCGACGCATTACCCGCAATAATAGGAACTTGCCTATTATTAACCGTTGGAGCCCCAAAGAAATCTGCAATCCTACTCATCTGATTTGCCAACATTTGGTAACTGTTATTGGTATTTTGAATCAATGGATTGAAAACTGTACCAATTTGTTGGGTAAGCATATTAACCATATCGTGATTACTCTCGTCTACTTGCTGTCTTAAGGCCAACAAAGACGCATTGGTTAATGCTGGGGGATTTCGACCAAATACGCTCTCAGAAGAGACATGTGTAGGGGAAAAGGTCGAAATATGTGGCATTCCAGTAGGCATGCCATACATTCCCAAAGGAAATGGGGGTAGATGCACGTTATTCAAACGTGGGTCTAAACCGTTTCCCATTTCCATGTAAGGGCTATGAAGCCCTGCACTTAACGGCAAAGACATAGGCAGAGATGCCATTTCTGACTGCGTTGAACCAACATTAGTCATTGATAATGAAGGAACGGTTATCGACGATGATGGTCCTGCGCTAATGTTTGCAGAATCCATTGTTGTTCCTTGCCCTTGTGAAACCACAGGGTTGGAACTAGACGCATTATTCGTACTGGACCGAACCATTTTACCACTTCTTAAGTGCATACAACAGCGAATACAAATAAGAGAGTATGAAAATGAACAAAATCAAAGGCAATGTCCCACTGGGCGTGCCAATTTGTTTGCTGGTATTTTTAGCAAACAATCACTAGTTTTATTAGAAGGTTTGTGAGATCAAACTAGAAAAATCTCAAAGCAATTGCCTTTGAATTGCAAAAGTTTTTTGTTTCAGAAAATGTAGAAAAGGGGACGGTTTGCAATGATTTAACAGAATTGAAAAGAAAAGAAGCAGTAAAAGGTGCAGGAATTATAAAGAACAGACAAATAAATTGCATTGAATCATAAAAATGGTACACGATCACATACAGGGATTCTTCCACTCGTTTTTCGCTCTGGCTTGGAAGTTAGAGTTTCAGGAATCGGTTGTGTATTGTGATTTTCGCGCCCCCTGTTTCTTCTCAGAAACAGTTATTTATACAAGGGAAAAGGGGGGAAAATTCGAACTAGGTAACTGCCTAACAATTTGAAAATAAGTAACTGCTCCTACTTTCGGCCAAGTAACCGCTCCTACTTTCGACCGAAACTGCTCTGTCACGCTTCGACCAACTGCTAGCCTTCAACGCATAACCGCCCTGATTTCTGTCTGTCGAAAGCCTGTGTCGATTTTCCTCTCTCTTGCTTTTGCTTCCCTGGAAACTTGTCGAGTTTACCTTGCGCATGACCATTTTCTTTGTCGAAATAATATGGTCTTTGTGAAATAAATATAAATCAAGCCATGTTGACCATCTTTAATGAAGCCTGTCGAAATTACAGGCTAACACTTGGAAAAGCCAATTGGCACTTCTGTTAGACAACTAAGCAAAATGTTAATGGAGACTTAACGGAAGGTCAAAAAATTATATTTGCAGGGATTTTTTTTTAAAAAAATAATTTTGCAGAAACTTATTTAAAAAATCGCTATATTTGCAAGGACTAAAAACATATTTAAGTTTTTATTAAATGTAAAAAGTTGTCATGATTAATAAGGGCAATAGTGAAAAAATATGTTAGATGTTTTCATGAAAATATAAAACAACAATTAATTTGGGATAAATTGATATTGCTAAAACAACTTATAAAATGAAACGGAGGTAGTAATATAGTCTTGGTTTACCTATTATGGTTAAACTAATAAATTGTTATATTTATTCTTTTATAACATAACATTTTATACTATATACACTAATATATATTCCATAAAATAAAATATAACCAACATACATTGATTTGAGCCATAACTGAGTTTGGATTCCATTTCAAAGTCTCAAGTTTGAGTCTTAGATGTGGCAGCATAGTTTTCATTTTAATTGTTATGGGGGCATAACTTTTTTTATACTCACAATCAATAATAATTCATTGTATGGGTGACATATAAAGTAGTTTTTTTTTTATAAGCAATGTTAGTGAGGGAGGGGGAATGTTAGTTTCTGGGATTTGAACCCAAGACCTCTTTCTTGCACTCCTTTGTGCCCATATAAAGTAGTTATTTATTGACTTACTTCTTTTTAGTGACATGTCAACCACGTGCAGAGCTTTGTATGGGCCCAACAGTGCCATCTCACAAAAAATCTCAAAATTAAGTAGTTATATATAGATATAATCGAATTGTTTAAATATAACTAACATTTTCTTGGAAATTGATATGGAGTTGGGTGGCACGATGTTTTTTTTTTCCGATAAGCAATGATTCATTGATATGAGCATTAGGGATGCTCAAAACCACAAATACAAGATTGAATCAATAATTGCTAATACAAGTAAGAGCATGAAGACGGTGAAAAACAAGAGTCTCTTCCCACCCCAAAGACAAACCAACACCAAGACAAATATTTGATATGAGACCCTATCAAGTCAAGTTTGGCTTCTTCCCCTCTAAAGCAAACACAATTCTGGGCTAGCCAGAGGCACCAGCAAGTTGTCAACCAAATCAAATATCTTACCCTCTAAACCCTTTTAGCTTTGCAAAGCTCACCAAAGTAAAGAAAATGTTGAGGTAAGTTGTATGAGATAGGCAACTGGATATCAAGCCAGCGACCAACCTCTCTCCACACCCTCAAGGAAATATCGCACTCTAGAAGCATATATCGGGGTCCTCTCTGTGATCATTACAAAGCACACACACAACCTCCTCCTCTGTATGAATAATATGGTGCCTCAAAAACACAACACGAACCGATAGAGAGTTATTAAGCACCCTCCAACCGAAAATAAGAATTTTCGATGGTATAAAGGTCTTCGGAAGAGCATTATAATCAGAAAAATCGTTGTTGTTTTCCTCTCTCGAAGTTGTGTCGGTTGATAACAAATGTTGCTGGCACGATGGTTAGTTTCTAGTCCACGGCTAAAAGGTTGCTGGTTTGTATCCCCTCGGAGTCTAACTATTTATTTTACCAAAACAAATAAAACTCTTTTTTAATTGTATACAAAAAAAAGTTAACTATAATAATAAATAAATTAGTATAACGTCTTATATTTTTTATATTATACAGTAATATTATTTCTTACATTAGTATTTTGAGTTACGAATAAATGTTTAATAAAGTTTAAAAAAACTTCAATTTTAAAAGTTAAAATCAATAAAATTTGCAATTGCTTTCTTAAAAACAACTTTGACTGAATCATTAAATTTAAAATTTTATTTAAAAACAACTTTGATCTAGTTTGTGAGAACTGGTTGATTCTTCGTAAATTTGGGAGGATTCACATTAATTGAAGAACCCAAAAAAGGAAATTACCACTGATCAGTTTGCCATATTTCACAAAAAAAGGGATGGATGCGATGCTATTGATTAGTGGTCAATGCATGAATCGAAAACTACTGAATGATCTTGGAGTACTTATTCATATCTTTATAATGTAAAGAGGAATCAACTTAATGTGCAAGTGCGAACAAGTTGGTGTATTTGTTTTTTGGTTGATAAAACAAGTTGGTGTATATTCACTCCAATACACGATTTCCTAATAGCTACAAGAACGACTCTTTCAAAAAATGATGGATTATGAACACACTTATTTGGAAGAATCTTCTAGACTACAAGATATGACCTCCAAATTAGACAATAAAGTTGATGGAGAATTGGATGATCAGGGAAATACAATGAGGGGAGTTGTTGCTGGAAACAAGAATCGAGCTTTTAATTTTGTTATCAAATTGTGTTTGTCAAAGTTGAATTTTATTTATGATAATATTTAATCATTTATTTTTTTATTTTAATTAAATAAAAAATTATATTCATAGTATACCAACTAGTATATTAGACACACCACCAACCGATACAGCGTACTGACGATGTATCCCCCTCGCATAACTAATACTTCGAGAGTTGCATACTGCATACCGAAACCTATACCACCAACGAGAATTGCGAACCAAGGTGACTATGGTTTTTTTTTTTTAGATAAGCAGGTAACTATGGTTTAATATATACTAGTGATTAAACATTTGAAGGGTTAATTACCACTTAGAAAAGCTCAAATTGATGCACACATAGTTAATTGGTAATTAATGGTCATCAGCATAAATATATGCCATTGAACCTTTCTTTATGATTTTCTTTCTTCCCAACATTTTCTAAAGTCAACAAAAGCACAACAACATTGTCAATTGTAACATCACCTTGATTACAAGATAGTAGCAAAGTTGTAATTCATCATATTCAAAATGACAATTTTAATTGCATATTATTTAAAACATGGACACTAAACTATCTATTATAAATAGAAGAATAGCTTAGGACATGAATTTCTAAATCACATCATTATTAGCACGTAGAGAATACACTTCAACTACAACTACCCATATTGCCCTTGCCACTCTCCCCTTGAAGATGCTGAAGCTCCCTGAAAGGATTTCAAAAGAGGAATCATCCAGTTTTTTCTTGTTTATATCAATAGTTTCTCCAATAGATTTCCACTGTAATGAAAACCTGTGACAAATTTTCAAACTTGATTAGTCATTTCAGATGAGCCATTTTATTTCGGAGTAAACTCAAATACTTTTTGGAAGTTCCTGTGAAAATCTATAATTGATGACATGCATTGTGTTCTATTCATTTGAAGTGAATAGAAGAGAAGAAGAATTGATCATCAAGCAATTCTATTAGAATTAGAATTTATAGATTTTATCATCAAGCAAGTTGATATGTCAATAATAGGGAATACCAAAGTTAGTTTCCTGAAGCTTGTAACTACTAACTCACTGTTAGCTCATTCAGTTAGTGCAGTTGTGCTGATGTGGCACTCTGCAGGTTGGTCATCACTTGTGTATAAATACCACTAAACTCAGTTGAGTAATCTAATGAAGAATTCAGTTAGGTTACATTATCATTCTGTTATACATTCTGTAAGTCAAATAGTATGTACAACTCAAAATTCTAGATGCATCCTCCCACCTCAATCACCAGTTCACCACCAAATTAATGTACCAAAGTAAGAAAACCACTAAAAGGATTATACCAGACAAGCCTAAACCTACTCTTATTCATGCTGTTATTACCAGTCCATATAGCAGAAAGCTGTCTCACAAAGGCAAATCCCAGAACTTAATAACATTCATAATACTTTTCTTCCCATTCATATCTCTAACCTGTAAGTTCAATTATTGTAAAAAAAAATTGTAAGTTCAATGTAATTCCTTATGCAGCATATGTGGAAGCAAAGAACACTCTTTAATTAAACACAAGTAAATACTGCATAAATAATAGAGAATCAACACATGTAGCAACAATACATGTTATATCTCTAGTTGAGCATGATAAAAGGGCTGGCAATCAAAGTAACACCCAGAAGCATTTGTAACACCAGTAATATGCAAGTTTATAATACAAGCAAGCATCTAAGGATAACAGTGTCATAAGACTTCTGATATGAAGATGGTTTTGCAGAACTCATATAAGTGTATGGTAATAAGCCTCAAACCGGTTCAGTTCAGCAATTATTAAGACAACAAACTTACAACAGGATTCAATTTGTTCTCAGCCAAGACCTAACTAACATCACAACAACTTGTAGCCAACATTTCAACACAATATGATGCTTTTTCATGAAAACAGAACCTACACACAATTAAAGATATGCATGCATAGAGACCATCATCGGGTTGATTATTGGAACCCAGTATAATGAGTTCTTGGCTAGTGAAACTACAGTTCAATGTAACAATCTAAAATCCTCCATGTAAAGCTAACTAAAATAAATGTCATCCACCACTTCCCCCTATCTTAACAATTTGCAAGTTTTGTTGTTGGTAAGGCACCTTATAATGGTTTCTCTAATGAATGCTTCAGCTTCATCTCCTTCTGCAATATCAATACAATGAGAGGCTACTAATTCTGATGAAGATGCAATAGCTGTAGAAGCCGTAGTAGAGTTCTTTTGGTCTGCATTAGGCATTTCATGCAATTTTATTGAAGTTGCCATAGCACTGAGCAAAAGTTTGTACCAAGAATTAAAAATACTGAAGAAAAAAAATCTGACTGGTATAGTAACAAGTTAAGCTAGTATTTTTTGAGTTTAACAGAAGAAAATAATCATGAGGTTGAGTTCAAGATACCCTATTTCTCATCAAGTAACAACCTTACTTTGTAATGAGAATTGGAAATAGAACATAAATAAACTTCTTTTATTATCATTAATGTTGGAAATAGCTTCTATAGCAGAGCTTTTGTTCCTTGTACAATTTGAGAATAGGCCATTCTAAAGGTGCAACACATCTTACAAAAATGATGGTCCAATAATTTACTAGCTGGAGGAGGATGGCCTGGATTATGTTTTAGACTTCTCTGAACAAAAGCCTTTCCTTCAGTAGACAGATGATCTGAGACTGTTGGGAGTTTCTTGTTATTACCAATCTTGAACACGTCAGCAACCTAGTATGTTAGCATGAAAATACAATCATACATCAAGGAATGTAGTTACAAAAATCAAGGATTTTATTTGCTCCTATGCATTTATTATATGTTTGTAAAATGGGATTATAAAAGACCAATGTGTGATTATAGGATACACATATGAATACATATATCACAGTGATAAAAAAATAACTAATATTTCCAATATATTGACATAAATTACTAACCCTTCATTCAGACTCCAGGGACGCTTAGTAGACATAAGCAAATGAAGCAAAAGAAAAACGTTTGCATGAGTCTCAATCATGGGAAAGATATAGAGCATATAGCTTCCACCAATAACTAGATATGTAGAAGGACTGACATTGAATAATAGTACAACATGTAGAAAGCATCTCAGTTACTTTTACTCTTAAGCAGTCCTCTAGCCATCATTTCGCGAACAAGTGTCTCCGCCTTCTTGTTCTCATTTTTATCAAAGAGGGCACGAATAATTATTTCGCAAGTTATAGCATCAGGAATACATCTATCGTTCTCCATTTTTGACAACAACGCAAACGCCTCATCAAATAAACTCTCTTTACAAAGCCCATTGATCATTACGTTATATGTTACGACATCTAGATTATAGCCTTTAACCAAAAGATCTTGAAAAACCTCTCGTGCATCCTTGAGTCTTCCAACTTTGCAAAGTCCATCAACAAGTATAGTGTATGTGTACAGATTTGGCTCAATACTCAAGTCTTTCATTTTCTTTAGTAATGCAATTGCCTTGTCAACTTGATGGCTTTTGCATAAAGCGGCTAACAAAGAACTGTAAGTAATTACATCGGCTGGCTGACCTCTGTCATTCATCTCTTCAACAAGCTTCCAAGCACAAGTTAGTCTCCCTGATTTGCACAAACCGTCGATAAGACTACTGTAAGTTACGGTATCAGGAACCATGTTTTTGGAATGCATTTCTTCAAAGAGATTTACAGCTTCATCCAACAATTTACTCTTGCATAACCCATTAATCATGATACTGTAGCTCTTAATATTAGGAGTCACTCCTCTTTGTGCCATAGTGTTGAATATATCTCTGGCCTTGTTCACTTTATTGACTAGACAATACCCATCCGTTAAGGTATTATAAGTAACAACATTGGGTATTACACTGTCTTTCAACATCACGGCTATCACACTTTTAGCTTCTCTCATTTTTCCTTCCTTGCCTAAAGCATCAACCAATGTATTAAAGCTACGAACATTGGGGTTGATGTTTTTCGATACCATTTCATTAAACAATTCAAATGCTTCTTTTAATTGACCCGCAATGCAAATGCCATGTATTAAAGTATTGTAAGTGACAATATTAGGCGAAATTCTCTTGAAAACCATTTCAGAACATAAATCGAATGCTTCATTTATAAGTTTATCTTTGCAAAGACTATCAATGATTGTGTTATACATTACCACGTCAGGCTTGACAAATTTCTCTTCGACACGTCTCAATAACAGGAGGGCAGCTTCTGTTTGTCCCATTTTACATACCCCATCGATCAAGATCCCGTAACTAACACGATCCAGCTGAAATCCTAGTAATATTACTTTATCATGAAATTGCAAAGCTTTTCGAACCTCACCATTAAGGCAGAGGCCTTTGATAAGTGTATTCAAGGTTATGTTATCCGGCACGTAACCCCTCTTGAAAATCTTGGTTACCAGAGAAAATGCAAAAGTCATTTGATTGAGTTGACAGTAACAATTGATCAAGATATTCAATGTAACAATGTTTGGTCTGATTCCGTTGAGTTCCATTAGTTGAGAAAGGGAAATAACAGTGGAATAGTGTTTCAACTTTGTAAGAGAACCTAAAATCTTACCAAATTCGAGGATGGGTGGGGTTGGATGCATAGAGAGCAAGCTGTTGAAGTCGGAAACAATATCATCGACAATGAAAGTAGATACAATTGGAGGAACAGAGTGGGATCGAGAGAGAGATCGAGAAGAAAGAAGAAAAGAGGGCTTAGAGAAAAACCTGAACCCTAAAAGTGACGACATTGTAAGGGTGAAAGATGAATAGATGAGGAATTTGTTGGCTCCTCCAATGGAAGCTCTTCCTAAACACTTCCCCGGTAGGAGGAACACCACCGTTCCCTTCAACGTTAGCTGTAGTAGCAGTTGTTTTTTTACTCTTTTTTTGACAATAGTTTTTTTTTCCTAGTAGTAGGTTTTTATGATATACAACCCCGTCCCATTTTATATATAATTTAAGGTTCTTGTACACATATTAAGAAAAATTTTAAATAATCTAAATTTTATAAAAAAAAATGTTGTCTAAATTACCATTTACTCCCTCTGTTCCAATATAGAAGTCGTTTAAGCCTTTTTCACCAAAACCAAGATACCACAATTCCATAACCAATGTTCCTCTTTTACCCTTATTCTTTCATTATCCAATGCACTCATGACACAAGATACAATGGTGTGCGCTACATACATTATCTCTCCTCCATCCATTGATATTGAAAATAGCTTTATGTTTTTTTTGGTGAGAAAATAGTTTTATGTTTAATTATTGGACTTTTCAAATATTTATTAGTCAATTTATGAAAAATGTGCAAGACAATAAATGAACATAGGGATATAATAGTCACAACATATATTTAAACTATCAAAGTAACAAGTAATATGAAACAAAATTTTGCTTAAAATGTGATAAGTATTGTGAAACGGAGGGAGTAACATTTTATCTCTCTACATAGAAAAACGTGAATCATTAATTAAATGTAAAAAGTTATCATGATTAATAAGGGCAATAGTGGAAAAATATGTTAGATGTTTTCTTGAAAATGTAAAACAACAATTAATTTGGGACAAATTGATTTTTTTTAAGCATTTGAGACAAATTGATATTGCTAAAACAACTTATAAAATGAGACAGAGGTAGTAATATAGCCTTGGTTTACCTATTATGGTTAAATTAATAAATTGTTATATCTATTCTTTTATAACATAACATTTTATACTATATACACTAATATATATTCCATAAAATAAAATATAACCAACATAGATTGATTTGAGCCATAACTGAATTTGGATTCCATCTTAAAGTCTCGAGTTCGAGTCTTAGATGTGACAGCAAAGTTTTCATTTTAATTGTTATGCGGGCATAACTTTTTTTATACTCACAATCAATAATAATTCATTGTATGGGTGACATATAAAGTAGTTGTTTTTTTTATAAGCAATGTTAGTGGGGGAGGGGGAATGTTAGTTTCTGGGGTTTGAACCTGAGACCTCTTTCTTGCACTCCTTTGGTGCATATATAAAGTAGTTATTTATTGACTCACTTCTTTTTAGTGACATGTCAACCACGTGCAGAGCTTTGTATGGGCCCAACGGTGCCATCTCACAATAAATCTCAAAATTAAGTAGTTATATATAGATATTAATCGAATTGTTTAAATATAACTAACATTTTCTTGAAAATTGATATGGAGTTGGATGGCACAATGTTTTTTTTCCGATAAGCAATGAATCACTGATATGAGCATTAGGGATGCTCAAAACCACAAATACAAGATGGAATCAATAATTGTTAATACAAGTAAGAGCATGAAGACAGTGAAAAACAATAGTCTCTTCTCACTCTGAAGACAAACCAACACCAAGACAAATATTTGATATGAGACCCTATCAAGTCAAGTTTGGCTTCTTCCCCTCTAAAGCAAACACAATTCCAGGCTAGCCAGAGGCACCAGCAAGTTGTCAACCAAATCAAATATCTTACCCTCTAAACCCTTTTATCTTTGCAAAGCTCACCAAAGTAAAGAAAATGTTTAGGTAAGTTGTATGAGACAGGCGACTGGATATCAAGCCAGCGACCAACCTCTCTCCACACCCTCAAGGAAATATCGCACTCCAAGAGCATATGTTGGGCTTTCTCTATGTGATCATTACAAAGCACACACACAGTCTCCTCCTTTATATGAATAATATGGTGCCTCAACAACACAACACGAGGTAGAGAGTTATTATGCACCCTCCAACTAAAAATAAGAATTTTCGATGGTATAGAGGTCTTCTAAAGAGCATTATAATCGGAAAAATCGTTGTTGTTTTCCTCTCCCGAAGTTGTGTCGGTTGATAACAAATGTTGCTGGCACGGTGGTTTGTTTCTGGTCCATGACTAAAAGGTTGCCAATTTGTATCCCCTCGGAGTCTAACTATTTATTGTACCAAAAACAAATATAAAACTCTTTTTTAATTGTATACAAAGTTAACTATAATAACAAATAATTTTTTTTATAATGTAAAGAGGAATCAGCTTAATGTGCAAGAAGATGGTTTTGCAGAACTCATATAAGTGTATGGTAATAAGCCTCAAACCGGTTCAGTTCAGCAATTATTAAGACAACAAACTTACAACATGATTCAATTTGTTCTTGTAGAAAGTATAGAATTCTCTGGAATTCATTTCAATTGTTTTCTGTTGTATTAATTTTCTAATCTTCTCAATTGAAAGATCAGATTATATATACAAGAGCACATTAGTGCACATTAGTGCAATTCAGTTTTGACTTAACAAAAATGTAATGTAAGTTTACAAACAACTAGTATATTCCCTATTACTCCCCCTCAAGTTGAGAGTGGAGAGCTGGTTGAAGCTTGCAACTCTAAGCTTGTCACGAAGATAACAGAATGCTGGTTTAGCAAGAGACTTCATAAGAATGTCTGCAACCTGTTCTTCTGCAGGAACATGAGAGACTATGAGAGACTTGCCAAGAACCTTTTCTCTCACGAAGAAGATATCTAATTCCATATGTTTAGTACGAGAGTGCAACACTGGATTGTGACTCAAGGCAACTGTGCTCTTGTTGTCACAGTAAATGACAGGAACATGTACAGGAACACGCAATTCTTGCAATAGGGATTGAATCCATAAAATTTCAGAAACTGCAAGAGCTAAGCTGCGATACTCAGCTTCAGCACTTGACTTTGCTACCAATGTCTGCTTCTTGGACCACCAAGACACCAAATTAGGACCAAAGTATACACAAGCACCAGGAGTAGACCTACGATCATCCACATCCGATGCCCAATCAGCATCACAGAAGGCTTGCAGCATGAAGGGAGGTGATCTAACAGCAGGTTCAAGCACTAAACCAAGGTCAATAGAGCCATTTAAGTATCTCAATATCCTTTTGACAGCAACCCAATGAGACTCAAGAGGTTGAGACATAAATTGGCAAGCTTTGTTTACAGCATACCCAATCTCAGGTCTAGTGATTGTGGCATACTGTAAACCTCCTACAATAGACCTGTAAACAGTAGGATCTTGTAGAAAATCAGAACCAAACTTGGAGAGTTTTATTTTAGCTGGCAAGGGAGTAGATATGCCCTTTGCACCAGCCATATCTGCTTTGGCTAGTAAGTCACGAATGTACTTGGCCTGAGACAACAAAATGCAACCATTTGTAGTATGCTTAACCTCTATCCCAAGAAAGTAATCAAGACTGCCAAACTGCTTGAGAGCAAAGACACCACCCAGTCTTGTAATGATGTCCTGTACAGCAGAGGAAGAGGATCCTGTAATAATGATGTCATCCACGTAGATGAGCATGTAAAGACAGATTCCATTGTGACTGTACACTAGCAAGGAAGGGTCACACTTGCTGGACACAAAACCAAACCCAATCAGAGTTTTAGTGAGCCTGTCATACCAAGCCCTTGGGGCTTGCTTTAACCCATAGATAGCTTTGTTTAACCTGCAAACTAGACCTTTTTCACCAACTTCAAAGCCTTGTGGTTGTGTCATATACACCTCTTCTTCAAGCAGCCCATGAAGAAAGGAATTATTGACATCCAGTTGTTGGATATTCCATTTATAAGTGAGAGCAAGGGTTAAAATGATTCTTACAGTTACTGGTTTCACAACAGGTGCAAAAGTTTCTGAGTAGTCACAACCATACTGTTGTAGAAATCCTTTAGCCACTAGTCTGGCTTTATATTTATTCACTGAACCATCCGGGTTTTCTTTGACACGAAAGACCCATTTACTACCAACAGATTTCCTGCCAGCAGGCAATGGTACAAGTGTCCAAGAATTATTGGCAACAAGTGCTTGATATTCAAGTTGCATTGCACGATACCACTCAGGAATGTTAAGAGCCTGAGCAACACTGTGAGGTTCAGCAACACTGTGAGGCTCAGTAGCAGCAAGTAGCAATGATGGAACTATCTTAGGTTTCACTATACCACTTTTGGAACGAATTTGCATAGGATGAAGATTAGTAATGGGAGGAGCAGGAGGTATAGGAGAGGCAGAATAAGAGGATTGAGGACTAATAGTGGGACTGGCAGACAGTGGAGTTTGTACTGGTGTAGAGAGTGCAGGGGATTGCATTGTAGCAGACACAGGAGACTGCATTGTAGCAGACACAGGAGACTGCAGTATAGGAGTTTGCACTGAGACAAGGTGGGGTGTTGCCAATGGAAATCGATTGAGGGGAACTATTGGCAAGGGAGAAGGCATAACAGAAGGTGCGGGTGAGGGAGAGTGAGGTGACAGGGTAGGACCAAGTCTAGTGGGTAAGATTCCAAGGGGAAAAGGAGTGGTCATAGGTGGAGCAACACTTGGTGGAGTAGAAGAAGACAACTCAGAGTAAGGAAATTTCCATTCATTGAATATTACATCCTTAGATATAAACAAACGACCATTGGAGTCAAGACATTTATAACCCTTGTGAGAAGGTGAATAGCCTAGAAACACACACTCAGAGGATCTGAATTGAAACTTGTGAGTATTATAAGGTCTTAACAAGGGAAAACATGCACACCCAAAAACTTTGAGAAAATCAATGTTAGGCAACTTATTGAACAACACAGTAAGAGGGATAAAAGCACGATTAGAGAGAGAAGGAAGCCTATTTATGAGATATACAGCTGTGTGAAAAGCATGATCCCAAAACTTTAGGGGTAAGTAAGCTTGAGATAACAAACACAATCCCATATCTACTGTATGTCTATGCTTCCTCTCCACTACACCATTTTGGTGATGTGTGTGAGGGCATATAAGTCTATGCTCAATGCCTAGAGATGACAGAAACTTAGTGAAAGGTCGAAATTCCCCTCCCTAGTCTGACTGTACAGCTTTAATTTTATGATTTAACTGTAATTCAACAAGTGTTTGAAACTGTTTAAAAATTGACAGTGTTTCTGACTTTTCTTTTATGAAATAAATCCAGGTAAATCTACTATAAGCATCAATGAAAGACACGTAGTATCTATAGCCAAGTGTAGAAGTCATGGGTGCAGGACCCCAAACATCACAAAATATGAATTCTAAAGGCATATTATAAACAGTAGTAGAAGGTGTAGACGGTAACTTATGAAGTTTGCCCATACAGCAGGCTACACAGAAATCATGAGTAGATTTACTAGAAATGGATTTGTTACACAATTGAAGGATATTGTTCAATACATTGTGATTAGGATGACCTAATCTGAGATGCCATAAGGAAGAAACAGATGTGGTGTGTGCTGGTACAGTGTTAGGGGGATTGGGAGTAACAGATGAATGTAGTACAGGTGGTAAACTAGTATGAGTAACACTATTAGAAACACTACTAGAGGCAGCACTAGAAGATTGAGCAGCTGTGGAACTTGCGGCAGAAGTACTTGGACCAGGAACAGGACTTGGAAAACTGTAAAGACCTTCAGAATTTAGGTGACCACGCAACAAGATAGAACCATCAACCTGAGATTTAACAAGACAAAAGTAAGGATGAAACTCAAAGAAGACATTATTATCCTTGGCAAATTGACTCACACTAACAAGATTTCTAGTGATTTGTGGCACTAACAGCATGTTATTCAGATGTAAATAAGTATCAGGTGCTAATGAAGAAGTAAAGGAAGTGGAACCAATAGAGTCAATACGAAGTCCTTTACCATTACCTAGGAACACATGTTCCTGGCCAGCCAGAGGAGTGGAGGTGGCAAAGTTGTTTGGATTGCCTGTGATGTGGTGAGATGCTCCAGAATCTACAATCCAGTTCTGTGACTGCTGCATAGGTGTGTTAGAACCAGTAACAGTTGCAGCATAGCCCATAAAAGCTTGCGGATACACTGGTGCAGTGGTAAAGCCAGTAGCAGGCGCAACAGTAGGAGCAACAGCAGAGTTAGTCCACACTAAGGCATTCTGAGGGGCAGGCCTGATATATTGATAAGGATTTGGTGCAAGTTGTGGAGGAGGTGGAGCATATTGAGGCACATAGTTTGCATTAAAACGATGATAACATTCAGCAGCAGCGTGGCCAATTTTGTAACAAACCTGACATTGAACATTGCTACGACCACCAGTACGGCCAGATCTGCCACCTCTACCACGATTAGAACGGCCACCACGATTAGATCTACCACCGCGAGAAGGAACACCAGATCCAGAAGCTGCATAGTGCGCTTGAGGCAGAGATTCCATTGAAGGAGCATTATCCTCAGGTTTAGAGGCAGCATGAGTGAGATTCAGAGTAGAAACTCCACTAACCATTTCGGCTTGTTGCTTGATGCGCACTTCATGTGCGAGAAGAAGTGATTCAACTTCGGAGAATTCAAACCAGTCAGTTTTGGTTGAAATCAAGGTCACAATGGACTCATACTCCGAAGGTAATCCTTCAAGGATTACATCTAATTGTTCTTCAGTTGTGACAGATTCACCAATTGATAGAAGCGAATCCACGAGTTGCTTGATACGAGCGAAAAATTCTGAGATCGACTTTTCGCCTTTCTTCGTCTTGCGAAGTTCAATGCGAAGATTCCTCGCCTGAGCTTTGATCTTCGACTGAGAGTGAGAATGGATCTTCTCCCAGAGTTGCCAAGTGTAGCGGCAACCAATCACTTGTGCGAGAACTGACGGCATGAGAGACGATTGCAACCACGCGAGGAGCAATTGATCCTGCAGTTCCCACTCAGTATAGGCAGGATTTTCCAATGTCGCTGCACGATCTTCTTCAGTAAGGTACTGTGGTGGAGTTTCCGGCGAGACACAGAAACGGTGAAGTCTGTGTGCACGAAGCACTGGCTCTACTTGCTGGAGCCACACCGGAAAATTATCTGCATCGAGCTTCGCCGTAACCTGGTAATTGAACGATTTGAAAGGTTTCGTGATCGAAAGTGCTGAGGACGCCATAGTAAGGATCGGAAATTCACGTTGGTGAATTTACGAGACTGCTGATACCATGTAGAAAGTATAGAATTCTCTGGAATTCATTTCAATTGTTTTCTGTTGTATTAATTTTCTAATCTTCTCAATTGAAAGATCAGATTATATATACAAGAGCACATTAGTGCAATTCAGTTATGCTGACGTGGCTTCACTCAGCACTATTCTAACAAACTTACAAAAGGAATATTAATCTGTTTTGACTTAACAAAAATGCAATGTAAGTTTACAAACAACTAGTATATTCCCTATTAGTTCTCAGCCAAGACCTAACTAACATCACAACAACTTTTAGCCAACATTTCAACTCAATATGATGCTTTTTCAAGAAAACAGAACCTACACACAATTAAAGATATGCATGCATAGAGACCATCATCAGGTTGATTATTGGACCGGTACAACGAGTTCTTGGCTAGTGAAACTACAGTTCAATGTAACAATCAAAAATCCTCCATGTAAAGCTAGCTAAAATAAATGTCATCCACCACTTCCCCCTATCTTAACAATTTGCAAGTTTGGTTGTTGTTAAGGCGCCTTATAATGGTTTCTCTAATGAATGCTTCAGCTGCATCTCCTTCTGCAATATCGATACAATGAGAGGCTACTAATTCTGATGAAGATGCAATAGCTGTAGAAGCCGTAGTAGAGTTCTTTTGGTCTGCATTAGGCATTTCATGCAATTTTATTGAAGTTACCATAGCACTGAGCAAAAATTTGTACCAAGAATTAAAAATACTGAAGAAAAAAAATCTGACTGGTATAGTAACAAGTTAAGCTAGTATTTTTTGAGTTTAACAGAAGAAAATAATCATGAGGTTGAGTTCAAGATACCCTATTTCTCATCAAGTAACAACCTTACTTTGTAATGAGAATTGGAAATAGAACATAAATAAACTTCTTTTATTATGATTTATGTTGGAAATAGCTTCTGTAGCAGAGCTTTTTCTCCTTGTACAATTTGAGAATAAGCCTTTCTAGAGGTGCAGCACATCTTACAAAATGATGGTCCAATAATTACTAGCTGGAGGAGGATGGTCTGGATTATGTTTTATACTTCTCTGAACAAAAGTCTTTCCTTCAGTAGACAGATGATCTGAGACTGTTGGGAGATTTTTGTTATTACCAATCTTGAACACGTCAGCAACCTAGTATGTTAGCATGAAAATACAATCATACATCAAGGAATGTAGTTACAAAAATCAAGGATTCTAAAATGGGATTATAAAAGACCCATGTGTGATTAATAGGATACACATATCAATACTATTACAGGGATAAAGAAATAACTAATATTTCCAATATATTGACATATATTACTAACCCTTCATTCAGACTCCAGGGACGCTTAGTAGACATAAGCAAATGAAGCAAAAGAAAAACGTTTGCATGAGTCTCAATCATGGGAAAGATATAGAGCATATAGCTTCCACCAATAACTAGATATGTAGAAGGACTGACATTGAATAATAGTACAACATGTAGAAAGCATCTCAGTTACTTTTACTCTTAAGCAGTCCTCTAGCCATCATTTCGCGAACAAGTTTCTCCGCCTTCTTGTTCTCATTTTTTTCAAAGAGGGCACGAATAATTATTTCGTAAGTTATAGCATCAGGAATACATCTATCGTTCTCCATTTTTGACAACAACGCAAACGCCTCATCAAATAAACTCTCTTTACAAAGCCCATTGATCATTACGTTATATGTTACGACATCTAGATTATAGCCTTTAACCAAAAGATCTTGAAAAACCTCTCGTGCATCCTTGAGTCTTCCAACTTTGCAAAGTCCATCAACAAGTATAGTGTATGTGTACAGATTTGGCTCAATACTCAAGTCTTTCATTTTCTTTAGTAATGCAATTGCCTTGTCAACTTGATGGCTTTTGCATAAAGCGGCTAACAAAGAACTGTAAGTAATTACATCGGCTGGCTGACCTCTGTCATTCATCTCTTCAACAAGCTTCCAAGCACAAGTTAGTCTCCCTGATTTGCACAAACCATCGATAAGACTACTGTAAGCTGTGGTATCAGTAGCTATGTTTTTGGAATGCATTTGTTCAAATAGATTTACCGCTTCATCCAACATTTTAATCTTACATAATCCATTTATCATGATAGTATAGCAGTGAGTATCAGTAGTCACTCCTCTTTGCGCCATAGTGTTGAATATATCTCTGGCCTTGTTCACTTCATTGACTAGACAATACCCATCCATTAAAGTATTATAAGTAACAACATTCGGTATTAAACCGTCTTTCAACATCAAGACTATCACACTTCTAGCTTCTCTCATCTTTCCTTCCTTGCCTAAAGCATCAACCAATGTATTAAAGGTATAAACAGAGGGGGTGATGTTTTTCAATACCATTTCATTCAACAATTCAAATGCTTCTTTTAATCGACCGACAATGCAAAAGCCATGGATTAGAGCATTGTAAGTGACAACATCAGGCATAATTCTCTTCATAACCATTTCAGAATACAGATCAAATGCATCATTTACAAGTTTATCTTTACAAAAACTATCAATAGTTGCGGTGTACATTACTACACTAGGCCTGACAAATTGAGCACCAACCACTCTCAGCAAACGAAGTGCGGCACCTGTTTGTCCCATTTTACATAACCCATTGATCAAAGTCCCATAACTTACAGAATTCAACTGAAATCCTTGTAATATTAGTTTGTCATGAAAGTATAGAGCTTTGTGGACCTCGCCATTAACGCACAGCCCTTTGATAAGTGTAGTCAATGTTATGGTGGTAGGCCGGTAACCCCATTTGACAATCTTGGCCATTACAGAAAACGCGAAGTTCATTTGATTGAGTTGACAGTAGCAATTGATCAAGATATTCAATGTAACAATACTTGGTCTAATGCTGTTGAGTTCCATTTGAGGAGAAAGGGAAAGAACAGTGGTGTAGTGTTTCATCTTTGCAAAAGAACCTAAAATCTTATTAAATTCGAGAATGGGTGGGGTTGGATGCATAGAGAGCATGCTTTTGAACTCATAAACGAGAAATGGGGGCAGAGAGTGGGATTGAGAGAGAAAACGAAAAGAAAGAAGAAAAGAGGGCTTAGAGAAAAACCTGAACCCTAAAAGTGACGACATTAATGACTGAATAGCGGTGACTTTGGCGTTTGCAAGGAGCGGCAGTTGACGGCGTCTCCGTGGCTGATGGTTGGTACGACGGTGCTGAGAATGAATTGTGATTTGCGAATTACACGGTAAAGTTTTTGTCAAAAAATTGTTTTTTATAACATAAATTTCTGATATTTGAAAAACAGAGTTTTTGTCAAACAATTTTTTTTTTTTTTTTATAAAATGAAATGAAGCCTTGAATTTTTTAAGGGAGACCGACGTTTTTTTTATAAGCAATGTTAGTGGGGGTGGGGGAATGCTAATTTCCGGGGATTGATCCGGGACCTCCTTCTTGGACTCTTTTAGTGCACTCTTTCGGTATTCCGTAGCTCGTCAACTGAGCTACCTACTTGGGATGAATGACGTGAAAATGTGACTGACAGTTTTTATAAAGAGACACTAACTAATAATAGTCAAAGTTTTTGTAAAAAAAAAAGTCAAAGTGAATGTATTTTTTTTGGTTACAAAAGCTAGAAAGGGAAAAAAAACTAGACTCTTGGGACAACCACCGTGTCAGCGTCGTCACGAAGCAAATTCCTCATCTCTGACGGGCACTCGTTGAGCTCCACAAAAACCGTGTCCGTTAATGCTCCTTGTCTAGCCAGAAAATTAGCATACCTGTTTTCCTCTCTAAGGTTATGGATGATGGTGCATCTCCACTCCCGTTGAAGAAACTCCTGAATGGTCTTGTTTTGGTTACAAAATCTGTGGTGATCAGAAACTCATTGATGCACAAAAGTCACGGTAGTTAACGAATCTGACACACACACGTCACGTTACGAATGCCAAGCTCCCAACACAGCTTCACACCAAGTAAGAAAGTGAGTGTATTTGATTGGGATTTTAAAAGACTTTTTTATGATTAAAAAGTCTTGTGGTATTGGAGAAGACTCTTAAGTAATCTCTTATATATATGTGGCTTGTCATGCCATTTCAAATTGGCTCCAATTTTTTTTTTCTTTCCTTCTTTTCCTTTTTTCCATTTTTTCTCTTTTTCCTTTTTCTTCTTTTATATTTTAAAGTTTTACTTTTTTTCTTCATTTTTTTCCCTTCTTCCATTTTGGTTTCAGTTTTTTTTTCTACTTTTATATTTTAAAATTTTGTATTTTTTCTTTTTTATATTTTAAGGGGTATTTTACAGTCTCGGAAAATTTTAGATATTTAAATATGAAAAAAAAAATTCTTCAATAATCCATTTTGTGAGAAAAAGATTTAATTTCATTACAAAATATGTAACAAGATGCTAAACAGTGTGTTTTGGTGTACTTGGGCAAAAAAATTATTTTGTACAAAAATGCGTAAAGTGAAATGTTAAGCAGTATGTTTTAGGGTACTTTAGGATTCATAAAAAAATTTAACTCTTCAAATACCAAAAATTTCTTCGAAAGTAAACAGATTGGTAAAAAATAATAATAAGTTTGTGACAAAAGACGTAAAGTGAGATGCTAAACAGCATGTTTTGGTGTACTTATGGTGGAAAAAAAATATTTTGTACCAAAATACGTGTGAAATGTTAAGCAGTATGTTTTCCGGTACTTTAGAATTCATAAAAAAAAAATTCTTCAAATACCAGAAGTTTCTTCGTAAGTAAACTGTTTGGTTAAAAAAGAATAATAAGTTTGTGACAAAATACGTAAAGTGAGATGCTAAACAGTGTGCTTTAGTGTACTTGATTGTGAAAAAAATCATTTTGTACCAAAATGCTTAAACTGAAATGTTAAATAGTATGTTTTGGGGTACTTTAGGATTCATAAAAACTTTTTAAGTCTTCAAATACCAGAAGTATCTTTGTAAATAACCGGTTTGGTAAAAAATAATAATAAGTTTGTGATAAAATTCGTAAAGTGTGATGCTGACGATGTATTTTGGGATACTATAGGGTCCCAAATTTTTTTTAGATGTTCAAATACGCGAAGTTCGTTCTTCAATAACATGTTTGATGAAAAAGCAAAAAAATATTCGTGACAAAATAGGTTCCAGAAAAATGTTTACATGTTCAAATTGGTGTTTTCTTCTTTATTTTGATAATTTCGCACCAGCGAGTATTAGAAGCATACTTAAATTGGTGTTTAGTTTTAAATCAGACTCTTTATGATACCTACATACATGTTTCACTTTCTATTTGTGTTGTCTTATTTTCTTTTTCATTATGGGTTAGGTTTTTATATTTCTGATAAATATAGATAACATTATTAAAACTTTTTATATTTTTTCTTCTTCTTATTATTTGTGAATTTTCAATTCCAATGTCTTTGTTAAAGTTTATTTTTAATTTTATAATATTGTTATTTAATTTATATTTAAAAGTTAACTTTTTTCTATGGGAACTTCGGTCTCATTTACAATAGAACTCCCCAACATTTTATTACAATTTTGTATAGGTGTTTTTATTTTAATGGTGATTTTTATTTAACCTTGCATGATGTATTGATGTACTTCTTCCGGACTTGATTATAAGCAAAAATAATTACCTTTACACATATTAAGAATAGTAGTTTTATGCATTTAATTTCCTTGGATTCATGGAAAAAATAAATACATTTACTAAACTATTTCTAATTAATAGTCATCTTCTCACAATATTAATGTTTTTTTGGTAAAAAAAGGAGTTGATTTAATACATTTACATCCATCGATACTAGCTCACCCCGTGCATCGCACGAGAGTGATACACATATATTTCAACCAACTATGTATAAGCTACTAGCTAACATTACTTTCAACTTTCTATAGGTGGTGCTATTTTATTGGTGGTTTTCATCTAACCCTGCACGATACCCACGTGTTTCACTTTCTATTTGTGTTGTCTTCTTTATTTTTGTCATTTCGCATCAAACGGTATCAAAAAATACTTTAATTGGTGTTTAAATTTTTATCTTCTTTCAACGGGAACTTCAGCCACATTTATAATACAACCTCCACCATCTTCTTTCAACTTTATATAACTGCTCCTATTTTATCATGAGTTTTCATACAACCATGCATGATACCCACGTGTTTTAGTTTTTAATTGTGTTGTCTTCTTTTCTTTCTTATCATGGGCTAAGTTTTTATATTTACATTTGATAAATATGGATTATGTTACTAAAAGCTTTAGACATTTTCTTCCCATTATCTATGGATGTTTAATTTCAACGTTTTTTGTCAATATTCTTTTTAAATTTTATAATCTTCTTATTTAATTTATAGCTATAATTTAATTTCAATCCACAATTATTTGACTATATATTTTACAAACCAACATCATTGGTCCACTAGCATAAGCTACCCTGGGACACGGGGTCGACTTAGTGCTCCCAAGTTTGATTTCTACAGTGGACAGAAAACTGTTGTCTTGAATGATTGGTTTATTAAATAGGGTTTCCCCTTCCGGTTTTACTTTAGTTTTGCTAACTAAAATTTAGTCAATCCCGTGCGTAGCACGGGTCAGGCGGCTAGTAATGTAAATAAGTTGTGGTATTTAAGTAGAACTTTCACAATTTTTTAAAAAGTGAATCCAATTCCAAGAGTATTCAATCAAAACTTTTTAGAAGTTATAAAAAGTTTGGTGGTATTCGAAAACTTTCGAATTTCGATGAATTGCATTCTAAGGTTAATAAATAACACAAACAAATATGTAGGCAAAATAAAGTTGGATTATGTTTCGGACTGGGCCGAGGGCCCAATCCGCTCAAACAAGCCACGACTGGCTAATCCAACGAGGATCCACTCAATGGTATGATCAGTGCTCGCTCACGCGTGATCAACGGCTCGGATCGAACCGGCCGATCCAACAACCAGGAAGCACTACCTGACACTATAAATAGGGGTCCACCTCAACTGACAGGTGCACTTTTTGACACATTAGTTACTCCTACTTTGACTCCGACTCCACTGACTTAGGTGTCGGAGTGACTTTGCAGGTACAACTCAAGCCGAGCTCTGCTTCCGACCTACTCACAAACAGTATGACCAGACAAATTAACCGGTTCATTGCTAGGACTATCAGGGACGGTTCAGATTAGAACTTGTAATTGGAAGCATCTTCATCAATGAATTATCAAAGAATATCATAAAATAATTTCCTTAACATAAAGATGGTTAAAGGAGAAAGAAGTGCCAATTTCTGGTCCAAAGAGGCTTGAAAGGCACAATCAAGCATATCTTTCCTCTCCTATACATCTAGTCTAGTACATCTAGATGATGATGATGATAATAATAATAATAATAATAATAATAATAATAATAATAATAATAATAATAATAATAGTAGTAGTAATAATAAATGGTGATAGATGAAAGGTCCATTTAGCTGAAAATAGAAGGGCCAGAACAATGAATGGGAAATTTGAGATTTATCTAAATGGAGGATGTGATTGAGTTGTGCATATATCAAGGAATGTTGTTTTCCCATACTTTTCAAAAAGGAAAATTTGACTATTTTTTTATTGACACCAGGGTATCCACTGTTAAACGCAGTGACTAATCCCCTCGTTGGATTGCAGACACTTCGAAGGGTGGGACAGCTGGCCCAGAGATTTAAAGCTGCTCTATACCCAATGCGACAATCGAACCCTCGACACTTGGTTAAGGAATGATGAGCCCCAACCGCTCAACCACACCCCTGAGTTAAAATTAGACTCATTTTGATATGACATGTTATAAAATTTATTATAAATGTATCTTTACTATTCGTCTGTCAACTTGTTGTCAACAATGTCTACAAAATATTCCAAAAAAAAGAAGGATAAATGCCTATAATAACAAACCAAGAACATGAATAACATAAACCAAGATTTGCAATCCATACAATACATAATGATACAATCTCTTGATTTGATATCATAAAATAAAAAAACACACAATTAAGATAAATCCATTCGGTAGCAAATCAGGACATGCTCTAACTTAAGGTGCTAACTCGGCGGAAACAGCTTAGCCTTGTATTATTAAGGTGCCGAGTTCAAATCCCCTCTGGGACAGTTGTGAAATTAACAAAATTTCCCCATTCCCCAATTTTTTTTTAAAAAAAGGACATGCTCTCCATATACATTAGTTGCAGCTACAGATCCCATTTTCTAAGTAAGGCATGAAACTCTAAGCCTTTAGACAGAGTTGGATAGACAAATACCACTTCAACATATCTCATTTCTTTTTATAAGTATGTCTCCCTTAAAATGCTAATGGTGTACATTAGAAAGACTAAGAAAAAAAAAACCAAAAGTCTAACACTCTTTAACAAATACATGGTTCTAAAATAGCTCATATAATTTGAAAATAAACCTCATACAAGTAGCATGTGAGTATTGAAATAAGAGATAAACTGAAGTAATATTAAAATTAATAGGTCAACAGCTGGTCAACAGTCAGATAAGGTTTCTTCTTCCACTTCATGGTGTCCAGCTCCAGGATTAGCAGTTTGGTACATACGTTATTGTCATTGTAGGATTTATGTTTTATTCAACAAAGAAATATATACTACATGCATGAACAATTGTTTTTTTCTTACTATTCAATTAATTTCATGCTGAAATCCCAGAGTTTCTTTGCCAAATCAGTGTCTGTACTCAGTGAGCTTGGTTCAGCTAAAATACTGTCAGAAAAGTATTTGCCACTAATCCCCTTCACTTGTGGGTGCAATGCTACATAACATGTTGTTGCTGCTCCCTACGATGAGATTGAAGAAGGTGAAAATGGGAAGATGATGATGATGATAATAATAATAATAATAATAATAATAATAATAATAATAATAATAATAATAATAATAATAAATTGAATGTTGAACTTTCAAATTCGCTATTAGATATATTAAAATTTGGGTTAGACATATCTCAACCCTACAAAACCAGCTTGTAGAGTGAGAGATGCCTCCCACTTATTAACTATTTTTTAGATTATATCACATCCGACGTGAGACTCTTAACCAGTGTTAAAGAACCGAACTGTAGATAGAAGAAAGAAATGATTTTATTGATGAATTTCAAGAGGAATAACCTTCTGCCTAGAGCTTACAGCTCCTCAGAGAATGCTCTCTGCCTATTCTGTTTTACAGAAAAGTTTTACAAAATGTTCAATCATACCTCTCAAAGGCTAAACACAACCTATATAGGCCTATAGTTGGCTGTAACGGCCAAACAGCTAAGCTAACTAATTACCAAGTAGTTACATCAGTTTTCAGTTACTATTCTAGTTACATAACTGCCTAAACTAATAACAACTACTATTAGTAACCAACTACATCAGGCTAACAGTAATTGCTGCTTGCTCCTTCCTTGGGCATTACACTCCCCAAACCTGCGGGCCTGGGCTCTCTGAGCCCACTGCCAAATCTACAATAAGACCATCATCACAAAACCCATCAACCTCTCATGCCTAGGACTGGACAACTGGAGCGTGACCAGACTGACCAAATAGTGGGTGGTAGCGGGTGGCCCAACAGATCTTGGATAGACTCTTATACCATATTAGAATAGGGGTTTGGCCTAACTCAACCTTATAAAACCAACTTGTAGAGTGAGGTATGTCTCCCACTTATAAACTCTTTTACAGGCCATAACACATCCGATCTGAGACTTTTAACAAGATTAAATAAATAGTCAATGACAATTTTCGTGACATTTATATTTATAGGTCAATCTTGGTTAAATTACCTGTTGGACACTTTTAATTACATACTCCCCAAGCAAATCGTGTAGATCTACATGAATCAGACAAAAACATGAACCATAAAACTCAGCAACTCATAATCTGAATAGAAAAACAACATTTCATTAGAGAAATATCCATAAAAAACTTCTATAGACAACATAAGTTGTGTTGCAATTAAGTTCTATTAACTACAAATGATGCTTCCTATTCAACATGAACTACCATTTTCTTCTTCTACAAAATATTGGACTAAAACACCTATAGAACTATGAAGAGGAAAGATTACTGCATTATGAATTATATTAATGGCAATTCAAGGAAAATAAATATCAAATATCTCCTTCACATGATGGAGGATTATGCAGAGTACTTCATTTAGTATCATTTATCTCAGGATTTTCATAATTTATATACGATCATAAATTCATATGAATGGTAAAATCAAATGTATTACTAACCTTTAGGCATAGTTATACCAACCTCAGGACTTACAATACCGGTGTAAATAGCTCCTGGATGAAGAGAATTTGCAGTAATATCAACCCCATCTTCCTGATCAAGATGAAAAAATTAATATTAGATACTCCCTTCATCCCATTTTGTTTGCAGGTTAAGGTTTTGGCACATTTCTTAAGAAGAATAATTAGTAGTCTAAATTGTATAAAAGATATTGTCTAATTTACCATTTAACCCTCTATCTCTCTCTACATAGATAAATGATACATTAGGCGGGGAGGGGGAAAGGTAGGCTAGAATTAGTTGGCTTGGGAGAGGACAGACACTCTCTGATAGTAATAAGAAGAAATGGGGAAGGGTATTTGTGAGAAAACACTAAAAGAATGTAAGTGGGGATAGCACTTTGGCACCATAGGGCGCCAAGAGTGTGTGTGAGTGCTGGCAGAGTATCCTAACTGCCAGGAGAGAGAAAATAGATCTGAATATTATATAGGTGGGGTCCATTGTGTGATGAGGTAGGCAAGTATTTGGATTCACTGCATTGGGAGGCATTGGGTACCTCGAATCACCCATTATCACTATACTACTTTTACTATTTTCTGCACTATTGTAATCACTGACTGATTCACACTGAATCAGCACCGTTTCTTCCCTATTATATCAATAGAACAGTACATTCACCTTGAGTGTACCTTTATATCTCATTTTTACCAAGTTGATCCTATCACTCTCGAATATGCCTGGTTATCTTTTCTCTTTGTTTTCCTGCACTTCCCATTGTAGCTAATGGATAGCGTTGCTGATATGATATCATCTAGTTTCAGCCCTCCATTTCCATAAACATAGTGAATCTAGTTCTATTTCCTTATTCTATCGCAGGTATCTATCATCCTATAGAAATATTATGGTTGATGGATTATAAAGAGTAGTGAATAGAAGACAAATACTGCAAAAAGTAACTCTAAATAATTCCATAAATAATCAGCTAGCTTGAGATAAAATACTTTATAGCACAAAGAAATGAACACAGTGAACAAGATATGAGAACATAGTTTAAACACTGCATGATATAGATTTGACATCTGCAGTGTTTAAAATATTTTATCTCATATCTTGCAGTGTTTAAACAAGACAAACTTTAAAAATATGGACTGAACATCTAATAAAATCAGAGAAAATGTAAACTGATTTGTAAGTGAAACTTATCATTTGATTTCTGAGTCTCATTTAATGAGTGAGATCAGTATTTATACAAGTGTTTAATACACTAAGACTTGTAACAGAATTGGTAGCATGCTAGCTAACTAATGACTCAGCAGTAACAAACTGCTTAGCTGTCAATACAGCACATGGTACACTAATAGACTACCCTAGATCTCTATTACTCCCCCTCAAACTCAAGGTGAGAGCTGAGCTAGGCTTGTCACATTGAGTTTGTCTCTGAAGTAGCAGAAGGGAGTCTTAGCCAATGGCTTGGCAAGGATGTCTGCAATTTGTGCTGTTGTAGGAACATGAGTGACTATGAGAGATTTGTTCAGCACCTTCTCACTAACAAAAAATATGTCCAATTCCATGTCCAATTCCAAAAGGTGAAAGGTGAGTGGAAGTGAGGCTTGAGACAGGACATGTCCACAATGTGTCTATGCTTGCGCTCAACTACACCATTTTGATGGTGAGTATGGGGACAAATGATTCAATGAGTGATGCCAAGGCTAGTTAGGTAAGCAGCAAGTGGTATAAATTCCCCTCCCCAATCAGATTGAACAGATTTGATTTTATGGTTAAGTTGTAATTTTGCTAGGCTTTGAAATTGTTTAAAGACTGACAAGGCTCCTGACTTAGTATTGAGAAAGTAAAGCCATCATGTATAACAACTTAAGGCATCAATGAATAATAGTTGGTCCCCATAGGTCACAAAATACAAGTTCAAGAGACCCAGTATAAATAGTAGTGGACAACTGAAATAGTTATTTGTGTAATTTTCCCATATAACACGCAGTGCAAAAGTCTAGTTTATTTCTTGGAATGGTAGATTTATTACACGTGGATAGTACACTATTTAGAACTTGTATAATTGGATGTGGTTACAGTGTTGGGGGGAAGGTGGGGAAATAGTAGTAGTGAGCATAGAAGGCTTGGCACATTCTGAACTGAACCTCGACTAGTTACTGAAGTGTTGACAGAGGCTGGAGTGATTGTGGAAGAGCCTGCAGAAGGAACAGGACTAGGGAATGTGTAGAGACCTTCTGAATTTAGGTGAAACCTGACGATCAACCTACGATTTTACAAGACGTAAAAATGGATGAAACTCAAAGTATACATTATTGTCCTTGGTAAACCTACTGACATTAAGACTTGTAACACTTAATGAGTGAGATCAGTATTTATACAAGTGTTCAATACACTAACTTGTAACAGAATTGGTAGCAAGCTAACTAACTGATGACGCAACAGTAACAAACTGCTGAGATGTCAATACAACACATGGTAAACTAATAGGCTGTGCTATTAACATCAAACCAGAAAGTTCATTAGTTCACAGTTCAACTGTTTCAACCAGATTGACCATTGAAATTGGACAAAAGATAATAAAAGTTGTTTAAAAACGATAAAATATAAGATCAAAAAATGGTAAGTTATAAACACTTATAGTAGCATTGATTGCCCATAAGAAAATGAAATAAGCTTATGCAACTTCTCCAGAGTATTTTTTTAATCATATTTTGGTAAATAAATGTCAGCATACCTTGAGATATTTTGTAAGTTCATTGGCATGTAAAATGTTAGCAAGCTTTGATTGGCCATATGCCCGCCATCTATCATAACTGTAAACAAGAAAGCAAAAATAATGATAAATATACTATATTTCTCCTTAACACAGACACTACAAGAATCATATATATATGCTTAATTTCAACATGCAACTAAGGTTTGCATAAGTCTATATAACTATAACTATATCAATGTGCATCAAAATAATATTAGTGGATTTTATGTACAGTCACATTGATCTGATTTGATACCTTCTATAAGTGATAGGCGAAAATCCGTAACATCTTATATGACATATAGGCAGAAAATGTGAATAACATAAACTTATGATTGATTACTAGCTGAATGATGAATGTATTCAGGCTACGTCTTACCTTGATTCATCATTAATTTTATCAAAAAGGATTCCTTCAGGGTATGGATATCGATGACCATCAGAGGAGACATTAATAATTCTTCCTTCTTTTTTGCTTTCTTTTGCTGTTTTCTTCATAGTGTCCAGCAAAAGATTTGTTAAAAGAAAATGACCTGAGAAATTAATGATAAAAAGCAAATATTAGGATCATTTAACCTTCTTAGGCTATGCATTTAAAGAAACAGTAGAAGTGTTCCTTATGGCTTTGCATAAACTACCATTCAATTATATAAGCTAACACAACAAGAGTATAAGGACAAAACATAAATTTAATGTACAAATGTTGTCTGAGGCATTTCCTACTTACCTATGTGATTTGTGGCAAATTGTATTTCAATGTTGTCTTTGGACAATGTGAAAGGAGTTGCACAAATTCCTGCATTGTTTCTAAGAATTACAACAAATAAACCAGAAAAAAAAACATTACTTCTCCTGCATTTCCTTGAATGGATTGAAGAACATGTATATAAACATTGGCAATGTAGCTTATGTACTCTTCTTACATCAGGATGTTCAATGGAAGACCAAAAGAATGAAACTGTGATACGAATTTCTGAACTGATGCCATTGAACTAAGATCTAACTCCATAACATCAACTTTAGCTGTTGGAATCTCCTTAAGTATTGTTTCTTTGACATTTTTTCCAGCACTCAAATTTCTCACTCCCATAATCACATGGACACCGCGCAAGGCAAGAACTCGTGCAGTCTCAATGCCAATACCACTGGTTGTTCCTGTTATCAGAAATTGCCCATCACCAACAAAATCGGTGTTGTGAGAAATGGACCGGATTAGGTGGTTCAACCAGTAAAATTGGGAGCAGGCCGGTGTAAACCTCAATTGAGCCGCAATCCGGTCTGATTTTAAAAATATTGCTTCAAGAATTACTCGGTATATGTTTGAATTCACTTCTATTGGAAATCATAAAATTGATTTTGACGCTCTTTGACTTTCATAAATAGAAAGCAAATCTAGTCCCAAAATCGATTCTAACTTGTTTTGAAGCTACTATTTAAAACTTCCACTAACATAAAACAATTCTAAGATGAAACATGTTCAACTCGCTTTTACATGAATGTATCCAAATATAAATCACTCCAAAGTCAACTTACTTTCAACCAAAATCAAATGTTAACTTAATAATGTCAAACACATCGAGGTTGATGTATTTGGTTCATCCCCCTTTGTTGACCAATTTTTACTTATAAAAGAGACCAGAGGAAGTATTAGACAAATTGTACAAACAGAAAGACTAAAAATTTTTATTAAAAAGTCTTCATAATTACAATTATCAATGCAGAAGTAACCAAATCATTACTAATTGCTTATTACACTCCTTTCAATTGAAGAATATAAAGAGAAATAAAAAAGAAATTGAAAGTAAATAGTGTGTTATTTTACCTGTAACAATGGCGGTGAGGGCAGTTCCATTGATCCCATGAGTAACTTCTTCAGCAGTGGAGGATACTGAAAATCCAGAAGGAGACATTATGAGATGAGATGAGTGATTCTCGTTTTCTCCGTTGCTTGTGAGTGAGTGAGTGTGGATTGCATGTTGTTGTTGTTGTTGTACTTGTAATTATTTGTAAATTGTTGCCGTCTGTCTTGTTCGTTTATTTCGAGAATACTAATGATGTCAACGATGTCTGTGTCGTTTTCTTGTTTTGTGAATAATAACCTTTACCATTTATTGCACAGGGAGAAATTGTGTAGGGAGAAATTGTGTAGAATGCCACGATAAATAATTAAGAGTATTTTAGGAAAAAAATAAATACTTTTATCGAAAATAACTAAATTTATTAGTTTTATTGATAAGTGTAAATAAATTTAAATAGACATTTATTGTGAAACAGAGAGATTATTCGAGTCAACGATGGTTAATGCTTGCACCAGATAGGTTGTAAGAAGGTAGAATTGAATGTGGGTTCTATTTTTGTGCATTAGCAAATTTCAGTAATATGGAGATATCGGCTCTTAACCATTTGTTTACTCTGGTTTGTACGTGAGATATGGTGTTTATTTGTCATTTCGTTTAAACTGATAAAAAACTCTAGCAGGGGCGGCTCCTAGTGTAGCTTTGGGGTAGTCCTGGCTACCCCAAAAATAATATATATATTTTAATAAATAAGTATATTTTAAATTTAGCTACCCCAAATATTATTTAGCTCTTTCAATCAAGCTTATTTCTTTAAGGAGGTAAAAGATTAATGACAAGTTCATTAGTTTAAGTTCATTAGTCTATCATTAAATCCAACAAATATGGTGATTTTTATTAAGTTGGTGATTTTGGTCCCTTTATTTTACTTTTGATAATTCTGGTCCCCAATTTTCTTAGTTTGACAATTTTTACCCTCAAAATGATTGATCATTTGCATTTTTGGTACCCAAAAATCTTGAATTTTGGAAAATTCGGGATCAAAATTGCACAATCCACTATTTTTAGGAACCAAGAGTGTAATGGAAAAATCACAATAAATAAAGTTGTCAATTTAACCAAACCCATCAATCGAAGAAAGTTTGGGAGATAAAAAATGCAACTAAACATTTTTATTTGGCCATTCCATAAAATTTATGCTAGCTCCGCCACTGAACTCTAATATCGTATAGACACTTTATTATAAAAATATATTCATTGTATAATTAAGGCTTAAATATGTTTTTAGTCCCTGCAAATATAGGCCATTTTGATTTTAGTCCCTGCAAAAAAAAAATTTAAAAAGATCCTCGTAAAATCAAACTTTTTTAAATAGGTCCTTCCGTTAACTTTTCTGTTACAAAAAAACTGATGTGGCAACCTTCTGTCAAATTTGGATTTGTTATGTCATTTTTTTATTTTAAATGTTGACTTAGATAAATTCTGAAATTAAAAATTAGGGTTCTTCACTCTATCTTCATCTTCACCATTATTCCCTATATTGTTCATCTTCAAACTTCAATCATTTACCACCAGGAAAAAAATCACAGAACACAATCAAATTGGGGAAAGAAATAACAATTTCATTTTCCAATAAAAAAATTACAAAACAGAGCATAGAAGAAAAGAGGGAAGCTCTGTAAATTGAGAACATCCAGCCATGGCCTCCACCTTCAACCTGTTCTCTTTCCCCTTCGTTTTTTCTTGCCGTTCACCTACCATGGAACCCTAAAGACCGATGAGAAGAGTGAAGCCATTCGCACAGAGAGAGAGAGAACCATGGCTAGAGAGAGAGAGAGACCGGCGGGAGAACAGAGGAATCACTTGTCTTCCCTCATCCATCGATGGTGGTAATCGCAAAAAAGAATCAAGCAAAAGATGAAATGGAATGCAAGTAATGAGGAAGAAGAGGACAAGCAAGATGATGTGTCTGAGTAAGAAGGAGATGAAAGGGTATAAGACTTTGAGAGTGAGGAGATGAAAGGGTAGATAGTTCGATAGAGACGGTGATGAGGGTGAAAGAAATGAAATCACAAGTTAGACAAACTAATTAATTTAGATGGAATTTGGATGGTTTGGTTTTCTGGAGATGAGATGAACAAACCCTAATTAATTTGGGGATTTATAATGTTATCCATGTCATCATTTTTTTAAAATAAAAGAAAATTAAAAATAATGATCTGGTAAATCCAAATGGCATTTATGTTAGACAACTCAGCAAAAACTAACGGAGACTTAACAGAAGGATTAATACGAAACAAAAAAATATTTGCAAGGATCTTTTTAATTTTTTTTTTTGCAGGGACTAAAATCAAAAGAGCCTATATTTGCAGGGACTAAAAACATATTTAAGCCTATAATTAATAACCCAAATATAGAAGAGTTTCTGAAATTGAATTCTCGCCTTCTAAGCTCTATTCATCTAGTAAGGTTTTTCAATTATTATATCCTTTGAGTTTTTTGATAAGCAAATGAATTTTATTAATAAGGGGAGGAGCACAAGGAATACTCCGCCCATGTCGTTACAAGTTAAAGGAAAGAGGGGCCTCGTTAAAAACCTCCAAGGGCCAAAACCCTTTAAGAAAAAGACCCAAGGAGGAAAAGAGTGCCCCAAACAACATTAGTGTTCAAGTTACATAGTACAATAGTACAATAATACATGTTTGTTGTGTTTGTTACAACACAATAAAAACACCCTCAAAATGCTCCTTAATTTCCTCCACCGAAATCGCATGAGCCAACCTCCCTGCACCCATTCACCGCCTCCTACTACATGTATATATCAGCTCCATCTGAACCTTCCCAGTTAATAACGCCATCATTACCATTGATTTCTCCCACATCTTATCCTCCCATCTTGTAGTTATAAGCATGCCTTCAATTACCTCCTCATATTTGACTAAGACTGCTTACTAGCGAGGAGCGCCAACCTGCAAAAGAGATATAAGTGTTTCTGCCCTCCCTTTCCTTGAGCCACTGCCAAGAGAAAACAACCATCCTGTTAAAGATGGTTTCCGCGTCAGCAATCTCTCCTTTAAAAACCACACCATTCCTTGCTCCCCATAAAATCCCGGTTACCCTAACCATATTTTTTATCTGACTTTCTTCTTATTTATCCCCGAGAAACAACCAGATAAGAAGTGATCTAAAGGCTCGCTTAATACAGATTCACGAACACCAAGCCATAAGCCAACCTTCTTCTAAACTGTAAACAAGGCTTACCGATTCTTCTTCTTCGATACATAGCGGACAACAATTATTAAAATTATGATCAATAATTCCTCGAGCAATCAAACTATCTCTCGTAGCAACTCTCCATTTCAGTCACTAAGAACCCTTCTGCCAAGCTAGGAACCCATCGCCATTGATCTTCCACCCCTTCTTCCGGTTTGATATTAAGCAACAAGTCTTGCAGTTCAAGGAGATGTTCTTGTTACCCATCTCAGCTACTTTGCTGTTGTTGTTACAACTAATAGAGGAACCGTGCCTATCAAATTCGACCAAAAATAACTATTACGTCCATCTCCAATCCTTCACCTTAGCTGACTGCGAAACCAAGAGTGTAAAATCGACTTCAAAGGAGCACAGATCATGCCATCGGATAGAGCATTTTGTTAGACCAATACTGTAATTTTTCGGGAGCCCATACAACATCCGGCTCATTCAAAAATCTCCTTTCCCTCTTTCCAGTTTGCCTATGTTTTCTTGTTAATGTTTTCTTGTTTTGTGCTGAAGATGTAACTAATATTAACACTCTTAATTTTTTTATAATTAATAACTTGTCTGTGGTTTCATTTCCAACTAATGAGACAATTTTAATTTGATTTGTAGTTCGTGTTACTATTATAAGCTTTTTGAATGGTCCGGTAACCGTAAGGTAGTATTGTGTCAAGTACCTTGGGAAAGACCAAATGAGCCCGTTACCTTCTGCCTTCTAAATTGAATGATAAATTAATTGTTTGTAATATTGTATACTTGAGTTTCCGATAAAAATTGAATCTCCATAATGTGTTATTAAGAAACCTTGTTTTCTTTTTCTCTTTCTCTTTTATAAATTTTATAGCAATGCATATTTTGTTCAGAAACCTTGTGTAATATTAAGAACTTTATTCCTGCATATTTTCTTTTTAAGTGTATGTGCATGTGTGAATCTGAGCCTGAATATTCAAATCCACACTTTCTTTTGTTCTGTGTTTTCTTAAAATTAGAATATAAATATTTTGTAGATGCCATAGGTCTTTTGACAAAGAGTTGTTGATTCTAAAAACCTCGTCCTTCAATTTATATGATGATTATTTTGAGTCTAATTTAGGATTTTTTTTTGACAAAAAATGAAAATTATGGCAGTTCCAACCGCCATAATTTTCTATATTTTTTTTTTGTATAAATGGGGCAAATTATGACGGTTTTAACTCACGTTATTTACATAATAGAACCGCCATTTTATGCCGTGTATATTGTGGCGGTGTGTATGGCGGTCTTCTGGGAACCGCCATTTTAATCTAGTGGCACACGAAATTACGACGTTTTTAGGAATCGCCATTAATGTAAAAAATGATGGTTAAAACCGCCATAATATACAAAAATAACCCCCATTATTTACATGTTTTTTTGTAGTGATTGTTGGTGTTGCCATATATTGTTGTCAGCTTTAGACAATTTTAATGATCATATTATGACATTTTGGATCTAGTCTTATTAACGTGTGCTAAGACATTTGTTGTATCTGTTGGAGTTGATTGAAATTGACATCTTGAAATAGTCCCACATCGCCTAGTTTTGTGAAGGAAGAAGGAGTCCAAGGCTATATAAAGGGGCTCAAGTTCTCCTTTACAAGTGCACCAGTTAGAAATACCTTAAGTTGTATTTGACTTTGTTTTTCTCTTATACTCTTGTTTTAGAGTGTTGTGAGATGTAGTTAAATTTTTCTTTGGAGGGTGTGGGTGTACTGGGGCCATGGGGTGTGTTTAGAGAGGTCTATGTGTTGTAACAATTTTCACATAGTGGTATTCTCTGGTTGTCGTTAGACAACGGTTCGTGGTTTTTCTCCGGTTTTGGAGTTTTCCACGTTAAATTCTTGTGTTCCGATTGTGCTCCTTTTATTTCTCTATGCTCACTTGAGGGGGAGATGTGGGGGGAGATGTTGGAAATTTAAGTGTGAGTGGTTATAAGTCCCACATCGGCTATGAATGAGCTATATGAAGGACATATAAGAGAGGGGACCCATTTACCTGACACCTTAAGGTTTTGGGTGGAGATGTGGCGTCCAAGTCTCTTGGAGGTCCAAGTTCATTGGATAGCTCGGTGTTTCTCCCGGTGCTCCCCCGGACTCCCCAACAGTATCTTAGTGAGCATTTTGGGCGAATGCTTGGACTAGTTTATTTGGAATTGCATAGTTGTTTATATTTAATATGCATTTCCATATTCCATATCACCAATTGTTATTAGGTCACCGAGATTATAAGTGTCTGGAATATATGATTTAAATACTCCTATAGGGTATGATCTCTATACTACCTAGTTACTTATAATATCATTTCAGACCAATTATTGAAAGTTTTTGTTGTTATGACATCTTATTGTGGTCACATATTGTGTAATTAGTCTCGAGTATTATTTCTGACTCATGCAGTCTAAGTGAGAGATTGTTGGATTATTTTTTAGACTAGCATGATCGGGTAAATTTTGTCTAATACTCAGAGTGAAAGATGCCTATATATTGTAACGATATTGTTGTTATTATTACTAATAATCCCAATTGTGTCATTTTCATTTAATATTATGGAGATTATTTTATATAGAAATTATGAATAATTGGATGACGTGGAATGCATTGAGTGAGTTTACTATAATAGGTTAGTAGGCCCATATTTTACACAAGTGACAGGCCCCTACTTATAGCCATAGGGTTTTGTGTCATCCGACCTATTGTGACTTCACACCGAAAACAACTTTTCTCTCCTCTTTGACACGTGAAACGAAAAACACCGGGAAACAAATTAAAAAGAGCTGCAACATGGATTCGTTGACTACGAATTGTTCAAGTAATCCTAAAATTTCAATCTTGTGATCACCATGATATCAACATGTAATAATTTGGGATTAGAAATCATATTTTACTTTTATCATTTATCTCATTAAAATGTTTTATCATTTATCTCATTAAAATGTTTGTACAAAACTAAGTAATAATTGTTTTTGACATGTGTAACAATGAGAGTGCATATCCCCTAAATCATATGGTATCATTTGTTTGTAAGTATTAAATGTTAAGTTCACACCTACATTAGAATTTCTCCAATCAATACTATATTGTATTTCCTAAGAATATCCATTCGTTATCAGAAAAAGAAAATAATTAAATAAATAAATGAATGAATGAGAATTTTGTTTTTTTAAGCAATGAGAATTTTGTTAAATAAATAAATAAATAAGAAATAATATGACAAACGTAAATGACGTTGAATGGTAGAAAAAGTCAATACTGCACCAAAAAAAAAAGAAAAAGTCAACACTACCAACTAAGAAGGAAACTTTCTTTATCATCATCATGAAATTAACGACCTTCCAACCCTGTTAAGACCAAAGGAACAAATCAAATAAACTAACACCTAAAACTCAACAAAACAATCTACACCCCTAACCTAAACCTAGGACACTCTTGCAAACCTTAATCTGATAACAAAAGAAGAATCATAACTTCAAACAAAAAGCATGGCAAAGAACGAGAGTAAAATGAGAGTGGAAGTTGTGACAGTGGCGGAGTTAGACAAATAATTATGAGAGAGCCAAACTTGTTAAATGATATACTCAAAATTAAAGTTATGCCTGTGATTAGTGGATGTTGTGTACTAGTATATAAGTGACATATGTTAAATGATGTATAAGAGTTTTCAAATATATTTTTTATTCATTTATAATTAAAATATAATCGATGTTTACTCTAAAGTCAGACAAGTGGTTAACTTCATCTAGAATGAACTCTGGCTAGTACTACTTGAGTTCAGTTGCTAGTTATGAAATAACGTGGAGGTAGACTCTATTTACCTTCAAATGCAACTAAAGATTAGTTGAGTCTCTTTTCCCTAAGTACTAGAGTGAGGTCGGAGACCTAATGAAAAAAATGATTGAAGTTAATAAAAATGAAAAAAATAGTAATCCTTAATTTCCTGTTTTTTAATTTGTACATATACTTACATTTTTTTTGTGTATAAAAATTATATAAAGTGATAATGGATACTTTGCATACAGTAAATTAGTAAATGGATTTGACAAAAAAGTATTATAACTAAAAGATATAGAACTATCAAATAACTTTTTTATTTTTATTGTTAAAAAAATAACTTTTTTTAGGTATAGGCTATAAGTAAAGAATTACATTTATTTTTAAGTTGAAACAATCTAAAATTTTGAAAAGAATTGGGTACTTCAACAAATGCAACTTGCAACTAATAAATATTACTATCACACCGATCATCGTATCCAGAACCACATGTTTTCCTTTTAGAACCATCATATATACAAGAAAAGAATCTAGAAAAATTTTGGGGTAGCAAGGGCTACCCCATGGTTGTACAAGGCTCCACCCTTGAAGTTGTGATAGGAGTAATTTGATGAGAAGCTTTAGATTTTGCACTCTCATTTGCAACTTGAGGTGAGGATGATACAGCTGCTAGAATATTTTCAACATCCAAAACCTTAATGATCATCTTTTGTCCTCTTGGACAGTGACCTTGAACACCACTTATGAAGAAGAATAACCCTGGTCTCTCAAACTTGAACACTGTGTCACCATTGTTTGAGAAAAATAGTGGACGTGATGCTTTGCATTTTTCATATTCTTCTTCAGTCACCACTAAAACTGAGTCCTTCTCGTACTTGAAATCTCTTATTCATAGATTGTTTAAAACAATCAAAAACCTTCATTTCATATGACATTTTTTGTTTTCTACATATTTTGGAATGTACCAAAATCAAATAAAAAAAAAACTTGCATGTATGCATATGTGTTTATGTGTGTAGGTATCTGAATATGTTATATATAGATATAAGGATATTTATATATCCATCAATTGTTAACATTTTTTCTTTTGACAGCATATATACATCAATTATTAAAATGAGAAATGGTTATATTCATATATTAAAAGTTTGTCAAAAAAAAAGTAATAAAACATTATTATCAAAATCTAACAAAATACTAACACTTGTCATTAGAAAAATACTCTTTTTGTCCCTATTATAAGACTCAGACCCTTTTTACTTACCCGTATTATGAAAAGATAGTAGTATAATTGATGTGTGTGATTTGTGTATGACTGTTACTAAATTATCCTTTATGTATAGAAATATTCAATGTTGACTTTTCTGCATAAACGAAGAAAGTAACACTTACTAACGGTGTCGCCAACTTTGAATCTGTTTTGGGATGCCCATTGGTTGTAAATTTCATCATTGTCCTTTGACTTGGGGACAACCCAACCATGTTTACCACCAACTTCAAATTCAGTAGAATTGATGAGCACAAAATGGGAGGCATAGAAAAGAATCAAGCAAAGAAAAAGTGGGTGTGAGGCTTTCAAAATGGCAGCCATTTTTGTTTTGGACTTAGTTCTAGGGAGCTCTAGTAAGTGAAGAGTAAGAGTAAAAGTGTGTTTTGAGTTGCTACTAAAGATACCTTTGATGGCTGTCCCACCCTTCGAGATGCCTCCAATCCAGCGAGGGGATTAGTTACTGCGTTCGGCGGTAGATACCCTAGTCTCGACTAAAAAATAAAATACCTTTGGTGTTTGAATACATGGGCTTTTTAACGAGTAAGAGGGAGAGCATTTAGGAGCACATTTTTTTATGAAGAAAATGCATGGTATTTGACTTTGTATTTAGCTATTTTTACTGATTTTTCTCTAAATTAATTTTAGAAGCCACTTAATATTTAGACAAAACTTAAGTGTGGTTACATAGGCGTGGTAGATGTTGTTTTCCAATTATACTATGACACGTAGATTAGTTTGCTAAAAAAATGACTAAAAGATAATGAATAATATAAATAATTAGTCTATGTGTCATATTGTGATTGGTAAATATCATGAAGCACACCTATAGAATTACACCTTAAATTTTTTGTAAAAAAGAAAAAGAAACTGGCATGTTAAAAAAAAGGTGAAAATGACATGGGAAATGATCAAAATTCGAGAATATTCTTTTAGTATTAACCATATATAAGAGTTAGGAGTTATATTGCAAAAAAAAAAAAAAGAGTTGGGAGTTAGCTAGGAGCATTATTAAGCATGATCTTTAAAGAGTACACATGTTTGAAAAAGCTTATTCAATGACTTGTAAAACTTTTACAAGTGTTTGTGAGAGTTCTTGAATATAACTTCTAATATATACCTGTAAAGTCTTAATGACAAATATATAATTATGCATTAACAAACAAAAGGAGTATAAGGGTTATTTCAATCCGATACAGTAGAAGTCACGATGCTCGATATGTAGGTTGTAGGCATATAATAAAACAACCTACTCGTGCGATATAGGGGTTGACAAATTACCACCAAAATGGAGTTGTAGAGAGAGAAAACACACACATTGTAGATATGGGTCTGTTCCTACTTTCCCAAGCCGTAAAACCTTATAAACAGACTACCTTCTGCTCACAACCCTACTATACTTCTTCAAACCCGATTTCATAGATTACCTTATTTCACCTTCCTCAAAACCTTTAGTTGTGCATGCTATTCATTACTAAGACCATACAACAACCATACTTTTACACAGTTCAAAGTAAAATGCAATTTTTTTTGCATCTTTTTCTTTTCATGTTCAAGCATTTTTATTCTTTATTTGCTTATTCATACAAGAAAAACTACATTGAGCGGTATTTTTGGTTATGTGATGATGAGAATTGATTTTCATTGAGAAAAAAAGTGAGTTAAACATAAATAATTTAAGTTTGGATATATTCGAGAATGAAATGATTTTATCAATTATTTAGAAGTTTGAATCAAAATTACTTTGAGTGTAAAATAAGAAATATGAATCTTAACAAATATTAAAAAAGTAAAGGGAAATTATGAAAAATGCAAATTTGCAATACATATAAGGTTTAAATATATTTTTGGTCCCTGCAAATATAGCGTGTTTTGATTTTAGTCTCTGTAAAAATTTTTGTTTTAAAAAGGTCCCTGCAAATACAACTTGTTTTAAAAAAGTTTTTCTGTTAGCCCACTGTTACAAAAACTGCTTATGTGTCAAACGAAATTGTGAGATGTAATTTTATTTTCATTTATAATGATTTTATCTGTGACATGGCTTGCCACATAATATTGAAATTAAAAAACATTTTTTTTCCTTATTTTTCCCTTTCTTCTCCATCTCTCTCAATTACCAACCACGAACTCTTGGAGGATTCCGGTGCAGTGGTCGCCGGAGCAAGGTTTTCCGATCACAAAATTTGTTGAGGGCTAATGTAGTAGGTGGTGTGGGGATTTCAAATCTATAATTAGTTTTCGGATTGGAGGTCTAGATATTCCGAAATATAGGAGAAATATTACATTTTGGAGGTTTCTCAATCTACATATTTTGAGCCAATTTCGCTTGAAACGAAAACGAATATTATAGAGGAGAAGTAGGTGAACATGTTGGTGGCCTTGGATGAGTGAGAGGCGGTCGAAGTTAGCCGGAAAATGAGTTTAAAGTGGTGGTCGTTTCTCAAGGTGTTTCCTTTTTGAAATCTAATTAAATAGAAAGAAAGAGGAGGATGTGAGGAAGACGAATATGTTATTATTTTGACCAAATGTGGGCGGACGGAGACGTTGCACGGCCAAGAAGCTAGGTGGCGGCCATGGGAGGGAGGATGAAGCTTCTCTCCATTTCTATGGCTTTTGGGAGAAAAGACAGAGGAAGAAAGAGATAAAGAGGAAGAAGAGAATAAAACATCATCAAATGGATAGCCAAATCAGTTTTTTTAAAAAGAATTAAAAAAATGGGGAAAAAATTACACATTAGATTTCTGATAGTCAACTGTAGTTTTTATAAGTTTGACTAACAGAATGACTTTTTTAAAACAAGTTTTTGCAGGGACCTTTTTAAAACAAAAAATTTTGCAGGGACTAAAATCAAAACATCTTATATTTGCAAGGACCTAAAACATATTTAAGCCTACATATAATCAATTTTCTCCCACCTTAAAAACAAAAATTTCTAGCTTCTAGCAAAATTAATTTTAGACCAATAAAATTGATTATTATAGATAAAACAACAAACAAACAAACATTTATTTAACACCACTTAAACCACTTTTAACCTTGACAACTCAATTCTACAGACTCTAGAAGTGAATCCAAACATAACGTCACTTACATCCGATAAGCAACTCATTTTCTTTTCAAGGATCTCTCCCCCAATTTAATAGGATAATTTTATTTATCATCAATTGATAACACCCTTAATAATCAATTTTAACTTTTGATTGAGGATGGTTGCCAACAATGACCCAACACATTCAGTATATCTTGGGAAAATGGACACGTGGCACAACATTCGAAAGAGGTGTCCGTGTTTCAGAGAATAGACAACCTTCACCATTTTCTTCATTGGTGTGTGCAACATCACAAGTAACGCATTGGGATGGCTCACTATTCACAGATCAACGTATCCATTGGTTCTAAACAATATGTGGTCGCAAGCCACAATGACATAAAGTCCAAAGACACACTATTCTGGTATTGTGATACATAATTTGAAGACCAGATTATTTTTTTATCAACCTTCCTCCCAGTCAATGTCGTCGTCATCGCCATCGCCATCATCCTCTGCTGGAGGTTCAGCTTCAATATTCAAGTCAACCTTGAATCCTTCGTTTCCATTGCCTTTAAAATTTACACACAGAGCATAAATGAGTTGACACAATTAACATTATCAACCAAAGCAGGAAAAAAAATAAAGGGAGGAGATTTTAACATAAAGTACACTAATGTTAGATTTTAAAATATAAAAGGTGTCCAGATCAAATAATAAACAAGCGCCTACTCAATAGCCCCATCATGATCATCAACAACTTAGCATCTGGTTCTCCAGGATCCAGTTTCCTGAGGTAGGGACTATTAAGCATCAACATGGTTTTTTTGGTTCTATTGCATTGCATCACCCTTACAATTCTCCCAATTTCTGTCAGATACTAAGTTTACATCTACCCTGTTTACCCCAATGCCATCAATATTATTCATGCCACAGCCACCCAATGATACCATTACTACTGGCAGTGTCATTTCTAATATTAGTCCCAACAGAAGAAAAAATACTAATTCTTCCATTCATGAAAAACTAGTATTCCTGGACACACAAGTTTCCATCAATCAGATTGCCTTTGGTCAATCCTGAACAAAATTCATAAAACATCCTCAACTGTAGCAGTTTAGTCTCGAGTCTTGAAGTCGAAAAAATGTCTTGGTTTTTCTTAATCCAATCTTTGAAATTGTTTTACCAAATTGTATAACCCAATAAAGCAAGTCACAGAATATCAGTGGAACAGCAACACAGTAAGAACCATGTGAAAGTCAACAGGTCCATGAAGTAGACTAGAAGATAAATTTTATAAATTATACCTACAAATAGTCAAACACTACAGGCACATCACTTCAAATAATAAAGCAATATTTCCCATTCACAATGTTATTCCCTAAACACAATTTCTTGTCATCTAGAGCTCCTCCTGTATTTCTGAAAAACACTGGTCAAAGGAACCAACCTATGTATTGGTCAAACCTATGTACTGTAATTTAAAGTTTGCATTAGCAACTGTGATGTAATCACTATTGTCAAATTGCCCCCATGGCATTATAGCATAGTGAAACCGCCATAGACAGCAACACCTATTATATCCACCGTGTTTCCGCTAAATTTATATAGTGGATTTTTGGGTGGCCGCCATATTCTGCCATTGATAACATTGGACGCAACTGACTACAAGTTATAACTTTAGTCTAAACCAACTGATGACTGACAACCAATTTACAACCTTAGTCCAAACCAACTGATGACTGAAAACCAGCTTAAGAAAACTATTAAAACCATTATTATTTCTTGGATGTCCTTGAGAATATGGGTGGGCGGGCACTAGAAATCATTACAAATGTTTTTTTGACAAGGACTTTATTTATATATAAATTTACAGTGAAAGAGAATATGATTGCTTATTAATACAATCTAAAACAACAAAAAAAGCACTAGTAGACTTCAATTATCCAATTGCTTTAGAGGTGCCTTTTTTTGGTAAAAATAATTGAAGGCCAACAGTATATCTCATCTCTGCTTAAAGAATTTGAAAAATATTATAATTTTTATTTATAATCCGAGGATAGGTTCAAACAACTTAACCTCTAACATGTGATTCTCTCCTTTAGTAATTAGTGATTAGTATGTCTTTTTATAACATATTTTACCTGCAAAGATCTTGAATATTCCCAGTCACACTGTCCTAGTAATTGTCAATTTTGTGCACCTAATAATCTTAAAATTTAAAATTACATATAAAATAAAGCTCTACACATGCATCTAGGACGACGGGCGTGCACATTAATAATATAATTTCACCTAAGACATACGAAAAAATCTAGCAATAGTACAATCAAAGTATTTAGATTAGAACTCTAAGGATCCAAATTTCAATTTAATAACATTGAGTTTGAAAAGGCTAAAATGTACCTCCAACAGGAGCCTCTTCCCACTCAGTACCATCATCTTCCTCGTCTTCCTCGAGTTTTGATTTCCTGCCAACTTGACGATTGGAAGTACTGCTAGAAGGACCATCTTCTGTGAATGCATTTGACGGTGGTTGTTGTTTGGCAGCTTCTTCCAACTCATGTTGTTTCTTAAGTAAAGCAGCATAATAAGCCTTAAGATACTCGTCCTATATAAATTTAGAAGGAATAGAAAATTTTAGTGAACAAAAAATGTTCTTGTGCCTTTGGGAGGCAGGGCAAGGAACTCAAACAAAAAATCAGTTCATCTTAGTTTACGAGCCTGTATAGTTGTATCATCAACATGCCCGATTGTTGACTTTTTCTCGTCCGTCTGTTGTGCTACTGTGGAAGTTGAAGTCCCATCCACCTTTGATTCCTGCATCATCTCTCCACGCTGCTCCTTTGTGAGATTCATCCCTGATGTAATCATCCATGGAGGCAAAACCTTTAAGGATGCACCTTCAGTTTCAGATTTAACACCCTCACCTTTGCCTTCAGTACCATTGAAGTCAACCACAACCTGTCCATGCTCATTGTTAGAGTATTAACAATTAGAACTTTTTGAGGAAGATGTAGAGTTCTAAAATATTAAAGGTGCATAAACATAATGAAGCAAGTCTGTTAAATACAGAATAAACGGAAGTTAGAGTAGCTAGTTAATTAGAGGGATGTTATGTATAAAATGGAGAAAGGAGAGAGGAAATAATTTTGTAAATTAAATAGATTATAGAATATAGATTAAGTGAATGCAGAGATCCTTTGTGAAGGGGATCCCTAGCTCCCACGGGAGAAATCTATTCTCCAATTTCATTCAGTTTTTCAATAATAGACAATTCAATTTGTATTGGTTCTTAACAAAGTAAAAAAGCATGTTCATCCTACACTACAAGGACTCTCATGTTTACTACTTTTTGGACTGGTCCGACTGGATCCTCTCATGTTAAGTTTACACGTGACAAAGTTCTGAGAAAATTTTGATAGAGCCCCATCTATTTCATGACTATCTAAACGAGGGATGGACACGATTTTCGCATGACAAAAACATGTGAAATCTTAACATGAAGGGATTATTTCCCTACCACAACCCACGCATACTCATAGATCCTATTTACATTCATATTAGGCCAGTTTAAGGGATGCTCTAGTAGTAGTAGGTCTTCCCTTATATAGGCAGATCTGTCCAACACACATATTACTTCAGAATAAGGTCGTACAAGTTCAAAAAGTATCACTACATTCAAAATAATCATTTTTTTAATAAAAGAGCCATCTGTATAGAAATATACTATTCATAGATAACATAGAAGTACCAAAAAAAAATATAAGATGTATCTTTTCAACATAAAGTCTCCTTCTAACAAAACTTCCCAAGGTTTTCTGCAGTGACTTTTTTAAGAGAGCTAGCTGGCAGTGGCAGATATGTAAAGACAATGAAAAGTTCTATTCGTTATTGTACTGAGATATTTGTTAATCTTGGCAAGTGACTTTTTTAAGAGAGCTAGCTGGCAGTGGCAGATATGTAAAGACAAGGAAAAGTTCTATTCGTTATTGTACTGAGATATTTGTTAATTTTGTTTGTCTTCTCATCATTTCTTCTGGGTGTCTTTCTTATCCTCTTTTACAGTATTATTTCTTTCTAATAATATTTCTTATTTACTGCACAACAAAAACTTGCATGTTATGAATACAACGTAGATATTCAAATTCGACAAAGTTACACATAACTAGGAATAATAACATTCAGCACTAACTTTCTTTTTTTTTAAAGAAACATATGTTGGCATTCGTCAACAAATGCAAAGGAAAGTTATATTGCTCAAAAACTAAAATGAAAGTCGGGGTTTTTTGCTTTTATATTAAAAGAAATTTTGGTAGAGAAGAGGGAATGCACAACTATGAAGAGGATAATATATCATCCAAAACAGGGGGTGAGATCCAAGAAAATTGACTGGGGGAGAAAACAAAAGTGCTGTAATTGTAAAACTGTTTAGCAAGAGACTGGGAAGACCCATAAGTTCTGTTAGTCAGTTAACCAGCTGCAAGCTGGCATAGTTAAGAAGTTAGCTCAGCAAGTAAACTATATTTACCAGAACCTTATAAGGTTCAGTTCAGTTTTTCAGTCACAGAATATTTCATGCACACTCTGTCATTCTTACTTCGCATTCTCTTTCCCTTTCTATCATTTGCTCTTGTTCTCTCTCCAATTTTTGATTCCTATTACTTGGCATGCCAGAAATGATAAACCCCATAAACAGGATAATGTTACCTTAGTATCTCCACTGTACGGCATTGGTGCACCATTGTATCCCAGATGAGAATTTTTGGAATCACCAGCATTGATATCTCCATTAGCTGCACGCCCAGCAGCACTCGCTCGAGCCTCCCATGCTTGAAGACTGCCAAATTCTGGAACAGGCAAGTCTTTTATTCGACTGACTTGGTCCATTAAAGGCTTGAGCTGTACCTGCACTAGCACAAGAAGTACAACAGTCATAACATGCAAACTAAACCGTGGGCCGGTAGTTACAAAAGTAAAGACCATCATTGTGTAAACCCGGCAATTTATCATTTAATTATCATCATATGGTAATGATTCCTACAGCCAAGTTTGTTTGTAATTGTGAGGATACTTGTAAACTGGCCCAATGTCTACAGCTACTTAGTACCTGCCCCAACAAAACCTGCTTAGCAGATATACTCGTATGAACTAAACTATTGGCCAAAACTCGTACCGGTGGCGACCACCAGTAAATTTTCTGAATTTATTAGAGTTAGCTTGTTATTTGGCTGTCTTGGGCCTTCTCTGAACTAAAGGGTTGTAGATTGGACTGGACCAGCATAACCAAGCTGTCCACAAAAGCTTGGGTACCGAAATGCTGTGTTCAAGCTGGAACTGACAGCAATTTCATTCCTATGATTCTCCTCCAAATAGAGCTTGAATGGTAAGCCATAGGAGAAAGGAAGACAGGGATGCTTCCTCCTGGTTCTTTCTTTGTAATGTTTTGTAGTTGGTAACTTTCACAGTTAATAATTTATTACATTGGTGTGATTGAAGAGTTAAATTGTTTTTATTATCTTTATCTTAGGAAATGATTATTACAATTTCTAACGGAATTATTATTATTGAGTTGATTTACTAATCCTATCAAATAATTTCTGAAAAATCCTTTACTATCATTAGATAAATATTGGTGGAGGGGAAAAAGAAATCCAAGTGGGCAACTTGAGCCACCACAATAAGTTACAATGAGTTTGGTTTTAGTTTTATGCATTTTTTAGATTTGGACTCCTACTTCTCTTGGAAAACGAGATACAAATTTGCGTGGTTTATTTGCTTTGAACTCTTTTAGCTTAAACTTCTTGTGTGTAAAGTAAAAATAATTTTCACGCTGATATGCAAGATGAAATCAATGAAAAGTGATTAAACAAACTGCAAATGACAGTAAAAAATCTGAAATAAGAACTTAAGTCGGACCTATGAGTATGACCATCGCCATGGCAGTACACAGTACACAACCACAGGTACTAGAGAAATATATAAAAGGCAAAATAGGAATTCAACTGTATTGATATTGAATTGAATTTGAGATCTGAACCAAGGAGGTATCAGGCCTGAAACTACTGGCTTGCAAGAAGAAATGCAAAAGGCAAGAAAAATAACAAGGTCTGGCAGATTTGATAGTGCCTAATTCTCTCCCAAGTCCTAATCAATTTCCAGCCTCCCTATCCTCTCTTCCCATCCCATAAATATACTCTCTCTTTCCGTCAATATCACAACCACCATGTCTTCCTTCACCCCAGCTCAGTACTGCCAGCTAGGCAGTTAGTTAGGAACTTAGGATATTCCATCCTAATTTTGATTAGGTGCATCGCACCTCATGCTTCGACCAGCCGCACCCCTCTTCTCGAGTCTTCTCCCATAAACTTTAGTCCCTTAACGCATGACTCAACATTTGGGATAGCTTTATGACAAGGTCAACAGCCCCATAAATACTCACACCTTGAACCAAAGATTCTTCTTTATTAGAGTATAAATCAAAACCATTAGAATTCCAAACAGATCTTGTAATGTTTTGCTCAGTATTAACATATATTGCTGGGTTTCTTCTGACAATAAAAGTGGGTCCAGATATGCTAATCTCACAGCCCGCTACATGAACCCATAGCTGACCTCCAGCCTCTTTTGCCTTTCCATTTATATCTGATTTCTTTGGAGGTCCATCCAGTATGCCACCCATTTTCCTCACTAGTATATAAGTTTTTCTGTAATTCTTTTTCCTATTTCTACGAATGTGCAGAACCAACTATCATTGTTGGAGCTCGTTAGAGTAATGCCCGCCTCTCCTAAAGCTCCTTTTTAAGGTCTAAAATCCGAGGTATCATCCCAAAATCACAGAACTCTAGAGCTAGAAATTCTTAAGCGAGAAGCACCTTACTATGGTGTCCCTTGAAGGAAATAGCACACAAACCCTCAAATCATCATCCTCTGGGGAAAAATGGTCTAGTACTTTGGTATATTTTTTTTGGTGAATAGTACTTCAGTACATTAAAAAAAAAAACATTTGCTTTGACACACATTAACAATGATGAATAAAATACAACAAATACATTATTTGAACATCAATTGAGGACACCAAAATTTGACATCAATTTTGATGGTTAATAATGCAGTTCATACATGTGATTAATGAAGTGTTGAACTTGGCTAATGAGTATACCAAGTTGTCACAACTCATTAACTATCAGCTAAATTTCATTAACCATAATTTTTTAGTTGTTCAAACATAATCTACTACATGTATATTTGAACCCCTAGAAATCGTGGTTAATAACATTCAAATTTGTGATTATTCAAATTCAGTTGATGGTTAATGAGTTTTAACACATTGATGTATCCAATAATAACCAAGTTCAAGATTTCATTAACCACGTGCATGAACTGGATTAACCAGCAAAATTGTTGTTGATTTTGGTGTCCCAATTTTGATGCTCAAATAACATTTCTCTAAATGCTTATAAAAAAAACATTTCTCTAAATACAAATATATGCTAATATATTGTGTAAATGTGTATATCATACACATGATAAATGCATACTTAACACTCTAAAGAGACATCAACTTCTATGAACAATCTTTCATGACTATTAGCATTTGGTAGAGTTAGAATATCAAACTAACTGGTGCTCAAGAAGTTGTGACAAGAGATTAAAAAAACATCTTCCAAAAATATTACAACTTGATGTCATTAGAATAATTGGCTGTTTAACCCATAAATTTCTACGAAAAATCTTCCATGAATATTATCATTTCAATGAAGTCCCTCGTAGCCTGTTTAACCTATAAATATATGGCCTAAGTCCTAACCCTCCAAAACATAATAACACAGACGTTACTTGCTAGAAACTACTTCGATGAACAAATTTCTCAGTTCTAGCAAACAATGACGATAATGAACAAATCTAAATAAACAATCCATCATATGACAACACAAATAGAAACAAACAGCACAGTAAAATCATATAAGAACCTCCATCTTTTGAAGCATGTCCTTCAACTTTTCACGGCGCCGTCTTCTTGCATTTTCATCTACATCCCCCCCTTCTTGAGCAGCTATTTTATCACTTTCAATCTCTAGTTTCCCATTACAATTTTCACAATGGAAGTCCTCGTCTTCAAAAGATATTAACCGCAGTGCATCCAAAGCATTGTACCTAAAATAATTAAAATCCTCGAGTATTATGGAACAGAAATATATCAATACAAATACCTATGATAAACTATGGTACAGACAATACAGTGAATTGAAACCTTTTTGCACAGTTTGGACATATATATTCTTGAACTGTGTTTTTGTTCTCCAATTCATCTTTCAGCTTATGCTTCATGCGATGCAGTCTGTACCGAACCACATCATATATCTGCATAGAAATTCAATGTTCATATATTCTATATATGAAGGGGCCAGAACTTCGATGGGCTGAATAAAAAAATGCCTGAGAAAAAGGTTACACAACATTGATTTTCTCTTCTCTTGGCAATAGAACTACCAAATAATGGTAAAGCTACAGTTAAAGAATCATTAGTGGAGAGATTAACCTGTGCATAATCTAGACAACAGTAAGAGTGTGTGTGTAGCTTGACCTTTTCTTCTCCCTCTTTTCCTGTTTGACCATCAGCTGTGGCAGCTACAGCAGCACTATAAATTTTTGCACCTTTTGCTGTCTGTGGTAAAACCACGCAATAGGCAGCATAAGAAAAGAATACATAGATGATTTAATACCCACCCACAACTATCACATGCGTGCCAAACTAAGAATGAAAAATATCAATAAAATGAATCGATAAATAAATAAAATTAGCACACATCTGATGGAAGATCTAAATCAGAACCATTCGATAGTAGTAAAAGCACACTCTCATCTGTATTTAAACCCTCCAACAATCTTGACTTCCCCAGCACCCTATGCTTCCTTCTAGAATACACTTTTAGTTATGGGCCTTGGGCCTCTTGTTCCCTAACAGGAATTCACAAACTACTGTCAATATCAACAATTAGCATTCTATGGACTTCTATGCAATGTTGTTAACTAATGATAGTATGTTGCAGCAGTTGATTTGATGGATCAGACAACAGAATGTCTTGATTTGATTGGCTAATGCTTGTAGGCCAAGAGTAACTCAAAAAATGGCAGTAAAGTTTTGAATGGAGGACAGAACCAGATACTTACCTCTCTCCTATGATCTCGAGTGATAATCTTTTCTTCTTCAAAGAACCGCAGAGTTCGACGAAGTTGTTTTGTATGCAATTTGAGGTCCTTTGCCAAGTCCTCTTCTCTAACCCATTGCCGTCTGGAATAAAAATTCATAGCAGATCATTACAATCACAAACCCAGGCTAAGTAAATAAATACACCTGCTAATTTTCAATACTCATTCAAATTTATTCTATATTCTGCATTTTTTCATCACCCCATCATGTACACAATATTCCAAGACTCGTAAAAAGAAAAAAAAATTAAATCCAAACTTTCATGACAGTTCACTTAACAACTCAGTCTCAACGCGCACTAGTACTAACAAATTAACAGCCATTGCACTTCAAAAAAGAGGCAACTCTCTTTTTGTTTTCCTTCTTTTGTAATTGAATATATGTACTACTCTAGCCAAAGGATTAATAGGGGCACAGTCGGTATTAAGTTTACACCGAAATCCAATAAGAATCAATTATTCTCCATGTCAGTCCATCATTATAACTGTATTTTACAATAACTACCAATTCTCGGCCTCTCATTAGATGTTAGTATGTCACATAAAAAAAAGATTTGGTATAAAACTAAATTACACTAACGGTGCATGCGAATTAAACTCGTATAGGATGACTAATAAGAATTTAATTTATGCATAGCCAGTGTATTAAAATTACACTTCAAGTGATCATAGATCATCATATTATTAAAAATGATTGCTCTTCTATTATCTATCTTAAAAGTCATAAGCCATTCATACCATGATTTATGATTGGTAAAAAAAAGCTTTACAATACTGTGCATAACAACTAAACTCCAGTATATTACGTAATGACGCATTTAAATGTTCTTAACGAATGTTTTGAAAAACTGTTATGCGAGAAGAAGGCTGAACCTCGTGAGCGCATCTAGAACAACCACAGCAATTCCTCTGTTATCACTCCTTCCAGTTTTGGGTTGATTATCTCCTTTGCTCGTAAGATCGTCATAGAAAGCCCGTGCCGCTAGTTTAACCAGCCTACGCAAATTCACTCAATACATTAAAAAAAATGAACATATTTGAATTACAATTCGAAAATGCATTTTGTTCTTTTTCTTCTCCATTGTTTTAATCAAACAGAATTTTGATGTAGATGAACTGTAGAGAGAGAAATCCATACTTGTTGTAGGGTTCAATCATTGAATCGATCTGGTTAGAGTTTAAGTTCAGCCTTTGGGGTTGCTTCCGTTGATGTTGTTCATTCGCAACAAAGTCGCAGAGACGGAGTTCATTAAGCAGAAAAATTCATTTTTCTAAGAACGAGATTGAGAGGATTCCAAAAAAAAAAATGAAAACAATAAGCTAAAGGGTTTGAATTAGAGCCCCTTACCTCAAACTGTGACGAGTGCTGAAGCTGAAATGAAAGTGACTTCTCCTTCGCTGTACCGTCTGTGGTGTGGTTCACTTGGATTTGATTTCTTGAAGTAGAAAATAGAGAGAACATGGAAGAAGCTTCACCGTTTCAGGCCTCTCTAAGGGAGATCCGCAATTAGGCCTGTGCATGGTTCAAAAACTGCACCAGATAAACTACACCTTTTTTGTGGTTTGGTTTTAAAAACCGAACCGGTTTACAAACACACTGGTTTTCAATCCGGTTTTTAAAACTCATACAGCTTAGGCAAGCCATTTTTTGAGAAATAACTAGCAACACATACAAAAGCTCTCATCCTCAATTATATCAAGACAATTAACAATGTCACATACTGTACACAATGATTCTCTACGGGAGTAACTCCTGATTATACAATAAGTACATACATCAATATGCGAAAGATTCTATTATCAGCATCAATATGCACTTAAATCCCTTCACACAAAAAATCTCAGCTTACTTGGAGTGCATTTTGAAACAGAAGTCTTAAGTCTACTAAGAAAATAACAAAATCTATGATAACATACATCAGAGTGCTTGTTGAAGCCCAAATGCCATTGGCACAACCAGTCAGGGGCATACCTTTTAAATTGATAACTTCTCAAGTACTACCTAATTAACTTTAGTTGTGTTTCTTTTTCTTTTTCTTTTTATTTCCTTTTGATATCAAAAAATCCAATTAACTTATGAAGGGAAGAAAAAATAATTAAATTATGAAGGCAAGAAAGAAAGCATACCTCTATTTGAACAACAGCATATGAAAGCTAGCATTGAATATGCCTTTTCCATCAATAAGCTGAGATGAACAATTGTCACTATTTGCTGGATAAGAAAAATACTCACAATGTTAATTCGGGTCAAATAAAAACACAAAAAAAAAATTGCACAAATTTGAAGTAAAGCACACTAATTTAAGCTAAAAATCACATCATTAATTCCTAAATATCCCTAACAGATATAAACTCGGAATGTGCGATTTGGGGGTTTACCGTTTCTGGTTCTTTCGAGAGTCAGAATGGAACACCACTTCTGAATTTGGTTCAATTTGTTTTTAACTATTTTTTAAATGTTTTTTTTAAATTACACTTTTGGTCCTTTATCTCTGGTTTAAATTTCATTTTGGTCTTTTATCTCTTTTTATCTTGTTTTGATCCTTCATCTTTCATTTTTGTGTCAGTTTGGTCCTTTAACTTTTTTTTCTCACTTGATCCTTTATCTTTCATTTTTGTTTCGGTAAGGGACTTGAAGTCGGAGGAGTTGGGGGCGATCGGGAACGTAGGCGTCGATCACCCCTGCGCAGGGAGGTTCGGTATGAGCCGTGCATGTGCACATATATATAGCGCTAGTAAAGGTCAAAAATAACGGTAACTAGCAAATACTGATGCAAATACTTTCTTCCCTTTAACTTGGTTATAGGTAGCTAGTGGGGCCCACAAATCTGCGCTTAATTGTCACCCTACCAAAATAATAATGCATACTTTTTAATTTTATTATATATATTTCAAAGTATCTAATATATATTGTATTTCAAGGAAACTCTAGTAACATATTTGTTTTGGTTAACACCAAATATCACTAGATGTTGGCTGAAGGGAGATAGGGCAACCATTTGGACATAGTATACTATAATGATGTTCAGCACGATGATAAACTGATAATAAAGTCCCTTGGTAAGTTGGTATCAATAATTTGTCTTAATCTAATTGAGATATTAGATGTGTGGCTGAGATAGAGTTGAGTACCAAAAGTAGTTACTTCAGAAAAAGTAATCCATATTGTTTGTGAGGATAAGGCAAATTTAAGATCGTACAGTGATAACGTGCATAGTAACTTTTATTATACGTCAAAATAAATTACAGAGGATATAAGAGGTACCTCAACCCGTAGTACAAATTAAGAGATAGCATCAAAGTAAGCTAAAAGATTACGACACCAGCTACCAAAATTCAAAGAAGTATTACGTACATTCTACCCTATTAGCAAACCACCCCCAAGATAGAAGTTTAATTTGATACAACATTTGAGGAAAATCAACACCTCCACTAAAAATAATTCTATTGCCAAACTCAATGATCTGTGATGCCACTATCAGGAGCGAGAGGCATCAGGATCTCTCAATTAAATAGTTCACCATAGCACCTTCCTCCATGTTCAAACTCCTACTCCATTCAAAATTTCACCTCCAAGCCCCATCGCGCCAAGACCCGAATTCTGCCACTATCCCGGACTGATTTGCAAAAATCTCGTAGAGTGGAGGAAATAGTTCTTGAAGAGAGAACTGGCTGCACCACGCTTCCGTCCAAAAATTGATCTCCGATCCATTTCCAAGTCTGTGTTTAACCGATCCAAAGAACCAATTATGACAATGGTAGTCTAATCATCTTTTTGGTGAAGATTAATGTGGCGGTACGTGGAGGTTTTGTTGGCAGTGTTAGTTTCACAAACAAATTGCCGCATAGTGAAGTTTTGGGAACACAACTCCTAGCTCACTTTGAAAACTCACTTTCCATTGATTTCTCCGTTCAAACTAAACTTCGGGGTATTGTAATCTGCAGGCTCTGATACCAAATCTGGCACACAGACAAAAGGAATGGTAGAAAAATCTAGAAGTATTGTTTGCCCTATAATATTCTTAATTAGAACACTTGCCCGTGCTCCCAACGGGTTGCTGCATTCAACAAAACAAAATGGAGAAAAAGCATCAAAATATATTGATATATAATAGAACACCCTATTGAAGTTATATGGTAGACAAATGGTCAATAACTACAAAGTCCATAAACACGATAGAGAACTTGATAACTAAAATAAGGGTTTTTTTTTATTTTTTACCCCCACAGTTTTTCCATCTACCCCACATAAATTTTTTTGACGAAAATGCCCCTAATAAAGTTGACCTTGATCGTATATACCTTACCATAGGTATATACAACTTTAATAAAATCAAAGTCGTATATACCATAATTTAATTAAATACGACGTGGGATAAAACTATAAGTCGTATATACGTGGTGGTTATGTATTTACGCTTTGTTAATCAACAAATCTTATATATGGGTATATACGACTTGTTATTTATCAAGTCGTATATACCTAGTTGTGGGGCTACATACGACTCCTTATTATGCAAGTCGTATATACCCCATACTTAGGTATATATGATTTGTATTAATTTTTTTTATTTTTTTACTTTTTTCATAATAAAATTTGTATTAATTTTAACGGTTAGGATGGGACTTCGAACGATGATCAACGGTGTAGATATGGACAAATAATAATAGTTACAAAAAAGTGGTAAAATAATATATATACAAGAAATATACAGTGTCAATGTAGACCGGCTAAATCGTCTGAATCATCGGATAAGTCTACACATGTGGGCGCATCGGTCGGAATCACCGGAGGAGCTGTAGTCTGCCATATGGCAAAACGACCGGTATACGGATCCAACCATGAAGTAGAATCCTCTGATCGATTATGGGACCACATCGGAATAATGGGGGCAACGGACATGCAGACGACATCGAAATATGCATCCAATGTGAATCCCGAATGTTCAGAATATATATGAGTTTATACTTCGAAGAAGAATAGGTACCTCTCAAAGGCAAATAAGTATAACTCATATTCAAAGACAATTGAACAAGGGCGACATTATACTTTGTTGCAATAAAGAAACTCATCTCTGGCAAAGTCAACCACTTATCCTGCATCTGAAATCTGTGGTATTCAATAGTCAGTGCTTTTCGAAGTTCTGCAAGTCAGTCCTTCCCAAACATGTAACTACACTGTGCATCTCTTTCCTTTGTCTCATTGATTAAATCTCGCCTAATTATAGGCCAACTATCCTCACCCAAATTGAGACCAATCCCAATCGCTCGAAACCCACAATTGCCATCATCCCTAACATCAACAATATTTTCCACATAAGACCGCAAATGATGAGGAACATCCGGTAAATTCACTAAAATCTCGCCCTTCTTTGTTACTTTTTTATTGGCACCCTGAGATAATTTAGAAGACCGCTGAGATGTTTTTTTGGAAGAACTCAATTGTGATGATTTTTTGATAGAAGTCCCAGATTCTTGAGTGAGTTTCACCTTCTCATCTACATGCTCCCACCCAGATAAATCTCTTTTCACATCATACAATTTATGTTTCTTCTACTTTGGTGCACCTTTTGTTTTGACTTTGAATGGTGGTGGAACCATTGAAGAAGTGGTAGGGAATGCAGACTCATTTAGTTGTTTCTTCAAAACAAATTTCTCATCCTCTGTCATCCGATTAAATCTGGCCCATATCATCTCCATTTGATAAGAAATATCACATCCATCGAATTTTTGTTGGGAGTATTTTTCATCTAAAGAATCCAAACTCAGTTGTTTCCAATGATCATCCACAACATCCAATGGAATAGAAGAACCGGAGATATGATAGACACCTATCTCACAGGCACATGGAAGAAGATGTGTCTTCCTAATAATGCATCCACATCGGCCTCTGTCATGACCAACCCCAGAAGTCGATTTCTCAAACTCTTTCACCATATAATCCATAGCATTTAAAGAGACAAGACCGCGAAGCTTATTAAACAAAGGAATATTCGAAGCTACTTCAATGCGGTTGATGCTTTTTTGAAAAGAGGCGATGACTTTATCAAAGTGAAGTGTAACCATGTCATGAATAGATTTAAAACACTTTGACAAGTCACCTCCAGAAGTCTTCAGATGTCTCTTCAAAAAAATTTAAACTACGATAAAAATACTAAACACGTGTCAAAAAAATTTAAGCTACGATAAAAATACTAAGTGCCAAAATACCTGTTGGTGGTCTGATTACCGAAGTGTGAGATATGGTTAGTCCAAGCCAAGACAAATCTCTCCTTATGCGGTTTCAACCATGTGTCGTGCACATATTTAATAAGAGTGGGAATATCGACGCAGGAGTCCTCAAAAATCTTCAACTGAGTTAAGTACACAGACTCGTCAGCTGAATCAATAATCTTGTGCCAAAGAGATATGACGTCCTTTTGCCTATCAACGTTCACCAACTCTTTAATTTTAGCTTTCACATTCTTTGTCACGTGCCAAGAACACAATAAATTAGTAGCAAAAGGAAAGATAGCATGAATACTAGCCATACAACCAAGATCTCTGTCAGTCAGAAAAACCTCCAGTTGAATCCCATGCAAGTCAAATAAATCTTTAAGTTGTTGTAATACCCATGAGAAATGAATACCAAGTTCATTAGGCAAACCCAACCGAGAAAGATAACTCCGTACTAGTCACTCCACAATCTCCAATAGAGGTAGATTGTATTTGTTGGTCTTGTACGGACTGTCGAGAATAAGAACTTTGGGAAACAACCAGAATAACTTGATAGAAGTGGGATGAGCCCACATAATGTCACTGACCACATCAGAATCCTCCACCTTCCTGCTCCAACATAAGTAATTATGTGACTCAATCAATCTCAGCAACTCCTGAATGTCCGTTCTAGGACCCCTCCGAGAAGACCGATGCTTGTGGCGCTGCCTATATATTTGAGGGAGAGAAGTGACATTGCCCGGATAATGACTCCGCAAAGCAATAAGGCAATCCTTCGGGGCAACATCCAAGTCAGCATGCTCATTAACCATAGCCTTCTGCGGCTTGGTCAAACGACCAAAAGCTGTGCACCCAACCGAGGTAGTAAGCAATGGATGGGTGTGTCGACCACTCATAACTTTCACGCACCAACCCCCATGACGTAGTGTAGAAGTAGCTCTCAAAGTAAACGGACAACTTCTTCTTTTAGAACCGAAGACTCTAGAATCATTAGTAAACTTCCCCTGCTTCTCACAACCGAAAATGATCTTATCTCTAGTCTTCCTTTTACCAGCTTTATCAGATCTAATTTTGATAACAACAACACCAATGCGTCTCCCAACCGCTATAGCCCACTCCTCCACATCCTCGCGTGTAGAAAATATCTACAAAATATAAAAATGTTACGCACTTAATTGATTAAATATTTATCAAACTTAATTAAAAAAATTAGACCGAAAAATATACCCTATCCGTCCTGAATGGCTCCGTAGTATCGATGTCGAAAGGAACCAACTGTGACTCTACAGCAGGCGCTCCAATATCTGTTTCAAAAATAGAAATAAAAATTAAACATAAATTAAATAAAAAAACTAAAATAACAAGTCATATATACCTGTACAAATGGGTATATACGACTTGTATATAAAAAAAAATCGTATGTACCCCCACAAGAGGTATATACGAATTACATTAAATACAAATCGTATATACTGTACCCAGGGTATATACGATTACACCCCAGTCGTATATATAGGTTACGTTTTGACATTTTCGCAATTACTAAGATTTGAAAAAGTCAAATCGTATATACCTTTCCGGTATGTATATACGACTTGACATTTAACGTGTATTAATTAGTTAATAAATGCAAGTCGTATTTACCTTCCATTAGTTAAATACGATTTCAGATTTTCTAGGCCCCACACGAGAGAGAATCTTGTCAAAGTCAATTTTTGTCAATTATGTCAAGGGTATTTTTGTCAATTACAAAATGTGTGGGGGTAGATGGGAATGGTGTGGGGGTATAAAAAAAATCCTAAAATAAACATGGCAGAGGAGCCCAAAATTAGAAAGTCCACAAAGGTTACATATCTACAACAACAACAAAATAACCTTTAACAACAAAATAACTCTTTCTTTATTGGGTCTTTTTTCTATAGGTTTTGGCCTAGCGAGGTTTTAGTGATGCCCCTTGGGTTAGCAACTTGTTGGAGTATTTGGTTATCCCAGAATGGTGTTATCTTCAAGAACGAGGAGGCGAATGTTGACTCTGTGATCACTCGCATCAAAAGCTTAACGTGGAGTTGGTTGTTTTATAGATTGGGTTGTACGTAACTCTAATTCGTCTATTACATCTTGATGGTCTAACCCACTCCAGTACCTAAACAATATGTAATTTTTTGATGTTTGGGTTCGAGTACCCCTAATGTTCTGTTAATGAATTATTGGTTATAAAAAAAACTGTGCAAATGCAAATAATCAAAAAAGTTGTAAAAGAACACATAAATGGTTATTTCAAAAATGTTGTTGGTGATTGGACATTATATTTAATAGGTTGTTGGGGGTTATGGCTAGGCATGGACATTAAACCAGCGTACGACCATCGTGTGTCTCATCCTTCCCCTGATTTAATGTCCAAAATACATAATACCCAAATACATATATAATAGGCTAAATACCTGTTTTGGTCCTTTATGTTTGGACGAAGTTTCACTTTCGTCATTTATCTTGTTTTTGTTCCGTTTTAGTCCTTTATGTTTCATTGTGCAAGAAAGTGAGGGACCAAAATGAAACAAATTAAAAACTGAGAGGGACCAAAATTAAACCAAACAAAAAAGCAGAGGACGAAAATGAAACAAATAGTGCTCACGGTAGGGACGAAACCGAAACAAAAATGAAACATAAAGGACTAACACGGAACAAAAAAAAGATAAAGGACAAAAGTGAAACTTCGCCCAAACATAAAGGACCAAAACAGGTATTTAGCCTGTATAATACGTGGAGATAACACATGTAGATATTTTACATTAGATTTGAGTCATTTTGCCAACACCACAAACAAAGCATTACAAAGAGGGACTAGTCCACATCCAAGCCACCACTTCAAGTACTAAGATAATAAATAACTCAAGACCACCACCACTTCAAGTACTAAGAGAATGACTAAGGAATATAGTGAATAGCATTTGCCCCAGCCTCAGTAACACCAAACGTAACCTTCTGCCCCTCAACCAAGCCCTTGAAACGGCGAAAGCTGCTCCAACCGCCACTCAAAACATACTGCCTAGCATCAATAACGTCTTGCTTCACTTCACATTTCCATCTCCTCCCCTCCTCATCGACCAGCTTGATCTCATCGCTTCCCAAGCGCAATGCCTCTTCACAGAAAACTTCTGGGAGAAACTGAAATGGCGCATTATTTAGAAAAAAAAACCCATTAGAGTAGCAAACTAACAATTTAAAAATAAAAAAATTAATATAAAACTTACCAAAACATCAGCAGCCATATCTGCATGAGTCAATGTTTTCATGACAATATGGTGGAAATTAATATCACCATATCGAAGTAAAAGAGAAACCTGTAAAAGAGCAACCTCGGGAAGATCCTGATCTAAGTCAAGAAAATCCGGGTTGCCTACAGCTAGGGGAACCGCGACTGGCGCCGGATAAATAACTTCATCGAAGGTATTTGTCACTCGGATGATAAATCTTCCAGGTGACAAATACGTCATCCGGATATATCCGGGAAAATACCCGTAGAACCCCCCTAGATTTTTCCATCCTTCAGTGAAAAAACACTTTTCTTCATTCTTCACCACCGTCTTCACCACCGCAACCTGGTATTCACGATCATTCGCTGCTAGATCAATGAAGACAACACTCGTAGGAATGTCATTATAGTTACGTCGAGTGAACATGGTCGGAAGCAAAGCGAAATCCTGAAAAGAAAAAAAGTAGTTCAACTAAACAACCAGAAACAAAACACAAATGGAAACAAAGAAACTATATTCCAAATGGAGAACATAAACATACAACTCCAGGCACCCATTCAATGAAAAACACCTCAGGCCTTGGAATGATAGCCATTGTTCCAACACCACCAAAAAATCCAAAGTTGGAACCTATCTGCTGGACAATACACGAAATTATTTACAAGTTAACACCACATAATTATATAATACAAATTATTTAACACAACAAAAAAAGAAAATGCTTACCTAGGGCTTGGTTTCAAAATATTTATAAAACACTAAAATAGATTGGAAGCATGACGTATGTATCACTTGTGGGTCCTTTTACAGAAGGATACGAGGAAGGATAAGTAGATGAATAGTACTCCCTCCGTTCCTGATATTTGGTACTTTTGGCCTTTTATTTTTGTTCCAAAACAATGGTACTTTTAAAAATCCAATGTACAATTCACCTAATTTTTCCTAATATACCCTCCATATTTATTTATCCTTTTAGAGTTCCAACGCATGAATTAATTGTCCTAAGACTATTTTACTTTAACTTCAATTATCCCAATACAACTACAAGTGGGGCATTTTAGTACTTAAACAACACAAATTAATGGTACCTTAATATTTGTATATACTCCCTCCGTTCCTAATCTTTGGTACTTTTGGCTTGTTACACAAATATTAAGGTACCATTAATTTGTGTTGTTTAAGTACTAAAATGCCCCACTTGTAGTTGTATTGGCATAATTGAAGTAAGTAAAATAGTCTTGGGACAATTAATTCATGCGTTGGAACTCTAAAAGGATAAATAAATATAGAGGGTATATTAGGAAAAATTAGGTGAATTGTACATTGGGTTTTTAAAAGTTCCATTGTTTTGGAACAAAAATAAAAGGCCAAAAGTACCAAAGATCAGGAACGGAGGGAGTATATCGCATGCATATTGTTGGTGATACAAACATATAAGAATTCTTGTAATTAATGCAAGGAAACATGACATAACACTCAAAAACATACTACTCCACTCCACTTTATAAAAAAGAAAAATTACTTTTTAATTTCTTTCAATAAATGATATGTATCTAGTCTATATTATGTACTATATATCAATTATTAAATGAACCAAAAAGTATTTTTTCTCTTATAAAGTGGATCGGAGGGAGTATATAGACCTACATGCATGGAAAGTCATGATGCTCCATAAGCAACCTTTCATGTCAGTTGTATAGGAATACACGAGTCTGACTTAGAGTAGTAGTAAGGAATTTCTTAGTGATTGTTACTAAATGGGCATAATAGTCATTTCCACGTCAATGAAAAAATTCGGTAACCACATAAACACCAAACTGTGGTTAGTATGTACTAACCATTGGGTTGTTGTATAATGGTTAGTAGCACATACTAACCACACAAACACTAAATTGGGGTTAGTATGTACTAACCATTGAAGTGTTGTATAATGGTTACCGAAAAATTTAGTAATTGTTACTAAGAAATTCCTTAGTATCATAAGTCTTTGCCCCTCAATACCCCGCCAAATTTGAGTATATGCATTTTTATATATTTGATCATATAAAATAAGGGCGCATCTAATATGAACCTCTCAAAAAAGGTCCACCGGTGGACCTTTACTATTTTAGTTAAAAATTGTTCAGTACTCGGACTCGAATACGGTCACGTCCAGGGTACAAGTTGATGTGCTTCTGGAGATCTTGAAGATAGGCTTTGGATGGATGCTGATTGGCCTCGGGTAGTCCGAGGTAGCTAGATCATGCACGCTGGGGGGTGGTACCTGCAAACACTCTAATGCCTAAGTCAGCAAGGGAAGAGAAGAGGTATGCAGGGAATGAGGACGTACCTGGAAATAGAGGGGTGCACCGATATTTATAGACGGAAGTACCGCACTTGAGTAGTCGGATACGAGCGCTTAGATCTTGACCGTTGAGTGATCCGCTTTGACCACTTGAATGATTGCTGGGCCATCGACGACATGGGATTGGGTCGTCCCTTAGTTTAATGGGAAATTGTCCCCAGTCCGGAACAATGGCCCCTAAGTCGAGGTCGAGCGACAGGGGTCGAGCTCGGTTTGAAGAGTTATTTGTCGTTCCATTTCATCGCCTCAGGTATATCTTTCTTGTTTTTCCGACGTCCATGATTGCAGTGTTTTGCCATCTCTCTGGGATTAACTTTGGGATGCTGAGGTCCTTCCTACTAAAGCTTGACAGAGCATTCAAGCTCGGAATCAAGTAGATCTTGACTGAGCATGGAAGCTCAGAGTCAATTGAGTCTCCACAGAGCATTTAAGCTCGGAGTCAAGAAGTTTCGAAATCGCTGTGGATTTCTTTCTCGGTCCCAGACTGAGCATTGAAGCTCGTAGTTCGGGAGAAGGCATGGGCTCAAGGAGAAGGTGTCGCAGCCGCCTGGGACTTCTTCCTCCGGTCTCTGTCTCAGCACTTAAGCCAAGCCAAAGAGGAGGCCGGTTCGCGAGGAGCGAAGGCGTCGGAGTCGCTGTGTACTTTGTGGGCTCCTCGACTGAGCATTTAAGCTCGGAGTCGGGGAGGGCATCTGTGTTGATCTTTGACGGCCTCGCCTCATACCGTCGTCCGTCGAGTGGCCAGCTTGGGTCGGACTCGGGTGAGAGGGGCATTGTGGTGAGTCGGGAACTGGTGCCGCCGTGGATCCTGTAAGTTAGGAAGACAAAATAGTCGAAAATGATTTTATTCAAAGAGGCAAGTTGCCCGATTTGATTACATTCGTTATGTGAATGATCAACTGCAATATACTCTGAGTTTAGTTGCATTCCATGTCCTGGGGATTGGCTCCTTGGACAAGGTTTCTAGTTGATAGGCCCCCTTTCCAGTTTTCGATACGACCCGGTAAGGTCCTTCCCAATTGGGCTTAAGCTTCCCTTCTCGTGCGTTCTTGTTGCCCACATCGGCACGCCTGAGGACGAGGTCCCCGATATTGAAGTCTCGGATGATGACTTTCTGATTGTAGCGTTTTGCAATCCGGGCCTTGACGACGGTTTCGGCCAACTGTGCTTTATCTCGGACCTCTTGGACCAGGTCAAGCTCTTCCTTCGCAGCCTTATCTTTCTCTTCCCTGTTGAGGGGGTATAGGGTTCTCCAAGTGGACTCTCTGACCTCCACTAGAATGGCGGCCTCGGTACCATATGTCAACCTAAAAGGGGTTTCATTGGTAGTGGAATGTGGTGTCGTTTGATATGCCCAAAGGACGTATGGTAGTTCATCGGGCCAAGCTCCTTTTGCCTCTTTTAACCTTTTCTTCAACCTGTAGCGCCTGAAAAATCCGAAAAAGGGATCCTTCGAGGTCTTTAGGATGAAGCCACCATCAAAGTTTAGGTTAAAGTGGTAAACATTGAGAAATCCTCTATGAAGGTCTATACGAACCAAATACGGGCTCGGGAGTGGCTTATGCGCGGGGAATGTACTAGTACCCTATGACATCCTTCCTAAGGAATGTTACATTTAATTAAATGTGTAAAAAGATTATTAATTCAAACATAGTTATTTTTACCGTTTTGCAAATTAAAAATAAATGATTTGATAGTTAGTTGTTTTTTGTCATTCTTCTTGAGAAATAAGGAAGGAATAAATTAGAAAAGAAGCAAAAAGAAATGGTTTTATTAGTGCAACTGATAGAGGTTGGCCGCCCTCTACTCCTACGTATCTCCTGGTAGAGAATCAAATCACACGTAGTTCTTGGTAAAAAATATTTGTGAGTTTGGTATTTTTTATGTATGAGAAAATGATTTTTGGTTGAATAAAATAGGCAAAACATGATAAGTTGAAATCAGGAATAAGGGAGGTGTAATTAGCTGCAGTGGGTGCAGTATATTTAAAAACAGGGGGTGCGTTTAGCAGAGCCCAATTCGTTTTTGTTTTTTGGGCTTTTAAGGTGCTGCGAAGTGGCTTATTTAGATATGGGGTTGCATGATTAAAACGCGAGGGTGCGGGTAATAATCTGATAATTTAAAATAAAATAAGTGTTAAAACAGGAAGGAATATAAAAAGAGAACAAATATTGTAAAAAAAAAGGAGAAAAAATATATTAAAGGAACCCTAATTTTCCTCTACACTACTCACTTCAGCGCCGGACACGGCGCACCAACGGCGAAATTTACGGCGGAGATTGGTGGTCAACCGCGAAGGGGTGGAGTAAATCGAAGAAAGAATGAACACAAAGGGGTGATTGCGTTTGCCGGCGACGGCCACTGTTGGCGGTGGTGGATATTAAGATTCACCATTTTTACTTCTATTTTCTTACCGTTTCGCGCTCTTCTTCTATTCGTAAAATTTCTGGTGGTTCTCAAAATTTCTGATGGTTCTCTAGTTTTTTCCTTTTTGATCTCAACTTACACTTTTGAAAAGGATTATTCTGTCTCTGAAAAAAAATGTTTTCTTCTAATTATTTTTTGGTTGACTCTAGTTAATATATCAATTTCTAAGATATACGATCTTATCCATTCTTGCTTCTGTTATAGTGTTATAAGTGTATAACTACTACTATCTTTGGTGGCAATAATAAAAAAGGGACTAGCACACTATGTTTACAAATCGAAATCTATTTCTACTGTTGGTTTTTATGATTCTAAAATTTTCATTAACAGGATACTATGTTTAGGGTGTAAAACGAAAAAAAAGAAAAATTAAGCATCTTAAGAACTAATGACAGATTAGGCATATTTCTACATTTTTAGATTTACTAACACATAAAGCCAACCTGAAATTTTTGGAAATCTTTTGCTGCCACTGCTGCCTGTCGCTTTTACACTGCCACTGACCAACCCTTCAGAAACTCAAACTAGGTGTTTTTGATGATTAGGGTTCAGGCGGGAACCTCTAATTGTTTGGATGATTTCTGAATTTTTTGTCCCCTTTTCTTGTGATTAGGGTTTCAGTGTGAAATCCTAATCGTTTTTTGTTTGAAATTTTTGAGTATTTGTGTCAATTGCTGTGAATTAGCCTTGCAAATTTTAGGGGTTTTAGGCAATAAATATCTTATTCTAATTCGATTTTGTTTCCTTTTTCAAATTAGGATTGGAGAAGAAGACTTGCTCACCAAGGAGCCCAAAAGATCTAGCTGGTTGTTATTTGGGCTGACCCGCCGTTTTTGTGTTTTTATTTTATTTTACTATTATTATTTTTATATTTTGGATTTCTTGGACATTTTTTAAGTTGTTGTAATATTATTTTTTAATTCTGATTTTATTTAATATTTTTTGTGATTTATGATTTTATGTTATGTTTTTTAATTGGATGAATAATTAAGTTGGGCCAAACCCAATAATGAAAAAGAACTACAACTGAACTCAAATGAGGAAAGTACCAAACTTAAGCTCAATCGTAGCAAATTACTAAGCATAGGCCTAATCAAATAAATAGTACCTAAACAAAACTTGAATTATATTGACACGTGTTAATTGGGCCGAGACTTGCAAACTACCAACTATTTACAATCGTGCTCGAAATATATATACAAACCAAAACAAAAACTGTAAAAATAATAAGAGGGCGGACAATATTGGGGTATAACACAACCCTTTGAGCATGACCCTATTAGCCGGCTTGGCTTGCCCATTAGTCTGAGGGTGTTCCACAGAGGTAAAATGTTGTTTGATATTCAGGTCTATCATCAACTTCCGAAACCCCTCGTTGGCAAACTGTGTGCCATTGTAAGTAATTATGACGGTCGGGATTCTGAATCTGGTTAAGATATTCTTTTTGACGGATTTGATGCAGTTCTTGGTCGTGATCTGGGTGAGTTGTTCCGCTTCAATCCACTTAGTGAGGTAGTCGATAGCCACAATGAGGTACTTGGCCCCACCTTGGGCCAGTGAGAATGGTCCGAGGAGATCTATTCCTCATTGGGAGAATGGCCATGCTGCCGACAAGGAAGTGAGTTCAGCCAGGGGAGCATTATGGACGTCGACGTATCGTTGGCAAGTGTCACACCTTCTGACCAGGTCGGCAGCGTCTTTATTCATGGTTGGCCAGTAGTATCCAGCCCTGAGGGCTTTCTTCGCCAAAGCTCGGGTCCCAAGGTGCTGTCCACAAATGCCTTGGTGGATTTCAATAAGAACATACTCCGCCTCCTCCCGTTCGACACATTTCAACAAGGGAGAGGAGAAGCCTCGTCTAAAAACTTTTCCATGGATTATGGAGTAAGCTGTAGACCTTCGCTAGACTGCCGCGACTTCCTTGGGGTCGGCTGGTTCTACGCCGAATTCAATGTAATTTTTTATGGGATGCATCCATCCCGCGCCCTCGGTTATGGCATGGATGTTCGTCATTGAGGTTGGGGTTAAGTCGACGCTGGGTTTCTTCAGGTTCTCTTGAATGATGCTTCGAAGGTTGCCGATTGCCTTCGTGCTGACCAACTTGGCCAAGACGTCGGCTCGAGCATTTTCAGACGTAGGTACGTGTTTTAATTCAACCCGTTCGAACTGGAGGAGTAGTTCCCGTACCCTATGCCAGGTATCGTTGTAATATAGGGTCCTTCGCCACAAAATCTTCCTTGACCTGGGAGACCATAAGTAGTGAGTCAGTATTCAGTTCGATGAATCTTGCCCCGAAGTCCAAGGCAAACTTCAACCCAGCCATGCCTGCTTCGTATTCTACCTGATTGTTTGAGGTCGTGAAAGAGAAATTGAGGGACTCGATCATGAGTCCCTCGGAGTTTTCCAGGATGAGTCCTGCCCCGCTGCCTTTCGAATTTGAAGATTCGTTAAGGTGGAGTTTCCACAATAAAGCCACCAAGTTGGTGGATGTCGGTGTCATTTCGGCAACAAAGTCGGCTAGGACCTCAGCTTTGAGGGCGGATCGAGCCTCATACTTGATCCCAAACTCGGACAATTCGACGGCCCATTTGATGATTCTTCCCGCCAGGTCGGGTTGATGTAGCACTTGTCGGATGGGCTGATCTATTCTTACAACGATTTGATGTGCCACGAAGTAAGGCCTCAGCCTTCTTGCCGATAGGACCAGGGACATAGCTACCTTTTCTATCTTTTGATATCTGGTCTCGGCTCCCTGTAATACCTTGTTGACGAAGTATACCGGTCATTGTCCTTCTTCCGTTTCACTGATCAGGACTACGCTAATTGTTTCCTCGGTTACGGTGTGATATAAGTAAAGCGTTTCCCCATCCACTGGTTTCAGCAGTATTAGGGGTTCCGAAAGTATCTATTTGAGCTCAGTCAAGGCGTTTTCACATTCCGGTGTCCATTTGAACTCGACGCCTTTCTTCAAGATCTTGAAGAATGGGAGTGATTGATTGGCCGCCTTGGACACAAACCTGGAGAGGGCAGCAATCATGCCAGTAAGCTTTTGCACTTCTCTTTTAGTGGTGGGGGGAGGCATGTCGGTCACGACCATGCACTTGTCAGGATTGGCCTCAATCCCTCTTTAGGTGAGACAGAAGCCGAGGAACTTTCCCGCTCTGACGCCAAAGGTACATTTCTCAGGGCTGAACCCGAGGTTGTTTCTTTTGGCTTCGGCGAAGATCTCATGGAGGTCGGCCAGGTGTGCCTCGTCCTCCTTACTTTTCACAATCATGCCATCGAGATAAACTTCAACAACCATGCCGATCTGGTCGTGGAAGACTTTGTTCATCATTCGTTGATAAGTGGCACCTGCGTTTTTGAGGCTGAAAGGCATGACCCTATAGCAGTAGTTTCCCTGACTGGTCATAAAGGCCGTTTTCTCTTGATCTGGTGGATTCATCACAATTTGGTTATAGCCGGAGTAAACGTCTAAAAAGGATAAGAGGCGGAAACTGGGTGAATTGTCCACGAGTTTATCGATGCTGGGAACCAGAAAGGCGTCTTTGGGACAAGCTTTATTGAGGTCTGTTTAATCTACACACATCCTCCATTTTCGATTATTCTTTTTAACCAACACAACGTTGGACAACCATGTGGTATATTTTACTTCTTTTATAAAACCTGCTGAGAGTAGGTCGGCGAAGAGCTTTGCTGCGGCCTCAGCCTTCTCATCACTCTGCGCCCTGCGTCATTGTGCCACGTATTTGGCGTCGGGGTTTACTGCCAAGTGATGGCCAGCTACTTCGAGCGGGATTCCTTGCATTTCGGAGGCGAACCGGGCGAATAGGTCGACGTTTTGGCTTAAACACGCGATTAGGTTTTCTTTTACCGTTTCTGTGAGGTCTGCCCCCAGGTTCACCGTCTTCGTGGGGTCGTCCCCTAATGGAATCTCAAGGAATTCTCCGCGGGGCTCGGGGTACTTGATCTTTTTCTTGAGCTCCTTGGCTAGTTCGTCATCGTCTTCATCTTCGGAACTGTCGGGGTCGAAGCGAGCGTCAACTTCGGTGAGGTTTACTTCACCGACCGAAGGCGGCGGCTCAGGAATTTCTTGAACTTGACGTCGGGCCCCCCTGAGGGCGATGTATTGGCATCTCTCTGCGGCCCCGAGGTAGGCTGAGATGGTAATGACATCGTTTGCCAACGAGGGAAATTTCATCTTCAAGTGTACTACGGAGGCCATGACACCGAGTCTTGCTAGAGTCGGCCTGCCCATGATGCAGTGATACGGGGTAATTAGTGGCATGACTAGGAATGTGGTTTTGATGGTCCGGGCGAGTCTCCTCTGGCCATATGTTACGAGAACCTCGAGATAACCCAAAGGTCGAGTCAACTCTCCCCCCAGGCCAGATAAGTCTGTCCCGAGGTAGGGGCTTAGATCGATGTGTGATAGCCCGAGGCTAGGAAGTAGATCTTGGAACATAAGGTCGGCAGAACTCCCTTGATCCACCAGGATTCGTTTTACGTCGACGCCAAGCATGGAGGCTGAGATGACTAATGGAATGAATTCGTTCGGTTTGCCGATTAAGTAGTCTTCGTCGGAGAAGAACATTGGCCTCCTAGAAGAAGTCGATACAGAGTTGGAATTCGATGGTAGGTCGGAAATCTCTCGCCACTTGCGTTTCAAGGAGCGCTTAGTTTTCGCGGCTGAGACAGATTGGCCATCCGAAATCACCATGGTTGTTGCTGGCCAGTTCCTACGGGAATGACAGAATTGGAGAAGGGTCTCCCACTGTGGTCGCCATTGTTCGGTACTCGGACTTGAATACGGTCACGTCCGGGGTACACGTTGATGTGCTTCTGGAGATCTTGAAGATAGGCTTCGGATGGATGCTGATTGGTCTCGGGTAGTCCGAGGTAGCTCGATTATGCGCGCCAAGGGGTTGTACCTGCAAACATTCTGATGCCTAAGTCAGCAAGGGAAGAAGAGAAGAGGTATGCAGGGAATGAGGCCGTACTTGGAAATAGAGGGGTGCACCTATATTTATAGACGAAAGTGTCGCACCTGAGTCGTCAGATACGAGCGCTTAGATCTTAACCGTTGAGTGATCCGCTTTGACCACTTGAATGCCTGCCGGGCCATCGACGACGTGGGATTGGGCCAACCCTTAGTTTAATGGGAAATTGGGGCCCAATGGCAATCATGTGAGGCCCATGCTTTTCCCACAACCCCTCCTACTCACCACACACCCCTAGACCTCAAATATTCCAATTTTACTCACATGTGGAATACACTCTCACCCCCCTAAGCAGTGTTTTTAACAGTTCGGTTGAAAGGCACCGAATAGTTTCGGACGAAGGGCACCGAATCAGTTCGGATGAAAAGGACCGAATCAGTTAGCAAAGACAGCTTAACTCTATCAATTCTTGTCTCTTTCTCTCTTCTCCTTTTTATCACTCCCTCACACCGTTCCCACACACACACTTTTCCACTCAAAATAACACTCTTAACAACCAAACAACCCACCGTTTCATTCAGCATCGTGCACGTTCAATTCACCATGGAAGAGCACAATCTTGCATCAAGCTTGTTCTTTGCAATTTCAGAATTAACCATCACAATTCAGATCTACCTATGGCTGATTTCCAGTTGAATATAGCTTTAGTAAACATACCCATTTGAAATAGATAAAGTGGGTCTTTGTGGGTTGTGATTTGTGAGCGTTTGTGTGTTGTATTTGAGTATTTGAAGATGGGTCTTCGTGGGTTGTGATAAAGTGGGTCTTCGTGTGTTGTATTTGAGTATCTGATCTAAGGATTCGGTTGAGATCAACCAAAATATTTCGGTTGATGTCTATCGAATAGTGTAAAAGAGGTAAAAAAAGGGGTGTGTCTCAAAAAAATACACGTTCGGTTGTGCTTAACCGAAAGTTTTCGGTTGACCCTAACTCTTTTGTGACCTATCTCTAACTTTGACTCCTTTTGTTTCCAGTGTTCCAACTTTTCTCCTTTCATCTGTAGCTATTTTGATTTCTTACATGAAATGAATATTGCTTACATGTTCTTTACATATGGAGAAGATAGAAATGAAAGTGGAGAAGGAAGTCCACCATTTCTTCTTTGGAAGATGATAAGGACAACATTGTCATTGAGCTCTCCTAACCTCAAGGCTGTATGCTCAAGGTTTTCATCTCAAGAAACCTTGTTGAATCCATGATGAACCTTTAACATTAGCAACTAGCCACTCACCACTCACTTAGGTATTAGGGCACTCTCATGCTCAAAATGTAAAAGTGAATTTCATTCATCAAAGTTCTAACAATTTCACTTAGACTTAGACTATTTATATTGTGGACTTGTGGATCCTAGGCCCACAACTAAAGTCCAAAAGAAACATTAAACATGGTCCAAGGCCACAAACTAAGCTACTAAGCCTTAGCCACTTATCCAATGCCAACATGGCTCAATTAAAAGTGTCTTACATTTTATTGAAAGAAAAACAAAGCATAGAAAATACTAGAGTTGGTTATCTTGAAATCCCCTACTATTTACATGGTCACCTTTTCAATGTGTTCTTGTCTTAATGATTAGGTTGAACACATTGAAATATATTCCCTTGAATTCTTGTTGATTCTCCTTCTTTTGATTTTGATTATTTATCTTTGTCGCCTTCATCCAAGCTCCATGTGGGATCACATCACAGAAATTGTGCATGCAGAAGTTGGAGGAATTTGTCGAAGCTATTACTTCCCTGATGGAGTTGCTGGAGCTAATGCTGATAATCCAATTTTTCTTTGATTGTACTTCTGTTTTAAGAACTTTCGACTCTTCTGTTTGTGTTTTGTATGAAGTATTAACTAACTATGGTTTGTAATAGATTGTTAAGATCTTATCTTCCTAACTCCTAAGTGCTAGCACACTAAGATATTTCTAATTAGTAATTGTGTGTGATTTTAAATTTTCTATTGTGTTTGGTTTTTATATTGGTTATCCTAGAGTGTCCTACATGTAGAATGGTTCAAATGCGTTATATAGCATATTATATTTTGAATATTTTAAACTTATATGTTCACCGTAATTGTTTGAGTCGTTACTAGCACACCATTGTGACTACTTATATACTGATGTGTTACCTGCACCACTTTACACTTGTTTAACACCCCCACCATGTGTTCTCTATATTCATTGTATAAATTATTAATTATCATTTTGTTTTATATACTGATGTGTTACTTGCACCAATTTACACTTGTTTAACACCCCCACCATGTGTTCTCTACATCATGCTGGGGACGGATCCTCTAATTTGACATTCTCTAGCTTTTCCTAACTTTATTCTCTCTCTCTCTGTCATCATTCTCTCTCTTCACATAATATTATTTTAATCATTATTCTCTCTCTCTCTCTCTCTCTCTCTCTCCCCCCCTCCCCTCAAAATACACTAAAGTCACCAAGTTACCAAAATCTCAAGTTAGAGAATCTATTTCCCTTCAGGCCTTGCGTCTTATTTTGATTCTTTTTTAGAATAATAACTGTTCCAGCACTAACTGCACCCTCACTTATCATTTTAATCACACTTTTTTCTAGAATAATTTATTCCACAAATTTCAAAAAACTTTTTTAAGCATGAATCAAAATAAATCAATAAACAAATATTTTCTACTAGAGAATTATGTAGCCTTTGATTCTTCACAAAAAGATACGTAGAAGAAGGGTCCACCTCTATCAATCACAAAAATAATTAATTTTCGTTAAGTCTCTTTTTTAATTTACGTTTTCTTAATTCATAATTCGTAATAATAGAATAAAATAAATATTTCCAAATTGATTTTTTTTGCACAATTAGTTACATTTTCTTAGAAAGGATGTTGTGAGGTGTTAATACATTCCCTACGCATTATCGACTCCAAAAGCCAAACCTGGTCTGAAAAGGCTCTTATCCATTTTCAAAGAGGATTTATCAATGTTTTCTCTAAATAATTAAACTTTGGTGCAGCTCCATTTCAAACTTCGAATCCCTCATCCTCAGTCGCTACTCTAATTCAAGAGTGTAATCCTTAGCACAAATTCTTTCTTCTAATTTGTTTTTTACTTTGCAACAAGACGCGATTCAGATATTGGGACATGAAAAATCACTTGAGAAGTATAAGGTTGGTGATTGGTTATGAGAAATGTGTGAGAGACATGAAAAAGAAAGAATACATGGAAATTATGAAAGAAGGAGTAGAGAATTTGAGAAAAGATCTAGATATTTTGATGAAAAGCCGTGTAGGAAGACCAAGTAAAAAGAGTGTCTCTTTCATAGATATTTTGAATGCTTTTAAGGATTCATTTCTTAAGGAATTTAACCGAGTGATGAAAATCACGAGCAATGAGGAGAAGGAAAAGAACGAACCACGAAGATGAGAACACACAGATAAACGGGGAATAAATAAATAGAAAAGAAAATGATGAGAGGGAAATAGAGGAAAAAGAAAATTTTGAGAGTAAATATAAAAAAAGAGTCGAGGAGGAGGCGAATGGAAAAGAGCACAATGAAGAGAACCATACAACCAGATTATCAGTGAGTGTTGGGACAGACCCCATCCATAAATTAGATTTGCTACTAGCTATTAGACAATACAAAGTACGAGCTTCAATACACCTATAGATTACAGACCATATTGGACTTACAACAGAACTAACAACTAATCTGATTAACCAAACAAACCAATTTCGCATATGGTAAATGGCCAACAATGAAAGAGAATCCACAGTCTTCGAGTCTATCCAGGATCATTACTTTAGCTAGGATATGCACAGTTCGACTATGCGTGGTCTCACGGTGGTCCAGACTTACCACAATGACGATAGAAGCTTGTCGGTAAAAGGGGTAGAGGAGGTTGCATGGCGGTCACCCATGTTCCTGCCCTACGAGAATCTGGGTGAAGGAAGCCCTTCCAAAAAAGCCAGCAAAGCAGAGACCTTTCAACAAACACCTTGAAGGCAAAATTTAACCATACTACTACCAAGCACCAGAGCACATAACAAGACACTAACAAAAGAGAATAAACGTAAAAACAAAGGCCATAAAATGAGAGGAAGAGCACACCATCAGACTTAAAGATACAACCTTTAAAGCATAACGAGATTGGTGGTGGAGCCGAACCACAAGACAACAACCATGGAGGTTTTGGATCTGGCCGAGGAGTAGTCAGATCGGCAGGAACATGGGTGAAAGGCGAAATTGGAGGCGGCTTAGGTGGTGGTCGTGCAGCCGGAGAAGAAAGAATGGTCGATGCACGGAAGCAGAGCTTGACCATCGGATTCGTGAGAGATGGAAGGTTGGATGAGGGAGAACCAAGGGTGGAGGTGCGATGGTTTTTGGGGTGCAGGTGTGAGGGGGTTATGGTGAGGGTAGAGGGACGATGAGGGAAAATAGCCATGGAAAAGGAACAGGAAGGAGCCCCAACAGGTAGGGAGAGAGATCCGCCACAAGGGAGGGGAGAAACCCAGTCACTACAAGAAATAGTGGATTTACTGTCCAAAACTTTCCGGCGGATATAAATCCGTCGGAAACTTTCCGGCGGATTTGAGGGATTTCCGGCGGATTTGTTGGACTTTCCGGCGGATTTTTATCCCACAGAAACTTTCCGGCGGATTTATAATTTTTTTTTTTCCGGCGGATTTTTGGTAATTTCCGGCGAATTTTCCAAAAAAAAATAAATTTTTTTTTTTTTGCAAAAACCCGCCGGAAATTTTAATAAATCCGTCGGAAATTTCCGCCGGATTTTTGGTAATTTTCGGCGGATTTTCCAAAAAAAAAAAAAATTAAAAATCCGCCGGAAATTTTAAAAAATCCGCCGGAATATTTTGGAGGGAAAAAAATCCGCCGGAAATTTTAAAAATCCGCCGGAAAAATTTAGAGGGAAAAAAATTCGTCTATAAATACAACTTTCTCCTGCACTCATCTCATTCTCTCATTTATCTCTTTCTTTCCTTCTTATTCTCTTCTACATTTTCTCTATCTTATCTTTTTTCTTCTTTCTCATACTCTCTAATCTTCAAAAATTTCTCTACATATCTCTCTTCTATAATTCTCCTTTCTTCTTCATTCTCACTTCTTTATTCTTATTCCTTCTTCATCTCACTATTTTATTCTTATTTCTTCATAATTCCTCATTCTTATTCTCTCATATATCATTTCTTCTCATATTCTCTTTTATTCTTTCCTTTTTCAACAATACCATTCAACATTTGATTTTACTTTTGTTTTTTGACTTTTATTTAAAACACATATTAAGTTATAAAATTCAAAAAAAATTTAAAAAATTTCGGATTTTTAAAAAAAAAAATTTGGAAAATCCGCCGAAATTTAAAAAAAAAAAAAACATTTTCCGGCGGATTTTCCAAAAAAAAAAAAATTTAAAATCCGCCGGAAATTACCAAAAATCCGCCGGAAACTGTTTGCGACAAGAGTTTTTCCGGCGCCAAAAATCCGCCGGAAAGTCCACATTTTCGGCGGATTTTGGTCATTTCCGGCGGATTTTGGTCGCCTGAAAATCCAGTTTTTCTTGTAGTGAGTGAACTGGGAGCAAAACCGCCACGAAACTAGGGTTTCGGGTGGGGGGTGGCGGCACGGGTAGAGAGAAGACGGAGCGTCTCTCTCTAGGCGCGTGGACTGCAGAGTTGACTCATTCAATTATCAGTTGAAGTTGATTAAATGAGAAAGTGAATAAAAAGTAGTTAAAAATTACACTATAGTGTGGATAGTCACGATTCTGGATTTTGTAGTAAACAGTCACGATTCTTGTCTTGGACATATTCTGCGATTGAGGAATAGGAATGTTTCAGAGAAAGTGGTTATGTCGGTGAGGGAGATTCACGAGAGAGAACAAATCAAAAAAGTGCTCGCCAGAAAGAGGAAATTTTAGAGAAAAAGGAGGGTTTCATCTGATACCATGTTGGTAAAAATGAATTGCTTAGGGAGTTTATATACAAGTCAAGGAAGCAAGGAAAAAAGACTAAATTACCCTAAACTATAATATTTAAAATACAAAAAAATGCTAACTAATTGAGAGTATATACAATATGTCTAACAACTAAATGAGAGTAAATACAATAAGTCTAACAATAATTTCCATGAGTTTACGGTTAAATCCTGTTATGATCTTTTGTTGAATCTAATGCTTCATGATAGGTTGGATAGCGACACTCAAAGCGCTTTAGATGATATGTGGCAGCTTTCGATTGCCGCTAAGGTGGGGGTCTTCGATTGGAGATTGCTGTTGGGAAAGCTTCCAACTCGCGATGATGCTCTTATTTCACAGGGTATCATTAGGGATCCTCATGGGTCGTGTTGTCCTTTTTGTTTTGAGCAGGATGATTCTATTTTCCACTTATTTTTTCTGTGCAAGTGTTATTGCTCAGTTTGGACTTCTATTCATGTTTGGACGGGAATTACGATTATGGATACTCTTGTTGGAATGACGCATTTTAAGACTCATGGTCTCGGGCTGGTTTCCAAAAAGGCTGGGATATTGAAGTATTTGATTTGGATGACAGTCACATGGTGTATTTGATCAAGAACAGATGGAGTAGTAATTTGTATATCAAACATTTATTTGATATTTTATCATTTCTACTCTATGCGTTTTTTCTCATAAAATGATGTGTAAGATTGTATCAGATCTTTTAGATTCTCACTAGTGTTACATTCCAACAATAACTACAAAATTCAACTTTGAATAAATGAATTAGTAGAGTTCCAATACCAACATCACAAACAGCCTTTTGGAAGCGTAGGTTGGCCGGCCTGTAATTTCATCTTTCCCATTTTCAACGTGACTATTAATTATGTTTTAATTGTTCCAATGCTTATGTCATTTACAATATAATGGAATTTGTAGTGATTAAGTAGTGCATTATTATTCCTAAGACGGTTATTAGGAATCTTATTATATATATATATATATATATATATATATATATATATATATATATATTTCAGCACGTAGGTTTACCAATGGAACAGGCTTATGGTTTCCTATAGTGTTTCATGTTATCAAACCAAGGTATGTATTTTTATCAAACGACTTATAATCTTATGCTTTCTTGATTTAGGGGTTGATATTTATATATCTTATTAATCTGATTTATGCATTTTGTCTCTGCACTTTAGATTATTCTCTTATTAGATCTACTATATATTTTAAATGTATTAATTGTTTTATCCTCGCTCCTTTGTGGGGGTTATCATTTACGAGTTTTATCCTCGTTTATTTTAAATGTATTAATCTTATTCATTACACTAAAATGCAATCCTACATGAAAGAAACTGGAAAATGGACTCTTTGTGATTATTCCTCATAATATACTTTTTTGAAACCTATTCTAACATTCATTATATTATATTACTAGCAGGTTTTGTGTTGATGTGTTGGTGGGTGGTTATCATTATTAGAATTAGAAATGTGTTGGTGTGTTAGTGGACGGTTATTGTTATTAGAATTTTATACTTACAATAAGGGTATTTTAATCAGAAAAATCTGATACCAAAATGTCAATTTTTTTTAGAATCCCCTTTATTAATAATTATAGATAATATATATTTACAAGCCATTGCATGGTCTTTAAGCATATCCGTTGTATCATTAATGTATAAACGGTTTTACATAATTCATATTTATAAATATGATCCGTTTTGTCTCATATTTTAAATGTATTATTCTCTGCACTTTAGCTGCAATTATTTATTCATTTCAGTTAGTTTAAAAGATGAACAATTTGCCATAGTTTAATGGTTCCTTTTTCTTATATAAGCCTTTCAAAGGAAAATAGGGAGAGTACTTTTCGATACATATTTTGACAGAGAGAAACAATAAGGGATGGAAAAAAAAGAAGATACTTCTTTTTCTTTTTTTGAGAAAAGAATAAGAATTCCGAGAAGTAAAACAAAGAGAAGGGGGTGTGAGTTTGATGGTCGAGGGACGAGAGACTGAGGGAGAGAGAGAGAGAGAGTTTTGAAGCGCGTGTTTTTTCTTGTGTTTCTGAACTGAAGCGTTTTTTTTCCTTTAAAAATTCTAACAACTCATTTTAGTTTTCAAATAGTAGGCAATCGGCATATTCCACAACGCATACCTCTGTTTTTTTTATACTTTTGGCTGTATTTAGCAAAATAACTTTGTCCAAATATCATTATAATTGTTTGATTTATGCATGGCTTATTGATATTTTTATATACTACAATAGTATGCTATAAATTTCTTTTCTTATTTTCTATGGTTATTGGCTTTCTTATTATTCATACAGTCGATTTTTTGTTTCCATTTCAAAAATATATATATTATTTGCATAATTGGTTACTTTATTATATGGAATTGTTTTCAGCAATGATTAAGGTAGATTGAGGAGTTGCTATCATGGTGGAGTTATATATGTCCAACATCTGCTCGGACAAAATGAAATTTTGTTCTGGTATGGCCAATTTCATTCAATATTTAGATTATTTTGTAGTGTAGTTTAAATGTTTGCTTCGTTAAGAAGATGGCATAACTACAATTAATTATTTTTATTTGCAAACGAAGTGATAAACTATATCAGTAAACTCAAACACGCAAAGTGGAGATTCCGAGTTCGAACATAGAAAACCACAAAAATTGTCAAACCTATCATTTTTGTTCCTTTCGTTTTCTCGTTTACAATAAGTTTAATCTAATACATGTCACAATTTTTTTTTTAATTTCTAAGAACACCTTTACTTGAATTTTGTGTATTGTGACTTATTTAATGTAAAATTTTGCATAGCTTAGACCAAATTAATTGTATATTTTGGCATTTGAGGATTTGTTTCCTATGTTTACTTTTAAAGGGATATAACATAGTTTTTTTTATGGTGACAGAGAGTCACCAAACCTATTATTGAAAAAGGAAAAGTAAATAAAATGATTGGGGAACACGAATCAAAATCGACGAAAAAACAAAAAAAAACGAAAAATAGAATAAAGCGTATGTAAAGTTCCGTTTTCAATTTTCCTCATGTTGTACTTACAAAGTTTAGAATTGACCATTATGAACTCAGAATTAATTAACCTTACTCAACGTTCAACATCCATTGAAGGCAAACCTTGAAGACTCGGATTGAAGGCAGAAAGCTATTTCTTGTTCTTTCACTCTCTCAAAACAAGTTGCATTCATTTAAAGTCTAAAAACGAAATCACTGTGTCTGATTCTTTTGAATGGTCATCTTCTCAAGTATCTTAAATAACCATAACAAAAATTTTAAACCAAAAGTTAAAAATTTACCTTTAGTAATCTAGGATTTCCTGCACTAAAGCAGAATCACACTTAAGTTAACTAGAGAGATGACCATTTATTTCTAGCAATGCTTTCTTAATATGTGGAATCTTGTGTTTGTTGGAACCTTGGATTTTCATAATTTCTATCATACACAGAATTGTCAAAAATATATGATTTGGCTTCACTTAGTAAAATGTCTTAAATGACTTCACAACTAGGCTATAAGTTCATCAATTGTGTCTTAGGAGTTTCATTGTGTTATAAGGATTGAATAGTTCTAAAGAACCGAAGATCTAGAACATTTAAATCTGGAGAGTATGCAGGCTGACACATCAAACGGATAGCAAAGCCATCTTTTGTAGCCACTTGACAAAATTCTTCATCATTATCATTAATGTGTACTCTTGCATTGTCTCGTTTAGTAAAAAATGGATTTCCTATATCCTCTCTTGACCATTTCGCTATTATGGCAAGCAAAACTTTCTAAGTTTAAAATAATCTCACAGCATTTTTTGTCACTGAAGTGATTGACTTTGTCTCTAAAGTTCTTGCTTTTGTGATAACACTTGTTCTTTTAGATGGCTCTTGTTTTATAAAAGGAAAGACACTAGTTCTTCCTAAAACGAGTTCATTTCTTTGAGCATCAAATCGCAGGTTAATTAAAGCAACCAGAAACATAACTTTTGTAATGAAATCCTTACTCTTACACGTGTGTATTGAGTCTTCTTCATCCAATAACAAGTAGTATTTCTCAACTTTTTTGGTCATGTAAAATCATTTTTCATCAATTTGAATAATATTGTACATTCCTCTATAAATTGGATCATGTGGTATGTTACTACTTTCTAGTATGGATTTGCAAAATTCCAATGGCTGTTTTTCATTTTCTTCCATTAAAGGGTAAACATTGATGATTGAATTTGAAAAAAATAAAGCAAAAAAGCAGTGATTGAAGTTTTACATATTCATGCTTGAAAGCGATATCCAACTTGATTCATTTTTTAAAAGGAATGTACGATATTATTTATATTGGTGAAAAATGATTTTACATGACCCAAAAAGCTGATAAATACTACCTATTACCGGATGAAAAAGACTCAATACACACGCATAAAAGTAAGAATTTCATTACAAAACGAATGTTTATGGTTCTTTAGCTCGCTCGATTTAATAGGAATGTATGATATAGTAAATCTAATTTAACAATACAATGCAAGAGTACACTTTTTCAATGATGGAGAATTTAGTCAAGCGACTACACGAGATGAGTTTGATATTTGTTTGATGTGCCAACCTACAATCTCTCCAGATTTAAATGTTTTAGATCTTGGATTTAATTGCGCTATTCAATTCTTACAACACAAGGAGGACAATTGATGAACTTATTAGCGCAATTGTAAAGTCACTTGAGACATTTTCCTTGGTGAAGTAAAATCATATTTTTTCGACAATGCAAACGCGTATGATAGAAATCATGAAAGCCAAAGGTTTCATCAAATACAAGATTCCACATATGAAGAAAACATTACTAAAAAGAAATGGCCAGCTCCCTAGTCAACTTAAGTGTGAGAAATCATAGACCGTTTAAGTTGATTATTTTTTAAGTTTTGGTTTGACATTTTTATTATGGTTATTTAAGATGATTCTTGGTTTAAAATTTTAGTTATCCTTTATCTGTGGTTTTGTTCCAACCTTTAACTTATATGCAGCGAGCGACAACCCAAAAGGAATACACATGGAACCTATACTTACTTACACCTCTTTTAATATGATATTTATATCTGCTTACACCTCAAAAGGAATACACATATATATACCTACAATAGTTTTTCCACCAAATTTTCGAACAAAGTTTTTCTCATACTCCGGTCATGTATTATTATAATCATTAAAGTCAAATAGTGCTAAATCATATTAGAAGTTTTACTCAATAAAAATGTTCAAAATCACTCATTTCACTGAATAATCAAAATAAATATAAGGACAGAAACATGAATGTCAGTAAATCATATTAGAAGCTTTACATATCAATGAAAAGAAGAATATGTGAGCTTTCACGATTGGAAGTTATCCAAAATCATCACACGACCAGATGCATGCAAATATGAACTTGATTATGCATAATTTAGCAGCATGTGTGTACATGTGTGTTGCTAGTCCACTAGGGGTATGATGTTATGTTTCTAACTCAAATTAGCATCAAGGAGCAATACAGGAAACTAGGCACAATATTCCAAACCCAAAGTATTGAAATGTATATTTGGTGAGATGAAAAAACAAATGTAAACAAAAAGAAATACATGGAAACAAATAAGGAGTTATATTAAAATAATCTATCATTAAATTCAATTTTTTATATGTATGAGGTACTTACAGTCAACGTAATATTTCTTGAATTTTTCTCCAAGCTTGTACCACTCAGCTCGAGTGTTTTCTTGTGTTTTCAGATCCTCTTCCATTTGATCCTTTAAGTCGGGAACTTGTTCCTTCAACATATCTCTTTGACCCTTGAGGATATTCTCTTTTTTAGAAACTTCCTTTTTTGTATTGGTAGCAACTGTCTTGGTTGATTCGAATAAAGCTATGTTAGTGTTTATTTCAATTAATTGATCCTCTAGCTCCTTTCTTTTTCTCATTTTTTCCAGCTGGTTGTTTAACTCATTTTCTAAGGAAAAGGTTTTATTGAATTCATCTCTCTTTGGTTGGAGGTCTTTTTCAAGCTCACCAACTTTGAAGATGATAGATTGTATAGAAGGTGAGTGAAGGTGCATTTTCATACATTTATTCAGTTTCTTTTTTTTTCTTAGCAAAAATTTATTGGAAGAAAGAAATTTCACAATATCATTCCAAGGAATTATTGCTAAGAAAAAAAGAAACTCAATAATGTATGGAAATGCACCTTCACTCACCTTCTATACAATCTATCATCTTCAAAGTTGGTGAGCTTGAAAAAAAACCTCCAAGCCAAGAGAGATGAAATCAATAAAGTCTTTTCCTTAGAAAATGAGTTAAGCAACCAGCTGGAAAAAATGAGAAAAAGAAAGGAGCTAGAGGATCAATTAAATGAAATAAACACTAACATAGCCTTATTCGAATCAACCAAGACAGTTGCTACCAATACAAAAAAGGAAGTTTCTAAGGAAGAAAATACCTCAAGGGTCAAAGAGATATGTTGAAGGATCAAGTTCCCGAATTAAAGGATCAAATGGAAGAGGATCTGAAAACACAAGAAAACACTCGAGCTGAGTGGTACAAGCTTGGAGAAAAATTCAAGAAAGATTACGTTGACTGTAAGTACCTCATACATATAAAAAATTGAATTTAATGATAGATTATTTTAATATAACTCATTATTTGTTTCCATGTATTTCTTTTTGTTTACATTTGTTTTTTTTCATCTCACAAAATATACATTTCAATACTTTGGGTTTGGAATATTGTGCCTAATTTCCTGTATTGCTCCTTGATGCTAATTTGAGTTAGAAACATAATGACATACCCCTAGTGGACTAGCAACACACATGTACACACATGCTGCTAAATTATGCATACTCAAGTTCATATTTGCATGCATCTGGTCGTGTGATAATTTTGGATAGCTTCCAATCGTGAAAGCTCACATGTTCTTCTTTTCATTGATGTGTAAAGCTTCTGATATGATTTATTGACATTCTTGTTTCTGTCCTTATATTTATTTTGATTATTCAGTGGAATGAGTGATTTTGTACATTTTTATTGTGTAAATATTCTAATATGATTTAGCATTATTCGACCTTAATGATTATAATAATACATGACCGGAGTATGAGAAAAGTTTTGTTCAAAAATTTGGTAGAAAAACTATTGTAGGTATATGTGCATTCCTTGATGCAAATTTGATGAAAAAATTGAATTTAATGATAGATTATTTTAATATAACTCGTTATTTTTTTCCATGTATTTCTTTTTGTTTACATTTGTTTTTTCATCTCACCAAATATACATTTCAATACTTTGGGTTTGGAATATTGTGCCTAGTTTCCTATATTGCTCTTTGATGCTAATTTGAGTTAGAAACGTGCTGTCATACCCCTAGTGGACTAGCAACACACATGTACACTCATGTTGCTAAATTATGCACAATCAAGTTCATGTTTGCATGCATCTGGTCATGTAAAGATTTTGTATAACATCCAATCGTGAAAGCTTGTGAATATCCTTCTTTTTATTGATAATCTTGGTAGCTTCAATTAAAGTTGCGTAAAGCTTCTAATATGATTTATTGACATTCGTGTTTCTATCCTTATATTTATTTTGATTATTCAAGGGAATCAGTGATTTTGCACATTTTAATTGGTTCAAAAAGTCGGTTGGTCAAGCAACAGTAAATAAGCCAAGCATTGGAGACATGAGACTCCCACAAGACCAGCCACCCTAAAAGGCTTTGAGCACCTTCGCCCTGAAGGGCTCGGAGCTTGAAGGGTTGTGTAGTGGGGATGTCCGGAAATTGCCGACCAAGACCTCAGAGTACCGATAAGGGATCCAAAAGACCAAAAAGGGCTCCAGAAGATTTAAAAGGGCCCTCACTCCCCTACGATGTAGAACATCTTAGGACTCTCTTTGTATTATAAATAGTTTACTCCACTGTTATATTGAGGACTTTTGGTTCATGTATTTTGGAAGGTCTCCTTTAGTAAGACTATATCCTTAAGGGGTATACCACCCCCATTTCATATACAAGAACAATAACCATATGAATTTCTCACTATCTCTAAATTCATCCTCGAAACCTTTCAATTCAACTATGGACATTTTGAATAGAGAGAATCATTAAGTACATTGTCATTCCCAAATACAGTACATTCAAATCTCTCTCTCTCTCTCTCTCTATATATATATATATATATATCATCGCAACTTTTTTTTGGTGTTTTAAATTTTATCAATCAAATTAGTATTAGTATTAAAGTTGCTTACAATTCGCAATTGTGGAGTTTTGGTCTAGCTTTAAAAGTTAAACAATAGTGTCCAAAAATTACATTGAACTTGAAGATGAAGGATAAATGATTAATAGTAATATTTTTTGTGCTTAGTACAAAACGGTCAAGGGTGGATATGAGGAGGGGAGGGGGCAAGTGGAGTGTACTCGAACTCTATTCCCTACATCCACATAATACTTATGTTTGTCTTTCCATCATGCTCTCGGGATAAATTAATAGTATCTTCTAAAAAGGAGAAGTACACATAACTAACAATTTTCATGCCAAATTTTGGGGCAATTGTGTAATGTTAATCTACTAATACTCTCTCCGTTTCAGAATACTTGTCATTTTTTAGACAAAAAATTGTTTCAATTTACGTGTCACTTTGATATATTAGGTATACGTTGTGATTGGCTAGCTAACCAAGTTGTCATAGGCATCCTGAAGCGTCTAAAGAAAGCTGATGCACCCATTGAACACCCCAGCTGAAGTCATCGAGTTTGTAGAGTTTTGCAAGATCTTGATTGTTGAACTTTGAGAAGAAGCTGGTTGTCCGGCTAAGAAAAAAAGAGAGAAGAGTGGAAAGATGAAAGCTATATGTATTTAGGTGAAATTTGAGTAGAACGTTGTAATTTCCCTTCTTGTTTGACTTTTCCCATTAATGAAATTTGGTTGTTTTCACTTATTGATCCTGTCTATTGTTATCTTCTCAAAAATATTTGAAACATCGATGAAATAAAGCTATACTTACGAGTGACAAGTCGTCAGGCACCTATACCCACTCTCGGGAACCCTTCTCATTCGCATATCCCAAATGCGAACCCTGTTGTAGTTTCAATGATTCATCCTTACTATGTATGAGTGGGCTTCCTTATTGTACCCTACAGAGAATCCTCAACCCAGAGACAAGTTACAAATGCTCGAGGAGCGCTTAAGGGTCGTGGAAGGATCTAATAATCAGGCAAGGGATGCATATGACCTATGTCTTGTCCCTAATGTGGTCATCCCTCCCAAGTTCAAAGTGTCAGACTTTGATAAGTATAGAAGAGCAAACTGCCCAGCAAGTCACTTAACTATGTACTGCATGAAAATGGCCGCGCGTTTGGGCATGATGACAAGCTGCTCATCCACTACTTTCAAGACAATTTAGCTGGGGAAGCCTCAAGCTGGTACATGCAACTAGAGCGTACTCATATCTGGTGTTGGAAAGATCTAGACGATGCCTTTCTGAGGCAGTATAAGTATAACATTGACATGACTTCTGATAGAGCATAGTTGCAGAATATGGTAAAAAGAGACAATGAATCGTTCAAGGAGTATGCCCAACGTTGGAGAGGATTAGAAGCACAAGTGGAGCCATCTCTATTAGAGAAAGAGATGGTATCTATGCTCAAGGACACTCTACAGTCACCCTTCTACGATAAATTAATTGGAAGCGTGTCTTCGAACTTCTCAGACATGGTCATTATAGGTGAAAGATTGGAAAGTGGGATGAGAAATGGAAAAATTGCTCACGGATCAACTGGACCCAGTAACTTGAAAGAACCCTTCTCCAGATTTCCTTAAAAGAAAGAAGGAGAAGCCAACACTATAACAAGACTAGGAAAAGCCTCTTACCCCAATCCCTCTCAAACCGTCCAATTCCCAACAGAAACACTACCTACCACATCTACCCAAACCAACCAAGGCTATCGACCAAAAAATTACCCAGACAAAAAGCTTGTCCAGTTTGACCCGATCCCTTTGTCATATTTTGACCTATTTCGCCACCTGATCAGTCATAACCCCCTTTTCCCAAAGGTTATGACCCAAATGTCGCATGCGAATTCCATTCGGGATCGGTTGGTCATTCAATAGAAAACTGTAGGGCATTGAAGTATGTGGTCCAGGATTTTATCGCCTCCAAGTGGTTGAATTTCAAAGAAGACGGTCCAAATTTGGCTATTAACCCCTTACTAGGTCATGGGAGGCCCTTCGTCAATGCAGTTGAGAATTTTAAAGAGTAGTCTCTAATTAGGAAAGTGGAAGACATCCACACACCTCTGGAAGTGATTCGTGCTGAGTTGTGCAACTTTGGGATCATTGAGAAAGAATGTACTAGAATGGTTTCATGCAATGACATGCACTGTGTTGGAAAGTGTGAGGCGTTCAAACAAGTTCTTCAAGACTTGTTATACTGGTATATAATACAAGTGGGTTCTCTAAAGAAGAAAGGGAACATATCAACTATCCAGTCGAGTGGTAACAAGAATATGGATACCCGGTGGCCATTGGAGATTCGCTGCAATAAGGACTCAAAGATGGCCCTTGCTAGACCCAAGGCAATAACCATTCAGGTGTCGACTCCTTTCCCCTTCAAGGATGTCAATGCGGTCCCATGGAACTACAATCTGAAAGTTCAAGGTAATTCTGATGTCACTAACATCTCAGGAAATAGTGGGATGACTCGGAGCGGACACATCTATACTCCTGAAGGACTTGCTGCTGGAAAATCAAATGAAGAAGAAAAGATTGATGAAAAGAAAAATAGAGAGGAAGAGCATGCTGATATGAACATGGGCAAAAGGGCACGTTCCGAACAAGAAGCTTGTGAATTTTTGAAACTTATGAGACAGAGTGTGTAACATCCCCAAAATGGCTAATCTCAATTCTTGAGATTGGTAGTCGATTTTGTTCCATTGATTTCCAAGTTTATTGATTGAGTATGTTTGAATACGTGATTTCGAATTATAATTGTGTAAGTATATTAATTATGTGCATTTTGTTGAATTATTATATGGTAGAAATGGGTTTTAAGTGGGAAATTGAGTGTAGGGGTAAAACAGTCTTTTCACCTTTGTTTCCCAAAACCCTCAGTTGAGTTCCACATTACATACCCTCTCATTAAGGTTAACACAAACACCCACACAACACCACACACACCCACACTTGAAAATCAGGATTTTTGGAAACATAGAGAGAGAGAGAGAGAGAGAGATGGAGAGGAGAGAAAAGAGAGAAGAAAGACTCTCACCAAATACATTCTCCTCCTCACCATTTCTTTTAGAATCAGCTCACACCATCAACCACTACATTGAGTTCTTCAACTTGAGTTCAAGAACAACACAACATTTCCCAAAGTCTTTACATTACATTATATATATATATATATATATAGGGAGCGTATCAGGTGAGAACTAGTTCTTACCGTGATAAATGAGAACTAATCATTATAACCGTTAGATTAAAACTAACGATTGAGATTACCTCCTTAATTATAGGTCCCCATGTGATTTGTAACTAAAAATGAAACAACCACACAACATTCTATAATGAAGGATGTAATCACAATTGTTGATTTTAATCTAACGGTTATAATGATTAGTTCTTATTTATCACGGTAAGAACTAGTTCTCACAGGATACGCTCCCTATATATATATATATATATATATATATATATATATATATATATATATATATATGACTTGTACATTTGTAAAACACACTCATTCAATCACTACACAAGTCTTTACTTTATTTTTCCTTTCCTTTATTGCTTTCTCCTCTATTGCGTTCTTAGTTTAGTAGTAGTTCAACCTTCTACACTAGACACTTTCTTAAGTAGTCTAGGAACCTGCAGCTGAGAAACAGAGTCCCTTTCTCACACTACAAAAAAATTGGTTATTTACAAGGGAATGGTGGTCCCTCGCAAAAATTGGAATTTGCGACCGATTTTGCGAGGGAATAAGGGCCCTCGTGTGTGTTGAGCATTAGCGACGCTTTTTTGAGCAATAGTGACGGACAGTCTGTCGCTAAATGCAAGGCGCCAACTTGAAATCTGCGCAGCACGAAAACCAAGAAACATTAGCGACGGATTACGTGTTCCCTCGCAAAGTTCTGACCGTTGCGGCCACTTAAGAAACGTGAGGATTAGCGACGGACACGTCCCTCGCTAAGTTCGTCGCTAAATCCCAATTAATTTACTCCGTAAACAACTCTTCTCTCACTCTTCTCTCATTCTTTCACTCTTCTCTCTCACCTCCCACCACACCACCTACGAACCCTAACCCCTTTTCTCTCGTTTCCACCACCACACAACCACACCACCACCACGAACTCCACACAACCACACCACCACCACAGGAAATTGAAATTGAAATTGTTTAGGATTGAAATTATTGGTGTTTGAAGCCTCACAACCGCACCGGAGTGCACACCTTCACAAAACCACCGCACCGGGACTCAATCTCATAACCGTTAGTTTTTAAAATAAATTTGTTGTTGTTGTGTGTTAGATATGAGTGTTGTTGTGAAATGTGAGTTACAATTGAGTGTTAGGATTAAGTGTTGTTGTGAAATGTGAGTTAAATTGAGTGTGAAACAGTTTCCGTCGCTAATTCCCATTAGAGAGGAGGAATTTAGCGAGGGAACCAGTCCTTCCCTAATTCCCTCGCAAATGGGCATTAGCGACGAATTTTGGTTATTTGGCGAGGGAAAAATCCCTCGCTAATAACCAAGTTTTTTGTAGTGTCAGTGTAATCTCTTGCTCAACAAATGGATCACTGTTAGGAGTGCGAGTTAGCCGAAGTAATTCTTAATCAACTAATCAAATGCCTAGTCAGCCGAGGAAACATCTAATCAGCTGATTAAACAACTTGCTCGGCTAAGCACCGAAATTCGCACGACAATAATCACTGAGCATGAAATGGCAGGAATAGTGACATATAATTAATAAATCAATAAAATATTTTTATAGTATTTAATATAACATATTTCACCACCAAAATATATAACATATTTGGTTCAACAAAAAATTGACAACAAACACACTTTTAGTTCTTTATCATCTAATGAAAAATCATTTTGATCTTTTATGTCTCAAAATATGTACATGTTATTCGTTTGTCAATTGTCTTCCTCTTTGGGTGTAATTCCTCCATGAGTTCTTGTTCATGGATTTTAGTGAACCTAGCAGATGATCAATTTCTAATGAAGATAGATCCTTTGCTTCTTCTATAGCAGTCTTCTTTGGTCTCAAAGCTAGTGGAAGACACTTGAGAAGCTTATTAACCTAGCCTTCTCAGCATTTGGATAGATTTTTCCCAGAGCACTTAACCCATTGATTATTGTAGTGAATCTGCTGAACATTTCATCAATGGTATCTTCTTCAGTCATTTTAAACATTTCAAATTCATGGATGAGCATGCCTTTCTTTGCTTCTTTAATCTGATCAGTTCCTTCATGAGCAGTTTGTAGTGTATCCCAAATTTCCTTTGCAGTTTCTTTTCCCACTATCTTGTCATATTCTTCCCTTCCGAAAGCACAAGTTAGATAATACTTGGCTTTAGCATTTTGTAGTACTCGATGCTTCTCATCAGCAGTCCAATCAGCCTTTGGTTTAGGAATACGTCTGTTTGGTACAGGACCGGCTATAGTGGGAGTATATGGACCATTTTCCACAATGTCCCATATGTCAGTGTCTTGAGATTCAAGGAACAGCTTCATTTGACTTTTCCAATAGTAGTAATGTTCACCATTGAACCCAGGTGGCCTGTTTGATGAAACACCTTCTGGTAGGAAAGCAACGAAATTTGGTTTGGCCAGGACTTCTTCCAAGATCTTTTCCTCTCACACTGTTAAGTGTGCTCAACCCAGAGGCCGATCTATGATACCAATTGAAGTCAATGAATGTCACAAGGAAAGGAGGTTGGAATTGTTACCCTTTTTAAATTCACCTGAAAGAATAGAACTTTCTTCACAAGTATGATTTAATAATAAGATAGTGAGTGATTTGTGTTAGGTAGGGTGAGTTAAAACAATCTTGTCAACTTAGTTAGTGAGTAAAGAAGGTTTAGATTAATCTGTCTTCTCAACTATAAAGTGGAGTTGAGAAGGGTCAAAAGTTCTGTCTTCAACCCTTGACTATTTCAGAGTAATCTGTTTGATTGTTTAAGCTGCAGATTGCTAGTGTGATTTTTTTGTATTACATTTAGAAACAACTTATCAAGAGACTTTCTAAGATACTGTGAGTGAAGTGAAGTTGTGAGAAGGGTTAAAAACTATGTTTTACTCTAAAACATTTATAAGCAAAGAAGGGTCAGAACGAATCCTTCTTACTTTTCATAAATCTTCTCTTGATGGAGAGTTTTCTCATGAGGTGTAAAACTAATAGTTTGAAAGCAGTAAATAACACAGTGATTTATAGTGGTTCGCCTAAATCCCTAGGCTACATCCACTCCTCACACCCTGTGAGTATTTCCACTATTCTCCAAAATAGTTTACAACTTCTACACCTCCCTAGGTTAAAAGAACTCTTGGTAGTTTTCTTCACACAACTCTACCTACTATAAACATCCCTAATAGACTTCTTCTGATCTATTAGACTGCTTCTATCACAGAAGCACTCACTTCTCAAGTCCTACAGCAACACATGCCACTTGAGAAGGTTCCCTATAGGTTTTCTGCTAAGTATTTGGGTTTGTGGGGATTTCTAGAGCTTGGTTGATACAAATGGAGTATTCAATAATTACAACAACACAAGACTTAATACATACTCAGAGATCAAGTGAATCCCTTCAGTTTTGTAGCAGTTGGGTATGGATGAGAGAAAACTTTGACACTTGAGAAGGTTGGAAGTTATCAATTCAATGCACTCTCATATGGATCAATGGCGACCAGAACCGTTTATTTATAGCTGAAATTATGTGTAATAACCTCTGGTCCAAAGATTAGAGTCGTTGGCTAAAGCATATAGCCGTTTATAGCCGTTAGGAGAGGCTGTCTGAATAATACAGCTGTGTTTCTCCTTTTCTGCAGAAGACAGCTATTTCCAGTTGTTATGACTCTTATCAACTATGAAAGATGTTGATGATGATGCTTCTCAAGTTGATGCTTTAAATGAAGATACTTGTAGCATGACTTGATGACCTTTCTCAACTTGACTCTTCGCATCATGACCCTTCTGATGGTCATGATTCTTCTCATCTTGACTCTTCTCATCTGATGCTTCTCATCTCCTTTCTTATGGTTCTGTCATGATGCTTCTTAAGTTATCTGTTCGGTACCTAGGCTCCAGGCGCGGCCGAGCCTGGGGTACAAGGTTGAGAAGATGTGCTTCCACGGGTTGAAGATAGAGCTCGGGATGTCCGAGGTAGCTCACACGTCCACGTCGGGTGGGGGTTACCTTCAAAACACCCTGACGCTCAAGTCAGTAAGAGAAAGAGAAGGAGAAATAATGAAAAATAGAGTAATGCCAGTGAATAGATGTTACCGTGATCCGAGGGCGAGACCTCTATTAATAGATAAGGCGCCGTACTTGAGACGTTGGATACGGGTGCATGGATCCTGACCGTTGGATGTGGGTACCACGGATTTGAGTTCATGCTGGATTACCTGGAGTACGGGAATGGGCCAGGCCCAAGTCATGCAAGGTTTGGCCCAGTCCGGAACAGTGGCCCCCCAAGTCGAGGACGAGAGAAGTATGATGTCGGCCCGACTTGATTTGACCGTTGCTTTGAGGTAGTGACTGCCACGTGTCATCCACACAAAGGGGAGCAGGCATGCGACACATGGTGAGATTGAGGGTGCCTTATGGTTCAACATTGAAAGGACGCATTAATGTGACGTGACGCTTCGCATCTCGCCCTTATATAAGGCGAGTTGAGGGTTCATTTGCTCACTTTTGCATTTCCTGAGAGATTGAGCTCTGCAAATCGAGAATTTTCCGACCACCATCCGAGACCAACGCCGCCTTTCACCGCCGACGATTTCTGGGCCTTCGCCGAGACGAAATCAAAATTCAAGCCGATATCAGAAAGTACCTGCATAGAGGTTAGTTTTCTTTCCTCCATAGTTTAAATGCTTTAGCCATAGTATGTTTTTTGACCGCGATGGACGTTGTCGTTCTGGCGACCGTCGCTGCCTGCCTCAGGGGGAGGAGATGAACCCGCCTCGGGGTATTGTTAATATTTCGGCAAGTGTACCGAATCGTTGCAAGTAATAAAACCGGTAAGACCGGGTATCGTCCTCGAGGATCGAATTAATTTACCAATTACGTTAACAACAACTAAACGAACCAAGTTGAAATAAATTTCCGATTGGTATGAGTGAGCGACTAATACTAAAGTAAGCAATTAAATATTTCTTTTTGTGTTTTTAATAAGAGAAAACTAAAATGCTTAGGAGAAGATACGATGGGAAGAACGCTAGGGATGAATGCCTGTTGATTTCACACTATTGTCACTGATTTAATTTCGAAAGATCACCTCTCTCTTATTTTGCTATCAAACCCTCAATTCTAACTAATTCCTAATTCCTTAGGTAACTAGTCCTTTGCCGATAACTAAAGCCCTAATTCCTTAGGCGATTTCAATTAACAACAAGCATTAACAACGAGGATTCGCATCATACAACAATTCTAAGAGTATTCCTAAACTACGAATGGTAGGAATTGAATTTCAAACATTCAATAATAAAACTTCCATTCGATCATTGAATAAAATATCGTTCTACAAGTTTTCCAACCATAGAAAGCGTTAAGCATAGAAATTCAATTCACAAAATATAAGAGAGTACGACATAAACATAATTTTAAACCAGCAACAATAGCGTTACGTCAAAGTTAATTCATCCCTAACATTAGGGTTTAGCTACACATGATAAGGGAAGAGAGAAAGGAAGAATTACAAGATAAAGATGATGATGAACACATATGAAGCTTCAATTCTTGTCCCCAAGCCTTGAATCTTCAATACCGGTGAGAAGGAATCAGTTCTTGCCGTGTGCTAGGGTTCAGAATACGTCCAAAGATACTGAAAAACGCGTCCAACGCGTGTTTTAACGCGTCTGCCGCTGATTGGCGCGCCACTCGCGCTCCAGCGCCACTCGCGCGCCAGTCAGGCGCCTTCCCTGCTGTCTTCTCGCGCTCCAGCGCCACTCCCGCGCCAGTCAGGCGCCTTTCCTGCTGTCTTCTCGCGCGTGGTGCGCCACTCACGCGCCAGTTGCGCGCCATTTGGCTGAATGCTCCTTGCTAATTGCACCATTGAGTCCATTTGCCTGCACTGCTTTGTTCTTCAATTCCACCTAGTCCCTGGGCACAAAATCACGACAAAACCCAGCATAAACACTGCATAGCAAATAAATTTCTAATAGCACAAATTGTTAAATTCTCATCAACTTCATTGTTATTCATCAAAAACTCCAAGTAAAAATCCCTTTTTAACACTGAAAACCATCATGTGATGGGGACTCATCAGGTATCTGAGGTGGGGTTCAGTATCGCTTTAATCATTAGACAGATAAATAGGTTTAGATGGCTAGAATTAGATAGTGATAGTGTCGTCCTCCCCTTGCATATAATGGTCCGATCCAAGAGTGAGGAAACAAAGCCTTTTATACCACCTGGTAAACCGATTTTAAGGATTCATTGTTGCTCCTGCCAACCAGAGATGGAAGCTGATGGCGGCTGATGATATGCCGGCGTGCACTGAGCATGACAGAATGGGATTCTTCTTCTACGGAGCCGTGCTGGAGACTATGGGATTTTTCCACTCAGCAAATTTCAGAAGGACGTGCTCAATTACCTGCACGTGGCCCGTTCTCAACTGCACCCAAATGGCTGGGGATTCATGCGCGGGGTGCTGGTCATGGAGCATCTTGGAAGGGTTCCCTCTGCGAAGGTCTTCTGCTTTTTGAACGTGTTTTACTCGTTGGAGCCGGGGTCAGGCGGAAAGAGACAGGGACGTGTCAGGCTGCGGGGTAAAATAGAACGCTCCTTTTTGGTCACAAATGGCATCCAACTTTATTTTTTAGAAATCGTTTTGGTGTTATTTTCATTATTCATTTTGTTACTTTATAGGCAAAATTTCTCTCAAGTTTTTTAACTTATTTTCAGATTTCAAATCAGTCTTTTATGTTTGTGTTCCTAAACTGGTCCCTTATGCTTTAGAACTAATACATTGTTACTCTTTTTAATATTTCTCACTAACTCCGTTTAATAGTTTCTTACATGACTGTTAGACTAATGAGTTGGCATGCAATTTAATCATACAATTTTTTTAATTAATTATTATTAAAAATAAAAAACCCAAAAAGTTCATCACTTAAAAAAAAATCAAGAATGAAATAAGCATATCAACCTCACACCTCATGTTTGCACCTTGCAGAAACAAAAATGGAGAATTCACAGACTCACAAATAGTCAAACCCACGCCTCATCTTTCTAGCAGTCAAATAAGCATATCAATGGAGGATTCACAGACCCACAAACACACAAAATCACGACGATGACGGTGGAGGATCCGGTGGATTTCGGAGTAATTATAGTTGCCTTTATAGTTTTTAAATCGAATTAATTATTATATTATTTTTTTTGTAATTTTACTAAGTTTGACCACATAAGTAAATTTTTATATAAAATAGACAAAAGTAATAAATTTTTTTATAAGCAAAAACGTTAGTGGGGTGGAGGAATGTTAGCTCGCCAACTGAGCTACCTTACTGGGACTAAAAGTAATAAGTTAATTAAATGTGTTCAAATGCATGCATGCATATTAATAATATACTAAAGTTTACAAAAATATTATTAAATGCATCTACAGTTTTTAATAACTTTTACCTTAAAAGAAAATTTACTAAAATAATTTCATGTTTTATTTCTATATCCAACTCTTACTATACTTAATAACTTTTCTATATCTAACCAAAAAATTAAGTTTTAATAACTTTTACCTACAAAGAAAATTTTAATAAAATAATTTCATATTTTATTTCTATATCCAACTCTTACTAAACTTAATATTACTAAAGTATGATAAGTTTCCTTTAAATTTTGTAAATCGTCGTAATTATTATATAATAATTTTTTGTAATTTTACTAAGTTTGACCAAAATAGGTAAATTTTAAATAAAAATAGATATATGTTAAAACTAATAATTTAATTAAAAGTGTTCTCATGCATGCATATTTTCTCTTCTTAAAAATAGGTATATTCAAATTTTAATAACTTTTACCTTAAAAGAAAATTTACTAAAATAATTTCATATTTTATTTCTATATCCAGCTCTGACTATACTTAATAACTTTTCTATATCTAACCAAAAAATTAAGTTTTAATAACTTTTACCAACAAAGAAAATTTTACTGAAATAATTTCATATTTTATTTCTATATCCAACTCTTACTATACGTAATATTACTAAAGTATGATAAGTTTCCTTTACATTGTGTAAATCGTCGTAATTATTATATATAATAATTTTTTGTAATTTTACTAAGTTTGACCAAAATAGGTAAATTTTAAATAAAAATAGATATATGTTAAAACTAATAATTTAATTAAAAGTGTTCTCATGCATGCATATTTTCTCTTCTTAAAAATAGTTATATGTTTCTTTTCAAATTTTAATAACTTTTACCTTAAAAGAAAATTTACTAAAATAATTTCATATTTTATTTCTATATCCAACTCTTACTATACTTAATAACTTTTCTATATCTAACCAAAAAATTAAGTTTTAATAACTTTTACCTACAAAGAAAATTTTACTAAAATAATTTCATATTTTATTTCTATATCCTACTCTTACTATACTAAATATTACTAAAGTATGATAAGTTTCCTTTACATTTTGTAAATCGTTGTAATTATTATATAATAATTTTTTGTAACTTTACTAAGTTGGACCAAAATAGGTAAATTTTAAATAAAAATAGGTATATGCTAAAACTAATAATTTAATTAAAAGTGTTCTCATGCATGCATATTTTCTCTTCTTAAAAATAGGTATATGTTTCTTTTCAAATTTTAATAACTTTTACCTTAAAAGAAAATTTACTAAAATAATTTCATATTTTATTTCTATATGCAACTCTTACTTATACTTAATATTACTAAAATATGATTTTCTTTACATTTTGTAAATCGAAGTAATTATTATATAATAATTTTTTGTTATTTTACTATGTTTGACCAAAATAGGTAATTTTTAAATAAAAATAGATATATGTTAAAACTAATAATTTAATTAAAAGTGTTCTTATTCACGAGCTAGTAACACGTGGGTTGTCGTTTCCTTTTTCCATAAATGGGTTATTTTTATTTTTGTATTTTATATTTTAATAATATACCAATTATGACAAAAATGTTATTAAATGAATCTAGGAGTCCTAGATTCAAATCCAGCCTCGGAAATGTAGTAGAATTAGATTAGATCTCTTGAGGGAGAGTTTTACCGTCAATTGTGATTCTACCTGATTTTAGGGAACTCGGTTCCCACCATAAAAAATTAAGTAATTTTACTTGATCTAATCAAAAAAGTAAATTTTAATAAATTTTACTAAGAATGTAATTTTTAGTATAATAATTTATATTTCATATTTTATTTCTACATCCAACTCTTAATATACTTAATATTACTAAATTATGATTAGGTGCCTTTACAATTTTTAAATCCAAGTAATTATTATATAATATTTTTATTTATAGTTTATTGTAATTTTACTAATTTTACCCAAGACCAAGAGCACTTGGTTGAGATGGTAGGGTCTCTTCCAGTTTAACCAAGATCATGGATTCGAATACAGCCATTGGCATGCAGTGTTAAATCTCTTGAAGGAAAACTTTGTCACTCATTGTTGTCCTACCCGACTCGAGAGATTAGTCTATGCAGTTGCGCGCATAGGATACTCGGTTTATACCAAAAATAGGTAAATTTTAAAAAGTAATAATTTAATTAATTGCGTTCACATTCTTATGGAGTTCATTCATGCATATTTTATCTTTTATTCATGAACAGGTAATAACACATGGGTTATATATAATCCTCTCTGTGCATGCCTTCTTGCTCTTGTTATTTTTCAACATTTTTCAATTCCTCTTCTTCTTCAAGGTACCTCTCTCTCTCTCTCTCTCTCTCTCTCTCTCTCTCTCTCTCACACACACACAATTTCAATATGCAAGTTGAAAATTAACTTGCAGGGATGATTGCTGAGTTAAATACGGTGATTGGAGTTTAATATGATGATTATTTGACACAATTTGAATTATATTGTTTTTGTTTTGTTTCGGTGTTGTTAGTTTGAATTATTTGGAAAATGGTATTCACAATCAATCAATGAGTTGTTTTCATCATTTTAAATTATGATATTGCTTCTTTTACTACTAATCTCTATTTTTCACGTCAAAAAAATAAAATCTCTATTTTGAATATTTTCTCAAAACAAAAATCTCCATTTTGAATATCATCTAAAAAGAATCACATGGTTTTGTACCATGAATATATAGATAAGATCACATTAATGATGTTAGGTTATTTTTAATATTAGATATGCCGTTTAATAACAAATAATGTTAATCAGGATCCAAGTGTAAGGTAATATCATCACATAAATGTAGAAATTAACATTTAGTTTTTCTTCTCTAGAAAAGCTGTTTTTTTACAGAGTAGTTGTTTGACCAAATAATTGTTTGAATATATTTTTTGGTTTAGAGGTCTTTGACCCTACTTCGATATGCCTTTTTAATGCTTAGATGGAATCCTATATATGGCTTCAAACTGAGAATGGTTCTATTCAACAAGTAGAGAAGGAGGTAGCAATGTTTTGCCCCATGATTTCCAAGGAAGTTCGTGAGAAAAACGTGGGGTCTTCCAAAGCTGATCCAGTGTCTCTGCGTTGGATCAGTCCTGAAATCTTTGACTTAGTACTTGATTATTGTCGCTTCCACCAAGTACCAGGACGTTCTGATGAGGTATGGAATAATTCCAACTTTCATGTTATTCATTGTACCTTACTTTTAAGGAGACATATATTTTTTCGGAAAATACTAAGTAGTAACGAAAGAAACTCGTACGAATTCATATGATTGTTAATGTTGTAGGAACGCGAAACTTTTGATAAGGAATTTATTCAGAAGGATGCAACCAAGTTATGTGATTTGATAAATGCTGGTATCGACCTTGACCTGGGGTCGTTGGTTCACCTGATTGCCAATGCACTTGCTCGAATGGTTGAAGGAAAGACCACTGATGAGACTCGTGAATTGTTTGGCATGCCAAGGGATATTAGTAAAGATTAAATAAGCATGATAAGTGAGAGGAGTTTTGTAATAAGAGGGTGAGAGGAATAAATCATGAACGTAGGTCAAAATAAAAAGTCATTTGACTTTTTAAAATGGTCATATGTTCATAGACAAGTTTTAATCATGACCATTCATGTTGTTTCTTCTGGAAACCATCCAATCATGGCTTCATCTTTGGAAGGGAGTATTTGTTTTTATATTTTAATTTGAATTTCTAATAAAAAATACCTCTTATACCCACAAGAGAAGCAACTTCAGTACTAATAATCTTATTTTCTTTACTTAGATACCGGTTTCTATATTCACATGAGTACCAACTTCAATACTCATTATGTATGAAATTCAGTTGTATTCCAATATCCATTATATGCACTTTAATTGATGTGGCGTCCAAGTGACATGTTAAGTCACATTTTTTATTAATTATATTTATTTCAGTTTAATATAAAATAAAATAATTTTTAAATTAAAAATTACAAAAATAAAAATTACGTTAAAGTAGGAAGGGAATAATCCAGAAGGATTCATCTTCGCTTAGGGATGATTTGAGAAGGTGAGAGATGCAGAACAAAATCAAACATTCATCTATCAAACAAACAAAGTGATAAAGTGCAGAACCCAGAAATAAAACACCTATCAAACATTCATATTTAGTCTCGATCAAATTCAAAATCATTAGAAAACCCAGAACCCTAAGAAAATTGCAGGAAAATGGATGATTTTCCAAAGGGAGAGAGATGTAGAACGAGAGAGGAAGCCATAAAGAGATGATTTGCCCGGGAAAGAGATACAGAACAAAAGAGAAGAGAGATGATTTGCGAAGGTGGTGCAGCGGTGGAGATGTTGGCTATGAGGGTGAGAGGTGTGATGACGATGAGAGCGGTGGTGTGATGGTATTGGTGAATTGTAACACCCAGAGTAATTTCAATTACTTTGATGATCATTCGGTTAATTTTGGTGTATGATATGTGTTGATGAAAGTATTTAAAATTCTATGAAAAAAATTATAATTGATGGTGAATTTTTTTTAGTATTGTGTTTGTGTTATGGGGTTTTAGTGACATTAAGATAGGATTAAAGGCTACAATTGAGATTTCCCCTTATCACAACCACACATTCAAATGCTCTAAGATTAGGAACCTGTTTGTGTCTTTTGAGGCTAAACTTGCTTGCTCATCTCTTGGAACTTCATTATCATAGAGCATTTGAAAGTTTGAGAGGAAGGGACCTAGTTTTGAAGTGTGTGGGGGAACCATTCAGGGCCATTTCGAGTTTAAGGGGCTTGTTAGGGTGCTAGTTGGTGACTTGGTGTTCCAAATTTTGTGTGATACTACTCTAATTTGATATCCAAGTGAGTCTTTTACCCTCTTTCTTGAGTTTTTAAGTTGATGCATGTTTATTATGAGTGGTTTGGGAAATCAAATGACAATGCATGAGACTTATTATTTTAAGTTTGGCTTAAATATATGTTACCCCCTGTAAATATTGCCATTATCCATTTACCCCTTGTTTACCTGGGATTTTGGTAAACACCGCTGGTCTCCAATTTGGTTAACTTGCAGGATCAACCAGTGAATCCTAAGACCATTTGTGCTTAGAGTTTATAGTTTATTATGATGTTCTTGAATTGTCTCGCGTTTTAACCAGAAAAAGAGGAAAGAAATAACTGATTCCTTCGCGCGAAGTTATCAGAGTACTTCAGAGAAGAAGAACTTGAACGATAAAAACAAGTAAAACGAAAGAAAAACAAATTAAAATTGCATTAAAGTTAAAGGAAATGGTGCACAAATTCATACATTGTTTCTTTGACTCGTTTTTCTCTTGAATGCGGAAGTTAGAGCGTGAGAAGTAAAATATGAGTTTTTGTGACCCTTGTTTCTTCTCAGAAACTACTATTTATACTTAGTGGGAGGAGCAGAAACTGCCTTCAAAAACAGTTATAAAAATGTTGGTAACTGCTTCTCTTTTCGACTAACTGCTAGCTTTTCAGCGCATAACTACTTAGCCTTCTGTCTGTCGAAGCTTGTATCCATTTTCCTCTTTCTTGTTTTTGTTTTTCTGGAAGCTTGTCGAATCTGCCCTGAACATGATCTTTGTCGAAATCCTCTGATCTATGTCAGAGTATAAGTCAAACCCTGTTGACTATTTTAAATGAAGCCTGTCGAAATTACAAGCTAACACACCCCTGCAAAAAAAACGTTTAAAAAACACCTTGCAAAATGTAACATTATCCAGTTACCCACTGCCGTTAACTTTCTCTTAAAAAAAACTGATGTGGCAAATTGAGATGACATCAACAATGACGTCACTGCCACATGTCACCATATTATTAGAGTAAATAAAGCTAACAATTGATATAAATTACATAATTCATCTGATTTGTACTTCATCTTCTTCAAAGTAGAAAGCGTTCATCATCATCTTCAGACCAACACAAAATCAATCTGCTTACTCTTTGTTCAAATCGAAATTAAAGAACATCTTGTTTAATTTGAAATCCAAATTATTCCTGGTGTTCATATCTATCTTGTTACCTGCTTTCGTACCCAAATTAATAACAACAAAAACAAAAATCGATTTCGCAAATATTTGTCAACAAAAACAAAGATTTGTTAATAACAACAACAAAAACAAATTAATAACAACAAAAACAAAAATCGTTTTTGGGTTTTACCCCAATTTCGTTTGTCATTTTGTTTCTGGGTTTTACTCCAATTTCAAATATGTTCTTGTTCCATGTTGTTAATGTTTCAATTTCGCAAAGATTTGTTAATGTTGTTGTTGATTTTAGAAACACAAATCTGTTTTTGTTGATGAATTTGTTTGTTATTGTTGTTGATGAATCCGTTTGTCATTGTTTTTGTTGACGAATCTGTTTTGGTTGATGTTGTTGTTGATGAATCACGATTGCAGGAGCACTTGAGGATGAAGATGAACAACACAGTGTTTTTCAATTTCGTTTTTCACACGCTGGTTTTACATTATTCTTGTAAGAAAGTAAACAACTTGAATCAGTTGTGTAGTGGTTATTTAGCTTGCTAGTCGGCAGAGGGCACTGGGTTCGATTCCCATCCCACAGTTTTTATAAAGCACATCTCAATCCATATATTTCAGTTGCAGTATGCCACGTGGCAGACGTATCTGATCCAGCTAGGTATCACATCAGCAATCAATTAACAACGTTAACCAAAACTAACAGCAGGGGGGTCAACGTTAACCAAAACTAACAGCAGGGGGTAACTGGATAATGTTACATTTTGCAAGGTGTTTTTTAAAAGTTTTTTTTGCAAGGGCAAATGGATAATGACAACATTTACAAGGGGTAACATATATTTAAGCCTTTAAGTTTTAGTTCTGAGTGGATAGTCATTACATGTTGAATTCGACGGTTTGTGATGGTTTGAAGTGTAGATGTCTCTTGACTTTGCATGTAATAATGTTGATTGAATGGATTGTTGTGGATGATAAATAGACTTGTTTTAACTTGATTTTACATGTATTGAGTTTGTATGTCGGGATGGTTAAGGATTTGGCGTTGATTTGATGCTCTAGGGATGCTTAAACAACCTTTGAAAATGGCTTTCTGTTGCTGCACAGGAAGCACAGATCGTGCGTATGTAAGCACGGTCTGTGCGTGTCCTTGTGGTTGGCAGTTCTTCTCGTTCGCTTTTCGACTGTTTTCTTCGTATATTTTGATCCATAACTCCGAATTGAGTGTTCTTTGATGCGTTGGAAAGCTAATGAGAAGAACTGCTACTATAATTAAACATTGAAAGGAATTTTCAAATTAATCAAAGAGCCACCCTAATTTACCTTAGCTCTTAACATTTGATGCATTGAATTCATGTTCTCCATTGATTTTGGTTGCATAATTAATTAGAGTGAATTGGATTGCTTGTGAGTTGCTCAAAATTAATGTGTTTTAGAGTGGAGGATTCATTGATGCTGTGAATGTTGTTTGGTAAATGTTTTGGCTTGAATTTAAGTGTGATATTGTTGCTTTGTAAGTAACTGGGATTAAGTTTGGATAGAATTGGTAACAAATGGGAAGCTCAAAATTTATCAAAAACAAGTTTTTATTTAACTGAACAGGGGGCACGGACTGTGCCCCTTGGATCCAGGTCCGTGCGAAGGCCATTGGCAGTGTGGCTTGTTCGCTCTCTGGAAGGCCCGGACGTGCGCTTTGGAGCCCAGTCCGTGCGACACCTTCTGTCACCCCCTCCCAAAACACCTTATTTTCACTTCTTTTGGGTACCAACGCTTGCCCTTTCGTAATCTCAACCTAAGATAGTGTATTTGAATTGTATTGGCACAGTTATAATGTGTTGTAAGGTCATGAGTAAACAATTTTGTGTTGAACTAATTTTTTTCGAAAATGCGAGAGAGAAAACTACTGAGTACATAAATAAGTACACCATAAATGAACTAATGAATGGATGATGTACTTGGGTTCGGTCTTATGAACCAATCTCAAGGCCCAAGAGGTTTAGTTTAAGGATAATTTATATTGAGGCGGGTTCCCTACAGTGTACGTAATTTCTTTTATATTACTTAAGTCTATCTATTGTGTTAGGGGGATGTGTTGTGCGGAAAAAGAGTATGTGCAAGTATACACAATCGCAACAAGTAATAAAGAGTAAGTAAAGATCGTTCCCACGAGGATTGTTGAGTTTACTTCTACATTTAAATTAGTAATTAGCTAGTGAGTACCACAAATAACAATAACAAGTTGTCAACAAGTATTGTGAATAACATAAATGTAAATAAACAAGTAAAGATAGATGATAAGTAGAAATTCTGAATGAGAGTAGTTGGAATGCCTTTCACTATGTAAATTCATAAAAAAAGTTTAATGTTCTGTTTAACGCTATAGCATTTGGGTGCTGTAGCGTTTGATGCGTGCCTTTCACCCCTGTATATTAAGCTCCTATAGTATTCACCCTATGAACTATGCTTTCCTATGTCTAGGTTTAAGCATGAGTTGTTCTAAGTATCCTTAAAACAACCACTCACCCACATTAATCCTTGAGTTCGATTTATAGACCATGTCTGAACCTATAAATGTACTTATATTTAGCTGATCAATTCTAAAATAAGTATTGGAAGAAGTTTAAGCAAGGGTTAAAATACTAACATCAAACATTACATTAAAACTATTAAAATATCATTACATAACTACAAGCGATAACTACAAGAGATTCAGCTCATGATGAGCAACAAACACAAGAAATAAGGCTTAAAGGAGATACCTAAAGCCATAAAACCGAACTCACAAAGAGAAGGAAAATACTCCAAATGATGACAGCCCCTGTGATGCTACAACATCGCTCACAAAATCGCCTGGTGCTACAGCATCGCTCGCCGCACTGCATATTTTCTACTTTTTATTATGAAAATGGAGCTTGAACGAAAATGGAGTGTAAAACTCTCTTCTCTTTAGACCAACAACTCCACGACAAAGAAGAAGGTTGAGACTTCTATATAAATAAAAGGTTTAAATAGCTTTTACCCCCTGCAAAAAAAAGTTTTAAAATGAACCTTGCAAAATACAAAACGTTTCTAGTTTGGTCCCTGCTCTTAGTTTTTCTTAACAACGTTAACTTAAACTGACCTGGATGTCTACCTTGGCATAACACATGGCTCATTAGGGCTTATACCATCATCATTAACATCATTCATTCATCTGAAACTCTTATTCTCACTGAAACTCGTCAATAATTATGTTGATGAATGAGGCAAGTTTCAGTGAGAATAAGAGTTTCAGATGAGTGAATGATTTTGATGATGATGATATAAGCCCTAATTAGCCACGTGTTATGCAAACGTGGACATCCAACTCAGTTTAAGTTAACGTTGTTAAGAAAAACTAAGAGCAAGGACCTAACTAAAAACGTTTTGAATTTTGCAATGTTCATTTTAAAACTTTTTTTTTGTAGGGGGGTATATGGATTCTTGTGATATTTGCAGGGGGTAAAAGCTATTTAAGCCTAGATAAAATATCTTCTAAAAAGGGTGACAAGCCATCCCACCAACTATTTTTATCCTCTATTACAAAATAGACAAGCGTCCCATAAAGTAAAAGGTGGGTGGCTGCTGCAGGAAAAGTTCTGAAATGCTCTGTAGTGATTTGACACGCAGCAAAAGCTGCTTTTTCGTTTTCTCTCTCATCAGCTGCAGATTGCAACGCTATAGGTGCTGATGCTGCAACATACTGAACAAACATGTTAAAACACAAGATGGGGCACCAAAGTGTTAAATAATCTCTTAATCAGTTCCTAACCCTCTTTTACATTAAACCACATATATTTACTTAATAAAATAACAATATTACTTAAGAACTTGCATTAATTTAAGTAATAAAAGCATAAATAACTCATAAATATGAGTTATCACACCCCAAACTTAAATCATTGCTTGTCCTCAGGTAATGACGCTTGACAAAGAACAAACAACACAACAACAAAGAAACAAAGACATAGATTAATTGTAAAAACAAGACAACAATATCTCTCTTCTTTTAAAAAAATTATTACTTTAGAACTCATATTTATTTAAGTATAGAAAGCGTAAATAACTCTTATAAATAAGAGTTATCACGCCCCCAAACTTAAACCATTGTTTGTCCTCAAGTAGTGACACGTTACAAAGACAAACAAACTAACTTAAAACATAACAATAACATCATAGAAAGACAAGGTCAGTTGCTTCCCTAAGTCAAACAGTTTTTCAAAAATGTTCTTAGTCGGCAAAACTTTCAGATTCACACTCACACCATTGCTTTTCACAACATCTAGAATTATACTGCTCAATTGTGAGTGTGTGACCTCTAAGTTCAGTTTAGTTCCTAGCTAGGTTCAGAATTTCTCCTAGCGTTGGAAAGAGTGGCATTCTTTTGGTTTAGTCAAAGAATTTTTCAAAAACTTCACATAAGACTTGAGGGGCTTTAAAGCACAACAAAGGGCTTGATTAGGCATTTCAGATCTTTGGCCAGTGCACTAACTATTGATTTGGTGATTTCTCAACGCTATAGCGTTGGATGCTAAAGCACAGGTAACTTGATGAAGAAATGTAGCTACAATGCCCTCATTACTGAACTCCTTTATTTGCATTTATTTCTTTTTTTTTGTATATGCATTTTTGGAATAGTTCAGCATTTGTTTCGGGCAATTGCTGCTAATTACAATATACATGACCAATTAACAATACATTTTTACACTTTGGGAGCCTATTGCACTAGCCTTCCTATAATATTCATACTTAGCCTTAATATAACCGATGCACCCCCCAAACTTAGCTTCAAAAGCTACTCTCAATTTTTAGTAAAAACTTGACTAAACCGTAGTTAACCAGGACTAACTTCAGCATCAGATAGTCCTTAGCTAACTAAGTTCCTTGCTAATCCTAGAGTTTTGTGTAGCAGCAACAATAAGACTAGTCATCAATCAAAAAAGGCTACACTACACATATACACTCAATCATCATGACCACAGTATTATGAACTATGCTTTCCCATGTCTAGGTTTAAGCATGGGTTGTTCTAAGTGTCCTTAAAACAACCACTCAATGAAACCCACGAAATGCTTGCTTAAAAATTCCCTTTGATGATGCAAGTTTGAATTAAATTAGGAGAGAAGGAAGATATATGAAGTAGGAGTTAATATGAGATGGAAAATGGAAGTGAAATGAAGAAAAATGGAGGAGGGAGTGGTTGTTGGTGGTTTCGGCCAAAGGAGGAGAGGAGAGGAGAGGTTTGTGTGCTAGGGTTTTGTGAATGAATTGTGAGGCCAAAAGCTTTTTTTTTGTGAGGTGAGGTTAATAGGGTATATATAGAAAGCAATTAGGTTTAAGGGTAGTTAGGTCATTGTGCACTAGTTGTGCTCTAGGATTTGATTTTAATTTTGAATCAAAGGCTAGGATTGAGGCTCACATGGATTGAGGACATTGAGAAAACACAAAATGAGAGAATAGAGAGGGATAGGCGCATAAATGGGAGGGGTCCTTGGTGACCAAGTTTTGCTAGTTGTCATCTTGTACTATTGTACTATTATATGACCATTCCATTATCCCTTCATTTTTGATTATTCTTCTTAGGATAATTGTACAAAAATACACCCAATTTAGGCCACATACTAGGAATCTTAGGAATATGCCATTTTATGTGATCACCATGACCAAAAATGTCATAAAAATCACATCTTGGAACTTTTTGTAGAATATTCCCTTTTGATCCTTTTTTTGAAATTTTGTGCACAATGTATGCATGCATGCGCATACATACATACATGACCAAAAATGTTTTGCCTCAAATAAATTTCTCTAAAATTGCACAAAGATTCTTGATGAGAAATTATCTTATTTTTGACAATGACCAAAATACCCTTTTGCCCTAAAAACCTTGTTTTTTAACAACAAATGCATTTCCACTCTAACAATGAATTTAAAAGCCCTAGAATGACTTTTAAAACCCAAAAATGCATGCACAATGCTCTTCACTCTTCAAAATAAAACCACACTTCTCAATTTATTTATTTTTGCGGAAAATTAGGGTTTTAAACCTAGGTGGACAAAATTAGGGTATGACAGCTGCCCCTCTTTATTTGGATTTTACCAAGGAATATGAATTGGCCGAAACATATTCCGAGGCAAAATAGAAATAAAGAATTCAGAAATAATACTAATTTTGTCTACTTAGAGAAACCCGAATTTTCCTTTTCTTTTTTCTCTTTTTTTTTGTTTCCTTTCTTTGATCTCTCTTCTTTTGAGAGAGAGAGAGAGTCAACACTTGTCGCGTCGACGAGAAAGCAGTAAATTGCGTAAAGCAGTAAATGAAAGCAGTAAATTGCGTAAAGCAGTAAATGAAAGCAGAAAATGGGAAGTGCCGTAAATTGGGGAATTCGGAGGTTGCCTAAAACCTTTTAACGGACTCTCGTCGAGTCCGAGCTCTGGGGGTGGCCTTTTCGAGCGGCCGATCAATATCAGGTCCGGAACTGATATGATCAATGGATCTACGCTATGCCTTAGGTTGACACAATTAATCCGATGGACTTAACGAAGTCTGTAGGATCTGCCGCGCGCTCGTACGCGACGTTGTGATCTGTGGAAGGAGTTCACTAACTCTGTGGGAGTTTACTAACTCTGTGCTGATGGAGTTCACTAACTCGGTGTCATGATGATTTTCTGAAAATGAGATTTCGGGGACCCATTGGTCCAAAGTAACTGACCTTTTGAAAATTTTGGGGACTAACGAGTCCAAAGTAACCGAGTTTCTTTTTGAAAATTGGGAAGCTTTGAATGATGCATGGAATGCAGGCTTTTGATGCTGGGATGCACATGGATGCAATGATTGATTTGGCGAGATGTTTTTTCTGTTTGATTTTCCTTTTTCTTTTTCTTTTCTTCTGTTTCTTTTCTTCTGTTTCTTTTTCTTCTGTATCCTTTCGCCCTTCTGGGATGCGAATATGAAAGTATAATGCTCTACTGTTTGACGACATGGATGATATAGGAATGATGAATGATATGAAAATGTTTTTTTTTTTGTTGCTGGTTAAATCAATCCGCGGGACTTGTGGCACTTGACACGAAGACCGTTCCAGGATGGTGATAACGCAAGGGTTGCGCGCTGGTTTGCAATGATCTTGTTATTTTTAAGGTGGCAGTGCATGTGACTGTTTTTTTGCAACTTTACCCATTTTGGGAAACCATTTTTCCTTTTCCTTTTGTGATTTTCAAAGATTTCGTAATAATCTGTAATGCTCTGAATGTATGCACATGTTTTGCAATTCAATTTCATCAATCATAAAATCATTATTTTGAAAGAAACTGAATAAATGAAAGTAAAGACATGAAAAGCACACATATGAAAGAAAAGCTGGACTTTTGCTGATATGGAAACTGGTCGTGCAGAAAGTCATGCCAGTTGAAAGTACAATTGTAATCTTTATTCTAAACTGATAAAATACAAGAAAAAGGAACAGATCCTGTGATTCTATCCTTGAAGTAACGGTGCCCACCGTTCATACTTGTGACCTTGATCAACCCCTTATCCAAATCTTCGGGAGTGCTTGTTGCACCCCGAAAAATCCGGATTGGACCTTTCATCGTACAACGTGAAAATTTGTGAAGCCGCCATCAACATTTTTTATTTAGGGACCAAAACATTGAAAAAGGGTCCTTTTTAAGGCGGGTGGTCCTTTGAGAACTAGAGATGTAGGTTCGGGGGTCGGTTAGGTGTGGGGAAGGTATTAGCACCCCACACCTCCTTTCTACCGAAAGGGAACCTTTAACTTGATGTGCGGTTTTGACAGAGTTGATTTGAAACAATTCATTCTACTTCTTTTTTTTTTTATTTGAGAAAATGTTTTTGAAAACGGGGGAAAAGAAGAATCTTTTTATTATTTTTTTAAAAGTGTGCTTGACGGGATGTGACCCGCTCCTACGTATCTCCCGGTGCGATGGAGAATTCAAAGCTTACGTAGTTCTCTTTAGTCGAGGAACTTTGTGTTGGTGTTTTTTATTGTAGGGGTTTTCGGTCCTAGACTGTTCAGTCCACTAGACCTAGAACAAAAACAACCCCGCCTGTACAGACGACGTGCCCCCTACTTATTGAAAATGTTTTTTTGATTAGGGAAGAAAAAGATTTGTTGTGAGGTTGGTTGCTTTTATTTGGCAAGTATCTTAGGCTCGCACGAACTGTACAGCTCGCTAACCCTAAGACGCTAACCAATACCGGATGTACATCCGACTCGATTCCTTACTCATTTTTGAAATAGGGTTCAAGTTGTTAATTTCTTGTTTTGACTCTCATAAGTATCCCAAGATGTTTGAGCTGTACAGCTCCGATCTTAGGACGCTAGACAACACCGGCCGTACGTCCGACTTGCCTCCTTATGAGTTTTCAAAGAGGTTTATTGTTGATCTTAGAAAGAATTTGATTGTCTTATGAAAACGATTTGAGAAAAGATTGAGTTTGGAAAAGCTTTAGAAAATGATTGATTTGAGGAAAGGAGAAGGGAGTTTGAGGGTGACATTGGTCACAAAAGATTTGTTGGGATGGCGTGGCATCCAAAAGGAAAAGAAAGTAGAACATTCAATCAATTTCCAAGTCAAGAACCAAAGCGCAACATTTATCAAATTGCAAGCAAAACAATCAACAATGCAAGCATAAGCATAAACATTACCGATTACAACATTTGAGCGCAAGAATGACACTTAGTCATCAACATCTAATGGCATGCATATGTAAGATCAACATTAACCAAATAGATTGCAAGAATAGGCACACAAATAGATAATGCAAAGGTTTAATTCAATTAAGTGTCAACACAAGATAAAGCACAAGGTTGAATCCCTTTTGGTAATCCTTGACACTTGAGACAATGCACAAGTGCATAAGTGTCTAGTCCTTTTACCAAATCATCAACATTAAAGCATAACATTGACCTAGAAAGAACATCACATTTGCAAGACCAAAAGTGACCAAAAGAGGGCATTAACAAGTCATTTTTATAACCAAAATTGATTAATCAAGTTAGAAACTAGCATTTGCATTTTCAAGCAAGAATTGCACAAAGAAAATTGAATCATCTTAGGCAATCCTCATCACTTAAAATGAAGTGCCTAAGGCACAAGTGAGAGTCCTCTTGCCAATCATCAACATAGAATAATTTTGCAAACAAGTTACTAACAAGCAAACCAAAGTTTACAATCCAAGCACAAGGTTGTGTTGAATCATCTTAGGCAATCCTCAACACTTAAAGTTAAGTGCTCAAAGGCACAAGTGTGAGTCCTCTTGCCAATCATCAACATAGAGTAATTTTGCAAGCAAAGTACATAACAACCAAACCAAAACAACTTGAGAAATCATTTTACCCAATATTGCAAACCCATTTCACAAGAAAATTAACAAACCCTAATTCTAATCATGATTTGCGAAGCATCACATCATTTTATTCAACAAAATGCAAAATCATAGTAAAAACAACATAAATCACAATTTATTCAACAAAATGCAAGATCATAGTAAAAACAACATAAATCACAATTTATTCAACAAAAATGCAAGATCATAGTAAAAACAACATAAATCACAATTTATTCAACAAAATGCAAGATCATAGTAAAAACAACATAAATCACAATTTATTCAACAAAAATGCAAGATCATAGTAAAAACAACATAAATCACAATTTATTCAAGGGTGAGAAGCAATCTCAAACACCCAAGCCTCTCTAAGTGCTTGTCAAAATGTTTGAGACACCTCTCACCAACAACAATCAACAAATCAACAATATAACAACACTAAAATGCATGAATATGGTAGGATGCAAAATTAGAAACATGATATCTACATTTTGATGCAAAAAAGTTGAAGATGATGCTAGGTTTTAAGAAGTTTACCTCAAATCCAAGCTAAGGAATGACTAATATGAAGAACAAGACCACAAATCAACTTGAATCTTCACCAAACTTCAATGAAACCCACGAAATGCTTGCTTAAAAATGCCCTTTGATGATGCAAGCTTGAATTAAATTAGTAGAGAAGGAGGATATATGAAGTAGGAATGGAAATGAGGTGAGAAAATGGTGATTTGGTGAAGGAGAAGTGAAGAATTGATGGAGGAAGAAAGAGGTATGATTTCGGCCAAGAGAGGGGATTAGGAGAGGAAGTTGTGTGCTAGGGTTTTGTGAATGAATTGTGAGGCCAAAAGTTCTTTTTGAGGTGAGGTTTCTAAGGTATATATAGAGAGCAACTAGGTTTAAGGGTATTTAGGACATTGTGCTTTTGCAAACCATTGAGATTTGAGCTAGAATTTGAATCAAAGGCCAAGATTGCAATGCACATGGATTAGGGACAAGGAGAAAACACAAATGAGTGAGGAATAGCTGGTCATACACAAAAATTATGAGTTTTTGTTGCACAAAAATTGTTGAGGGCACCTAGGTCATTCTACACAAGGTTGTAGCCTAGGATTTGATCTAGAATTTTAATCAATGGCTAGGAATACAACTCACGTGGATCAAGGGCATGAGGAAACACAAAATGAGGTGAAAATGAGCTGGAAAATTCGGAGCAAAGAGGCCTTGGTGCCCAAGTTTTGCAAGCTTGTCAAGAAAAATAGTACATTTTGTCTTATTGGGGACACTTCCTTATTTTCACCATTTTTGATTATTCTTTTCTAGATAATTCCATAAAAATCATGCCACTTTGGGCCATATCCTAGGAATCAATGATTGGGCCCAAAATTCCATGATATCACCCTTCCCAAAATTGATTTGAGACCTCACCTTGATGGAAATTCCCATTTTGCCCTTTTGCTTAAAATTTGAATTTTATGCCAAAAATCATGCATGCATGCGCACAAAAATTCATAACCCAAATCATCTAGATCCAAATAAATTCCTCTGAGATTGAACAATGATTTTTGGTGAGAAATTGCTTAATTTTGGAAATGACCAAAATACCCTTTTGCCCTAAAAACATTGTTTTTTTACAACAAATGCATTTCCACTCTAACAATGAATTTAAAAGCCCTAGAATGACTTTTAAAAACCCAAAAATGCATGCACAATGCTCTTCACTCTTCAAAATAAAACCACACTTCTCAATTTATTTATTTTTTTGTTGAGAATTAGGGTTTTGACCTAGGCGGACAAAATTAGGGTATGACAGCTGCCCCTCTTTATTTGGATTTTAACAAGGAATATGAATTGGCCGAAACATATTCCGAGGCAAAATAGAAATAAAGAATTCAGAAATTATACCAATTTTGTCTACTTAGAGAAACCAGAATTTTCCTTTTTCTTTTTTTCTCTTTTTTTGTTCCTTTTTGAAATATGATACAAGTGCGATGAAAAGATTTTTTTTTTCTTTTTGGAATCAATTGGTGCCAACCCTCAATAAGCCAGCGAAAGCAGTAAAGAAAGCAAAAAACAAAAAACAAAAAAAAGGGTGCCGGCCCTCATTAAGCCGGCGAAGGAGGCTGCCTAAAGCCTTTTAACGAATCGCGAACGATCCGAGTTTGCACTTGGGCCTGGGGAGCACGTGGGCTCAAAGGGGTGGTCTTTCGAGCGACCGGGGGAGGGTACTATATCAAGTCTAGATCTCGATATTTCCCTAGGACTGCGCCATGTTTTAGGCCAACACAGCTATCCTTTTCGACTGGACCTATTGAGGTCAGGGGGACTTACTCGCAGCTCGAATACGAAGTGAAGTCAATCTTCTGGGGGACACGTGGGTCCAAAGGGGATTTGAAAAATCCAATTGGTTTTCTTCAGTTGGTCAATGCTGCCCCACCGATCCAGGGTACCTGCATACGTTAGTTGATGCAAGGAATGGTGCATGAATGCAAGTTTTTTCTTACCTTAATGGTGATCGAACGAACACGAGTTTCGTAGGATCGACCATCGGCGACTTGAGCTGTTACTAGCAGATAGCAACTTATTTGGATGCAGAAAAATTTAGCAAAGACATGGATATTCATGAAATGCTCCTTATTCTTTTTTCGATGAATGCACAAGAGGTGGATATGCAAATGTAATGCAAATGTATGTTATGCAAAGGCAAGTTATGCGAATGCACGTGATGCAATGAATGTTTTTAATTTTCTTTTAGCATAGGGACTTTAGGATTCTTGAGTGATCAATTCAAGCGTCCTATCGTGACGACTATGACTATTTATTAAGAATGCCTCTTTTTGTTTTGAAAACTGATTTGATGTTTGATGTGATGATGATAAATGCTATGCATGAGGAGGATGAATGATTGGAGTATTTAAACATTTTTGTAAACATTTTTATGATGATGAGACGCGAGACTTTGAATGCAAGGAATTGAGATGGCTATGGACCATTCTTTGGAAAAACTAGATTTGATTCAAACTCTGGTGTTCTCAAGGTTTTTATTAACAAGCTCACTTATTTTCCTTTCCATTTCCATGATGACTGAACTTTAAACACCACATGATCAATTTGTATTCTCTCTCTCTCTATGAATGTCTTGACTTTTGGCATGAAAGAAGCCTCACTTGGTGATCACTGAACCTTGTTTTAATCTTTGGTGCAAATCTTTTCCTTTGGGCCTGAGACATGAGGACCATCTAGGGTAATAGCAATGCCAGAGCCGCACATAAGTTTGCTTGCCATTTGAAGTGATTGTGCCCGCGTTTGTTTTTTTTTTTTGCCAATTCATTTATTTGAGGGATCCCCTCTTTTCTGTGATTTTCAGAAATTTCGCAATGATTGTAATGCTTTTTGACTCATGCACAGGTTTCACAATTCAGTATCATCAATCATAAAAACATTTATTTTAAAACAAAGAGACAGAATAAGTGAAGATAAAAGACACGAAAAGCAAACACATGGAAGAAAAAGTTGAATTCTTATTGTTATGGAAACTGGACGTGCAGAAGGTCACGCCAATTGAAAGTACATTGAAAAATTTTTAAACTGGAAAAATACAAGAAAAAGGGGAAGCAGATCTTGTGTTTTTTCTTTTGAAGTAACGATGCCAATCGTCCATACTCATGACCTTGATCACCCCTTTATCCAAACTTTTGGGAGTGCTGATTGCCTTTTTCATTTCAAGTCCAAGTTTTCTGACCCTAATTTTTGCCTGGATTGCCCTTTGCGGGTTTTCAATCCACCGGGTCGCTCTGGTTTTGCCTAGGCCGCCCTTTGCGGGTTTTCAACCTAGCGAGCTGATTCTTACTTGGCTCATCTTTCCCTTTTTTCATTTATTTCTTTAGGCATACTCCTTTCTGACTGCATCTGAATTTACTGGAAACTGGGGTTTTCTTTTCTTGCATCCCATTTTGCGAGAATTAAAGGCCCCTCCGGAGAATAAGTTCTTCGTCTTCATGATACTGGGTTCATCTCCATGGGAATCCCTTTGGAGGTTCATGATCTTTTTGAGCATTGAGTCTTCTTTGAAATTGTTGAAGATGAGCTTTCTTCGGTTTGAGCTTTCTCTTATTCTTCTTCTGACATAAGACAAATGTACTTTGGTTTGATAAGGCTCAATGAAAGTATTACTTCCATCATATGGGGTTTGCCCCTGTTAGAGTGTAAAACGAAGTCTGATTTCCATGAAGGTCATCATCGTCCTTGATATCCTTTGTTGATTGTCTCTAACTGCCCCATTTTTAGGGTGGCGTAGGGAGGGATCATGATGCTTGACCTGGAGTCTTCATACTGTCATTTGTGACTACCTTAGCTTGGAAAGCTGAGCAACAGACCGAACTTTGGTAATTACAGTTTTTGTTATAATGGCAAGTGTCTTATGTCAGAAGGGTGATTTACACAAACTTGTTGATTCATTGCTCTTTATCATGGCGTCAATCCTCTCCTTTGCTCAAATTGATCATGTCACTTGATTCCTCATGAGGACGGACCACTTTGTTCTCTTATTCTTGCACAACAGCTTGATTGCAAATCGGATGGTGGGGTCTGAGGAATGACTGAGGATTTGTGGAGGGCGGGATGACGAGGTCGAGGTAGTGTTTGCGGTTTTATGAAAGGAGAGATGTATAGGAATGATGAAGTGTTTGAAGGTTTATGGAAGAAAGGGTGGTCATACACAACAAGGTGTAGGAAGGTTCATTGAGACAAGGATCTCTTACGCTTTATGGCCAAATGTATCAGCTCACAACTTATATTTCTTTCGTCTCTTTTTCCCTTGTTTTTTCATTTTTGGGATTTTCATTTTTTGAATCTGTTCTTTTTTGTTTCATTTTTTCTGATTTTTTCCTTTTTTGCTTTTGAGTTGAGTGAGCTGATAAAAGTGATACACTATTTTTGGATATTTGAAGTGATCCTTGTCTGGGGTGATTGGAGAGATAATGGCAATGAAACCCCTGCAGCGGTTGGAGGATGCTTGATTGGGTTCTGGTATTAACTGGGGTGACAGGAGGTTCAGAGGGAGGAGCAAATGAGATGGGTTGATTTTGTAGAAGGGCCACTGGTAGTGAGGAAGGTGGCGATGGCAGGCATTTGGTTATGAAATTTTTTTTGTGATGGGGTACTTGTAATGGGAAATGGGAAAGTTGGTTGATCTGAGGAAGGGAAAGGGTTTGGTCGCGAAGGAGGTTCGCTTGTAACATTTGTTTGGTTTCCTCAGCATTGCTCCACTTTGCTTGAACTTGTGCTTTGACTTCATTGCCCAACCTAGTTGTGGCATCATGAATTTCTACAGCCTTAGCCAATTCTTCACTTATTAACTCCGAAGAAACATCCCAGTTGTCTTCAGCCTCTCTCTCAGTTTGGTTAATCGGGTAATCAGAGTCACAATATGAACCATTGGCATCGTTGTTTTCAAAGATTATTTTCATTTATTATTATTTTTGATCCGCGTTGGGAGGAATTGAAAAGCAAATAACAGACACATGACAAAATGAAAGAAAGAAATTTTATTGAGGAATTCAAAATAACATTTTATTGATGATGATACTAAAAGGAAACATGTGTGCCCTTATTGAAATATCCTAAGGCCTTGGTAAGCACAAGAACGAATGACTGAACAAATGCATGCACATTTTTAGACTTGCACCAAAGAAAAGCAATCTTAACAAGGTAATTAAGTGATTACAAAATTGCCCTCTTGTATGGAGGATTTAAACCAAAAGTCAAGTGTGTACTAATGCGGGGAGAGTATGTACTTTATGGGTGGATGGGGCGGGATCAAACTTGGATGGAGAATGATGATAAGGGAAGGAAACTGACAGACTCAAACAAAGAGAAACTGCACATGGCATGCACGCCCACTAGAAGAATGCTTCGTAGAGAGTTAACATTGATTAAAACATGATGGAAAATTTTTTTGATGAACTGTTTCAGTCTTTTATCATGGAATGGATGAGATGCAATGCCTTTTTTGAAGAAGATGCAAATGAACTGTTGATTTGAAAAACTGAGTGCCTTGGAACATCTTGAGTTTGCAAATAAGTAAGGGTAAACTTTTTCAACAGATTATTTTGCAAAAGCGTCTCGTCTCTCATCACAACTTTTTTATTTGGTTGATGCAATGTATGAACGAACAAATCATGATAAGCAAATGCATGAAAAATGACCACTTGAAAAGTGTAATTATTCTAAAGGAGATTTTTTGTTTGTTTTTGATGCAAGATGAAATGCGAAACTCCAATGCATTTTTGGATGATGCAAGATGCAAGAATGATATCTTTTCAAAATGATTTTTATTCTTTAGAGGCACGGCAAGATCTGAAATACCAATGCCCCTTTTTGCGAAAATGATGACGTGAGGCAACCAATTGTCGTTACTCTGAGTAACTTGCATGAAACATTGAGTGGATCCTGACTCAATACTTCACGCAATATACTGAAATGCTTCGACATTTGGTTGACTCCACTTATTCACTTTATTTGAAAACAAACTGCGCCTGATTGGGTCAAAGTGCCCCGATATCGTAGAGTATCATCTCAAATTTGTAGTGCACAAACAAATTTGAGATATTACCCTTCATCATTCAAAGATGCACTTCTACCCATGGAACGATTGCATAAGGAATTTCTCTTATTTCATTTCATTTCATTTTTTTTGGAAAATGATTTAGAAAATAATTTTAAAAATGATTTGAAGATGCAAGTGATTTATTGAATTTTTTTTTTTTTAGAAAAAGGTGCTTTATTTGGGGAAAAAGGTTTTTAAAAAGGGTGCTTTATTTGGGGAAAAAGGTTTTTAGAAAAAGGTGCTTTATTTGGGGAAAAAGGTTTTTAGAAAAGGTGCTTGACGGGTATGACCCGCTCCTACGTATCCCCATTGTGATGAGGAATCAAAGCTACGTAGTTCTTCTTCGTCTTTTTTTCTGAAATAATGCTTATGAGGTTAATGAAATGATGCATAAATGCTACATTGGCTCGACGCCCACATTATTTGATGAAGGTTTTTGTACATGATTATGGATGACTGAAATGCTTATGCTATGCAGATGATAATTGTTTTTTTTCATTTTCATTTTTCTTATGCAATGAAATGAAATGCATGATACTCGCAATTATTTTTAAAATGCACGAGAGACGTGATTTTTATTAAATGAAATTATATGTAAAATGAGAGGTTCACATATTTATATGCAAGGGAAAATAACAATGCACGAGAGATGTTTCTAAAAAATTTTTTTTTATATGCGAGAAAGTGCATGATACTCGCAAATTTTAATGCATGAAAAATCATGATCTTCACTGGATGAAGATGTATACAAAAGGAAATGAGTAAAAAAATTATTTACAATGCAAAGGCTTTCAAAAGCCGGAAATTCACACATTTTTTTTTGATAATTTTTTTTCGGTTTATTTGCAAAAATATTGTATTTAGCATGGTGTTAGCCTGTAATTTCGACAGGCTTCATTAAAGATGGTCAACATGGCTTGATTTATATTTATTTCACAAAGACCATATTATTTCGACAAAGGAAATGGTCATGCGCAAGGTAAACTCGACAAGTTTCCAGGGAAGCAAAAGCAAGAGAGAGGAAAATCGACACAGGCTTTCGACAGACAGAAATCAGGGCAGTTATGCGTTGAAGGCTAGCAGTTGGTCGAAGCGTGACAGAGCAGTTTCGGTCGAAAGTAGGAGCGGTTACTTGGCCGAAAGTAGGAGCAGTTACTTATTTTCAAATTGTTAGGCAGTTACCTAGTTCGAATTTTTCCCCCTTTTTCCCTTGTATAAATAACTGTTTCTGGGAAGAAACAAAGGGTCGCAAATCACAATACACACCCGATTCCTGAAACTCTAACTTCCAAGCCAGAGCGAAAAACGAGTGGAAGAATCGCTGTACGTGATCGTGTACCATTTTTTATGATTCAATGCAATTTATTCTTCTGTTCTTTACAATTCCTGCACCTTTTACTGCTTCTTTTCTTTTCAATTCTGTTAAATCATTGCAAACCGTCCCCTTTTCTACATTTTCTGAAACAAAAACTTTTGCAATTCAAAGGCAATTGCTTTGAGATTTTTCTAGTTTGATCTCACAAACCTTCTAATAAAACTAGTGATTGTTTGCTAAAAACACCAGCAAACAAATTGGCACGCCCGGTGGGACTTTGCCTTTGATTTTGTTCATTTTCATACTCTCTTATTTGTATTCGCTGTTGTATGCACTTAAGAAGTGGTAAAATGGTTCGGTCCAGTACGAATAATGCGTCTAGTTCCAACCCTGTGGTTTCACAAGGGCAAGGAACAACAATGGATTCTGCAAACATTAGCGCAGGACCATCATCGTCGATAACCGTTCCTTCATTATCAATGACTAATGTTGGTTCAACGCAGTCAGAAATGGCATCTCTGCCTATGCCTTTGCCGTTAAGTGCAGGGCTTCATAGCCCTTACATGGAAATGGGAAACGGTTTAGACCCACGTTTGAATAACGTGCATCTACCCCCATTTCCTTTGGGAATGTATGGCATGCCTACTGGAATGCCACATATTTCGACCTTTTCCCCTACACATGTCTCTTCTGAGAGCGTATTTGGTCGAAATCCCCCAGCATTAACCAATATGTCTTTGTTGGCCTTAAGACAGCAAGTAGACGAGAGTAATCACGATATGGTTAATATGCTTACCCAACAAATTGGTACAGTTTTCAATCCATTGATTCAAAATACCAATAACAGTTACCAAATGTTGGCAAATCAGATGAGTAGGATTGCAGACTTTTTTGGGGTTCCAGCGGTTAATAATAGGCACGTTCCTATTATTGCGGGTAATGCGTCGCCAGTTAACCCCCAAGAAGCAGTTGCAGTCGAAGCGTCGACAGTTGTAGGCGAACTACAAGGGACAGTAAACCACGTCCCTGAAGTAGTTTTGGTAAATAGACACCAGAACGCTGATGAAGTTGTTCGACAAGTGCAACAACACAATGTTGGTGCAGAAAACAATATAGCTACTTTAGTCGAAACTATTTTGGCGCAAAATGGCCTTAACACAGGTCTACAAAGGCCTAACTTTGTATCACCATTATGTGAATACGTGTTACAAACTGAGTTACCAAGGGGATGGAAAGTTCCCAAGTTTACTAAGTTTGGTGGTGAAACAAATGAGTCCACAGTCGAACACATTGCTCGTTTTTTGACTGAGGCTGGGGACTTAGCACAAAATGAGAATTTGAAGATGAAATATTTTCCAAATTCTCTAACTAAAAATGCTTTCACTTGGTTCACGACCTTACCCCCTGGTTCTATGTTCACGTGGGGGCAACTAGAAAAGGCATTCCATGCACAGTTTTACATGGGCCAGTCGAAAATTAGTCTTAAAGAATTGGCTAGTGTTCGGCGCAAAATGCCTGAAACTATTGATGATTACTTAAACAGATTTAGGCTGTTGAAATCTCGTTGCTTCACACAAGTCCCTGAACATGAGCTTGTCGAAATGGCTGCTGGTGGCCTTGATTACTCAATTAGAAAGAAATTAGACACATCTCATTTGCGAGATATGGCTCATTTGGCTGATAGGGTTCGACAAGTTGAAAGGCTTAGAGAGGAAAAATCTAGGTCGAATAGGTATCATAAAAAAGGAAAAGTGGCATATGTCGAAGAAGAATTTGACGTTACATATAGTAATGTCGAAGAAGAGGAGATAGACGTGGCTGAACTTAAGCCTGGTCCTCCTTATACCTGTAAACTATTAAGGCCTGCGAATGGGAATAACCCTGTAGAGCCCAAGAACGATAGATTTATACCTAAGACTTATACTTTTGATGTTACTAAATGTGATGAAATTTTTGATCTTTTAGTAACTGATGGTCAAATATTAGTGCCTAAAGGCCTTAAAATACCAACTCTTGACCAAAGAAAGAAAAAGGGTTATTGTAAGTTCCATAATTTTTTGGGACATAACACTGACCGTTGTGTGCTCTTCAGGGATATTGTACAAAAAGCAGTTGACGAAGGAAGACTCAAATTTGCTGACAAGAAAATGAAAGCTCCTATGCAGATAGATGTTGATCCGTTGCCTAAGGCTGAAGCTATGTATTCTGAACCTGTCGAAGCTGATGTAGGCATGGTGGGTGCTCAAATGGCAGACCCTCCTAAGTGTGTCAAGACTGCCACCGAAAAATTAAAAGGTTTTATGTATGCTGAAGGTAAGAAACAGGAAGTGACCCTAAAAGAATATGATGGGAAGATACATGCTGTGTATCCAAAGGCTGAGGAAGAATTGATAGATTTCCTCAATCGGTGTAAGTGGAATAATTCTGAAGTTATGCTTTGCCCAAGGTGCAGTGCTGTCTTCGATAAAGAAGCAGCTAAAGCTGTCGAAGGTTATCAGGATCAACAACAACGCAAAAGAAAATGGCTTGATAACAGGCCAAAATTTGACTTTGCAAAAGGAGATCTTCCTGGCTATGAGGCTAATGTGTCAGCAAAGCCTTCAACAAGTAAACGACAATTTGCTAAGGAGAAGTCCTCAACAAAAGGGTATTTGAAGCTGTCAACAGGTAAATCCTTTGTCCCAAGTGCTAGTGCTCCTGTCGAAGAGTGGGTGCCCAATAATCAACGTGCTAAAGCTGTCAAGCCAGGTACTGATGCTATTAAGTTTAATTATAAGAATAACTATAAGGGTAAGAACCCTATGACTAGAACACAGTGGCGTCGTTACCAAAGACAACAGAAGAAGAAGGCACACTTTGACATTAACCAGGTTCCAAGTCATTTGGCTAATAATCAAGTTCCACGCAGCATGATAGTGGCGAAGAGTGAGGTTCACAAAGCTGAAGTTGCCACAAAGAGGAATGCTGATGTTGTTAGTCATGTGTGTGCAGCGAATAAGGCCAAAGGCAAGGCTGTGGTAACAGAAAAGTCAAGAAGGCCTGCTCTTGAAAGAATATTTCCTCCATTGTCAACAGTGAAAGAAAGAAATGCTGATCTCGGCATGGATGAAGACATGGAGTCTGATTTTAATGATTCTGAGGATGATTTCGACGTTGTTTGCAATGTGGTATCAATACTACCTCTGGAGTACGATGTTATCACAGTACCAAATGATGTTGAAGAGGATTTTACAGAGGATATGGCTCATCATAAGCCAATGTGTTATTATGTGATGAACAATGGATGTGTCGAAGACCAAATGGCTACCTTCGAGAAGCCAGATATGAGTATGCAAAACCACTTGAAACCCCTGTATGTCCAAGCCAAGGTTAATGGTGTTGGAATTAACAAAGTGTTAGTGGATGGTGGAGCTGCAGTGAATTTGATGCCGCATGGTCTTTTGAAGAAGATTGGTAAGTTCGATACTGACCTCAGGCCACATAATATTGTCTTAAGCAACTATGAAGGCAAAACTGGCCATTCTTTGGGGGCCATTGAGGTGGACTTAATTGTTGGTTCCATAAAGAGGACTACATTGTTCTTAGTGATAGCCTCTAAAGCAAATTTTAATTTACTCCTTGGTAGAGAGTGGATCCATGGAGTTGGTGCTGTCCCTTCAACTTTGCATCAACGTTTAGTAATGTGGAAGGAAGATGGTTTGGTAGAGTATGTTGAAGCCGATCAGAGCTACTTCCGTGCTGATGTGAACCAAGTTACCAAGGAAAATTTTGAGAAACAAATGGCGAAGATTGCGCCATGTTCATCTTCTAATGAGGCATACGTTCCTGCGGATAATGTTTTTGCCTCAGTTCATCTTGACCCAAATTATGGTTTTGTTTGGGAAAGAGAAATAATGGGAGATGATAGTGTCTATCCTGATGGTGTTTTTCGACCAACGGGGTGGAACACTGGTTCTTGAAAGTGTTCTTATGTCAGTGCCCAATGCATGGGACAAAATTACGGCTTATATGGCCGAAAATAAGTTTAAAGCGGCTATGGAGGCCGAAATTATTCAACAAACAATGGCTGTCGAAGCCAGTGAGTTACATGAAGAAAATGGCATAATCATAGATGAAAAACTTGACTGTATCTATGATAATGATCCATTAGGTTTTGAAAAGGATCCTAGAGATTTGACAAAGCATATGCAAGCTCAAGACCCGTTAGAAGAAGTTGATTTGGGAAATGGCTCAATAAAAAGGCCAACTTATATTAGTGCAAATATTGATGCTTCTCTAAAAATCCAAGTCATCACATTGCTAAGGGAGTTCAAAGATTGTTTTGCTTGGGATTACGATGAAATGCCTGGTTTAAGTCGAGAAGTAGTGGAAATGCAATTACCAATTCGACCAGGGAAGAAACCAGTGAAGCAAGTGCCAAGAAGATTTGCTCCTCAAGTGTTGGCTAAGATCAAAGAGGAAATCGAAAGGCTATTCAGAAACAAGTTCATCAGAACTGCCAGGTATGTCGAATGGTTAGCCAATATAGTTCCTGTAATAAAGAAAAATGGGACTCTTAGAGTTTGCATAGATTTTAGGGATTTAAATAATGCATCTCCCAAGGATGAATACGCAATGCCTGTGGCAGAAATGCTAATAGATTCAGCAGCAGGATTTGATTATCTTAGTATGCTCGATGGTTATTCTGGGTATAATCAAATTTTCATTGCTGAAGAGGATGTGTCAAAAACTGCTTTTAGGTGTCCAGGGGCATTGGGTGTTTATGAATGGGTAGTAATGCCCTTTGGTTTAAAGAATGCTGGTGCTACATATCAGAGGGCCATGAATTCTATGTTTCATGATTTTATTGATGATTTTATGCAAGTATACATAGATGATGTGGTGGTTAAATCTTCCTCAGAAAGTGGTCATTTAGACCATCTTCGCCGTTCTTTTGAAAGAATGAGGAAATATGGATTGAAATTAAATCCATTAAAATGTGCCTTTTGTGTACGTGCAGGTGATTTTTTGGGTTTTATAGTGCACAAAAAAGGCATTGAAATCAATCAAAATAAGACTAAGGCAATTATGGAAACGAAGGCCCCTTTGACCAAAAAGGAGCTTCAGTCGTTGCTGGGAAAAATCAATTTCCTACGAAGATTTATATCAAATCTAAGTGGCAAAACACAAGTTTTTTCGCCATTATTAAGACTGAAGAAGGAAGAAGAGTTCAAATGGGAACCAATGCATCAAGCAGCCTTCGACGAAATCAAGTCTTATTTGATGAAACCACCAATTTTGTTGCCTGCTATTAAACACAAAGTGCTCAAATTGTATATAGCAGCTTCTGATAGAACAATAGGTAGCATGTTAGCACAAGAGGATGATAGTGGTATCGAAAGGGCCATTTATTACCTCAGTAGGGTCCTCAATGATGCCGAAACGAGGTACACTCCTATAGAAAAGTTGTGCCTTTGTTTGTATTTCTCGTGTACAAAGTTAAAGCAATATATAAAACCAGCTGATGTTTCTGTTTATTCGCATTTTGATGTTATTAAGCATATGTTGTCGAAACCAATAATGCATAGCCGAATTGGTAAATGGGCTTTGGCTTTGTCAGAATACAACTTAACTTATCAACCTCTAAAATCAATTAAAGGACAAGTGGTTGCTGATTTTATAGTAGACCATTCTGTTGTTGAAGAAACATTAAGTTTTGTAGACGTATATCCTTGGAGGTTGTATTTTGATGGCTCAAGCCATAAACATGGAGTTGGGATTGGTATTTTGATAATATCTCCTACTAACATTCCAACAAAGTATAAGTTTAAAATTCGAGATGTTTGCTCCAATAATGAAGCTGAGTATGAGGCTTTAATAGTAGGCCTTGAAATCTTACTTGAGCTGGGGGCAAGTCATGTCGAAATAAAAGGTGACTCTGAGTTGGTTATCAAACAATTGACAAGAGAGTACAAATGCATTAAAGAGCACCTTATCAGATACTTTGTTGTTGCCAATGCTTTGTTAAAAAGATTTGAGTCTGTTCACTTAGAACATTTACCACGAATTGATAATCAAGTGGCAAATGAATTGGCACAAATCGCTTCAGGCTATAAAGTTTCAAAACAAAGCCTGGAAGAGTTAATTGGAATAAAGGATAAAATCATTTCTAATGACTATTCTTCGTCACTATTGTCAACACCAACAACTGGGGGGGCAACAGATACAAATGCAAACGAGGAACTAGCTGTTGTCGAAAAACGTCGATTTTTTGGTGACTTTGACTCAGCAGAAATTCTTGCTCTTGACAATATGACCAATAATGATTGGCGAAGGCCTATTGCGGAATATTTGCAAAATCCCACAAGAAATACCAATAAAAAGGTAAAATACAGAGCTTTGAGCTATGTGATAATTGGAAACGAATTGTTTAAAAAGACTCCTGAAGGAGTACTATTAAAATGTCTTAGTGAAAATGAGGCATATTTAGCAGTTTCCGATACACATAGTGGAGCGTGTGGTTCACACCAAGTAGGCCAGAAAATGAAGTGGTTATTATTTCGACAAGGAATGTATTGGCCAACTATGCTGAAAGATTGCATAGAATTTGCTAAGGGATGCCAAGAGTGTCAAAAGCATGCTGGGATACAACATGTACCTGCAAATGAATTGCATGCCATAGTCAAACCTTGGCCATTTAGAGGTTGGGCTCTAGATGTGATTGGAGAGATAAAGCCAACTTCGTCGAAGGGCCATAGATATATCCTTGTGGGAATTGATTACTTCACCAAATGGGTTGAAGCTATACCTTTAGCCAATGTTGATCAGGAAGCAGTGATAAGGTTTATTCAAAATCATATCATTTATAGGTTTGGAATTCCAGAAACCATTACTACAGATCAGGGATCAGTTTTTACTGGTAGAAAAATGGTAGAGTTTGCTTCCGAAATTGGTTTTAAGTTATTAACTTCGACACCATATTATGCGCAAGCCAATGGACAGGTAGAAGCTGCCAATAAAGTTATTATTAATTTGATTAAAAAGCATGTTGGGCAGAAACCCAAGAATTGGCATAATACCCTTGATCAAGCGTTATGGGCTTGTCGAAATTCACCTAAAGAATCTATCAACACTACTCCTTATAGGCTAACATTTGGACACGATGCAGTGTTGCCTGTTGAAATTTGTCTACAATCAACAAGAATTCAAAGACAGTGGGAGATTCCCTCTGATTATTATTGGAATATGATGCTTGATGAATTGGTTGATTTAGACGAAGAAAGGTTATTAGCTTTAGATACGCTTATTCGACAGAAAGAGAGGGTAGCTAAAACTTATAACAAAAAGGTTAAGTCTAAAGCCTTTAATTCAGGTGATCTAGTGTGGAAGGTCCTATTACCTATGGATAAAAAAGATAGAGTCTTTGGTAAATGGTCCCCAAGTTGGGAAGGACCATTTAAAATTTTACAAGTTTATTCAAACGGCGCATATGAGGTCGAAGAGATTGGCGCTGATGAAAGGATTTTGCGTATAAATGGTAAATACTTGAAAAAGTATAAGCCAACGTTGCACGAAGTTAAAATAACGCTGGAATAAGTATAAAGAAAGCGTAAAAACATGGCATTTAAGTTGCCAAAACATTGTCGAAAGCACGGAATAAGAAATTGCCCAAGAATAAAATGGAAGAAATTTCATTATAATGTTGCCAAGTTACATGTGCCAAGATAGGCATTCGTGAGTTACATAGTGCCGAAAAGGTAAATAAACTAGGCATAAAATGAACGCTGAATTGCAGTTGGTCTTTTAAGACCAAGTAACTTCTCTTTTGGGTGGTCTTCTTCGACCATGTTGTCGTTTCCCGTCGTTCAGGGGGTCATTCTTTCGTCTGCGCGTTAGGCTTGTAAGTTTTTCAACAGGGCGTTTCCTTGTTTGGTAAACCTCAGGAAGCCCTTCAGAGAGAAGATATTGACGCCCCAAGGAAGACAGTCATCATCAAGGCAAAACACCTGATGAATCTTCCTGCTCCCACTTTGAGTCTTCCGCATAAACCCAGAAAGTTGCAAAATCAAGTGACATGAAGAAAAGAGGAGTAAAGCCATAATACGCAGAGATCAAAAACCATCACTTTGAACCTTCAGGCAACCTCACCGCGATTATGAGGGATGAGGTTACGCGGAAGACTCAAAGCAAAGGGAATGATCTTGGAACGGGAAAGGCAAAAGAAGAAAATTATGGAGTGGTAAAGATGAGAAACAAAATTCTTCTATTTATAAGGAGAAGTATGAGAGAGCGTCAGTTGGTTATGAGTTTGGCATTCCGAAAAGTGAGGCATCACTTTAATTACGGCGTTATTAACGTAACAGAAAATGTTGGAACCATTCAAAGGTAGAACAGAGAATCGGTAAACATGGTCAAAGGCCGAAACTACAGGCTGTTCAAGTTCAAGGTTTGAATATGGAAACAACACTTAACAGTGGTGACATCAGGTATACAGCTATTTTACTCAAGTGCAAAGTTATTTCGATGGTGAATTCAAAAAAATGTCTTTCTCTTCCTCCTCCTCAAGTTCAGTCGAAAAAGACATTTTTGGGGGGCAATTTGTTAGCCTGTAATTTCGACAGGCTTCATTAAAGATGGTCAACATGGCTTGATTTATATTTATTTCACAAAGACCATATTATTTCGACAAAGGAAATGGTCATGCGCAAGGTAAACTCGACAAGTTTCCAGGGAAGCAAAAGCAAGAGAGAGGAAAATCGACACAGGCTTTCGACAGACAGAAATCAGGGCAGTTATGCGTTGAAGGCTAGCAGTTGGTCGAAGCGTGACAGAGCAGTTTCGGTCGAAAGTAGGAGCGGTTACTTGGCCGAAAGTAGGAGCAGTTACTTATTTTCAAATTGTTAGGCAGTTACCTAGTTCGAATTTTTCCCCCTTTTTCCCTTGTATAAATAACTGTTTCTGGGAAGAAACAAAGGGTCGCAAATCACAATACACACCCGATTCCTGAAACTCTAACTTCCAAGCCAGAGCGAAAAACGAGTGGAAGAATCGCTGTACGTGATCGTGTACCATTTTTTATGATTCAATGCAATTTATTCTTCTGTTCTTTACAATTCCTGCACCTTTTACTGCTTCTTTTCTTTTCAATTCTGTTAAATCATTGCAAACCGTCCCCTTTTCTACATTTTCTGAAACAAAAACTTTTGCAATTCAAAGGCAATTGCTTTGAGATTTTTCTAGTTTGATCTCACAAACCTTCTAATAAAACTAGTGATTGTTTGCTAAAAACACCAGCAAACACATGGATGCAGGGGTATGAAGCTCCTTTGTGTCCTACCAAGGTTTCTTAGAGACAGGATCTATGGCTATTTCTACGGGTACACACTTCAAGGTTAGCACTAAAAGAAGGACCCTAAATAAGGCTCGTAGAGCCAACGACCTCATCTGAGACCACCGATCACAGGGCCGTACGTCCAAGTGATGGTATCATCAAACAAAGCCAAACTCTAGGTGAAGTCTTCGCAACCACCCAACAAGACGTACGTCCAGTGAGCAGCCACTAATGACTTCGTTCTAGCCTAAGATATGCTCTAGCCCGGGTATAGGGCTGTCTCACCAAGAAATAAAGGTAAAAAGTGCAACGTGTGTGTAGGAGCACAACTACAAACATACCCCCCCACCTGCAAAGAAAATCCAGAAACAGTCCATACAAAGAGTCGTCTACCCTAGGGTTTTGCAAGCATATATCATTTCAATACAAACAAGTAAACTAACCTAGGGTTCCAACAACAATCATATGCACTGCTTACCTCAAGAAAGGGAGCCAAGAAGAGGGGTCATAATAGAATCGGGGGAATGCATGAACTTACCTTGAAGAAAGGGAGCAAAGAAGAAGGGATCATAGTAGAATTGGGGAAATGATGCATGAGCTTACCTTGAAGAAAGGGAGCAAAGAAGAAGGGGACATGGGGATTGGAAAAATGCATGATCATATTAAGCATATAAACAAAAGAAGATGAAAGGAGAAGAAGGAACAAGAAGCGAACATAGAAGAAGAAGAGTCAAATGCACATGAATGCAACATAACAACACGAGAATGCAAGAGAACATTCAAACATCAGAAAGAGAGAAGAAAAAGAAGAAGAATAAAAGAGAGAAATAGAACAATCACATTCAAATCAAACAATTAAACCGCACATCAAGTTAATTAGGCCTGACCCTCGTTTTAAAAAAGAAAGTCCCCAGTGGAGTCGCCAGCTGTTGCACCCCGAAAAATCCGGATTGGACCTTTCATCGTACAACGTGAAAATTTGTGAAGCCGCCATCAACATTTTTTATTTAGGGACCAAAACATTGAAAAAGGGTCCTTTTTAAGGCGGGTGGTCCTTTGAGAACTAGAGATGTAGGTTCGGGGGTCGGTTAGGTGTGGGGAAGGTATTAGCACCCCACACCTCCTTTCTACCGAAAGGGAACCTTTAACTTGATGTGCGGTTTTGACAGAGTTGATTTGAAACAATTCATTCTACTTCTTTTTTTTTTTATTTGAGAAAATGTTTTTGAAAACGGGGGAAAAGAAGAATCTTTTTATTATTTTTTTAAAAGTGTGCTTGACGGGATGTGACCCGCTCCTACGTATCTCCCGGTGCGATGGAGAATTCAAAGCTTACGTAGTTCTCTTTAGTCGAGGAACTTTGTGTTGGTGTTTTTTATTGTAGGGGTTTTCGGTCCTAGACTGTTCAGTCCACTAGACCTAGAACAAAAACAACCCCGCCTGTACAGACGACGTGCCCCCTACTTATTGAAAATGTTTTTTTGATTAGGGAAGAAAAAGATTTGTTGTGAGGTTGGTTGCTTTTATTTGGCAAGTATCTTAGGCTCGCACGAACTGTACAGCTCGCTAACCCTAAGACGCTAACCAATACCGGATGTACATCCGACTCGATTCCTTACTCATTTTTGAAATAGGGTTCAAGTTGTTAATTACTTGTTTTGACTCTCATAAGTATCCCAAGATGTTTGAGCTGTACAGCTCCGATCTTAGGACGCTAGACAACACCGACCGTACGTCCGACTTGCCTCCTTATGAGTTTTCAAAGAGGTTTATTGTTGATCTTAGAAAGAATTTGATTGTCTTATGAAAACGATTTGAGAAAAGATTGAGTTTGGAAAAGCTTTAGAAAATGATTGATTTGAGGAAAGGAGAAGGGAGTTTGAGGGTGACATTGGTCACAAAAGATTTGTTGGGATGGCGTGGCATCCAAAAGGAAAAGAAAGTAGAACATTCAATCAATTTCCAAGTCAAGAACCAAAGCGCAACATTTATCAAATTGCAAGCAAAACAATCAACAATGCAAGCATAAGCATAAACATTACCGATTACAACATTTGAGCGCAAGAATGACACTTAGTCATCAACATCTAATGGCATGCATATGTAAGATCAACATTAACCAAATAGATTGCAAGAATAGGCACACAAATAGATAATGCAAAGGTTTAATTCAATTAAGTGTCAACACAAGATAAAGCACAAGGTTGAATCCCTTTTGGTAATCCTTGACACTTGAGACAATGCACAAGTGCATAAGTGTCTAGTCCTTTTACCAAATCATCAACATTAAAGCATAACATTGACCTAGAAAGAACATCACATTTGCAAGACCAAAAGTGACCAAAAGAGGGCATTAACAAGTCATTTTTATAACCAAAATTGATTAATCAAGTTAGAAACTAGCATTTGCATTTTCAAGCAAGAATTGCACAAAGAAAATTGAATCATCTTAGGCAATCCTCATCACTTAAAATGAAGTGCCTAAGGCACAAGTGAGAGTCCTCTTGCCAATCATCAACATAGAATAATTTTGCAAACAAGTTACTAACAAGCAAACCAAAGTTTACAATCAAAGCACAAGGTTGTGTTGAATCATCTTAGGCAATCCTCAACACTTAAAGTTAAGTGCTCAAAGGCACAAGTGTGAGTCCTCTTGCCAATCATCAACATAGAGTAATTTTGCAAGCAAAGTACATAACAACCAAACCAAAACAACTTGAGAAATCATTTTACCCAATATTGCAAACCCATTTCACAAGAAAATTAACAAACCCTAATTCTAATCATGATTTGCGAAGCATCACATCATTTTATTCAACAAAATGCAAGATCATAGTAAAAACAACATAAATCACAATTTATTCAACAAAATGCAAGATCATAGTAAAAACAACATAAATCACAATTTATTCAACAAAAATGCAAGATCATAGTAAAAACAACATAAATCACAATTTATTCAAGGGTGAGAAGCAATCTCAAACACCCAAGCCTCCCTAAGTGCTTGTCAAAATGTTTGAGACACCTCTCACCAACAACAATCAACAAATCAACAATATAACAACACTAAAATGCATGAATATGGTAGGATGCAAAATTAGAAACATGATATCTACATTTTGATGCAAAAAAGTTGAAGATGATGCTAGGTTTTAAGAAGTTTACCTCAAATCCAAGCTAAGGAATGACTAATATGAAGAACAAGACCACAAATCAACTTGAATCTTCACCAAACTTCAATGAAACCCACGAAATGCTTGCTTAAAAATGCCCTTTGATGATGCAAGCTTGAATTAAATTAGTAGAGAAGGAGGATATATGAAGTAGGAATGGAAATGAGGTGAGAAAATGGTGATTTGGTGAAGGAGAAGTGAAGAATTGATGGAGGAAGAAAGAGGTATGATTTCGGCCAAGAGAGGGGATTAGGAGAGGAAGTTGTGTGCTAGGGTTTTGTGAATGAATTGTGAGGCCAAAAGTTCTTTTTGAGGTGAGGTTTCTAAGGTATATATAGAGAGCAACTAGGTTTAAGGGTATTTAGGACATTGTGCTTTTGCAAACCATTGAGATTTGAGCTAGAATTTGAATCAAAGGCCAAGATTGCAATGCACATGGATTAGGGACAAGGAGAAAACACAAATGAGTGAGGAATAGCTGGTCATACACAAAAATTATGAGTTTTTGTTGCACAAAAATTGTTGAGGGCACCTAGGTCATTCTACACAAGGTTGTAGCCTAGGATTTGATCTAGAATTTTAATCAATGGCTAGGAATACAACTCACGTGGATCAAGGGCATGAGGAAACACAAAATGAGGTGAAAATGAGCTGGAAAATTCGGAGCAAAGAGGCCTTGGTGCCCAAGTTTTGCAAGCTTGTCAAGAAAAATAGTACATTTTGTCTTATTGGGGACACTTCCTTATTTTCACCATTTTTGATTATTCTTTTCTAGATAATTCCATAAAAATCATGCCACTTTGGGCCATATCCTAGGAATCAATGATTGGGCCCAAAATTCCATGATATCACCCTTCCCAAAATTGATTTGAGACCTCACCTTGATGGAAATTCCCATTTTGCCCTTTTGCTTAAAATTTGAATTTTATGCCAAAAATCATGCATGCATGCGCACAAAAATTCATAACCCAAATCATCTAGATCCAAATAAATTCCTCTGAGATTGAACAATGATTTTTGGTGAGAAATTGCTTAATTTTGGAAATGACCAAAATACCCTTTTGCCCTAAAAACATTGTTTTTTTACAACAAATGCATTTCCACTCTAACAATGAATTTAAAAGCCCTAGAATGACTTTTAAAAACCCAAAAATGCATGCACAATGCTCTTCACTCTTCAAAATAAAACCACACTTCTCAATTATTTATTTTTTTGTTGGGAATTAGGGTTTTGACCTAGGCGGACAAAATTAGGGTATGACAGTGCTATATGCCCTTGTTTATTTTCATGCTCAAGTTTTCTGACCCTAATTTTTGCCTGGATCGCCCTTTGCGGGTTTTCAATCCACCGGGTCGCTTTGATTTTGCCTAGGCCGCCCTTTCGGGTTTTCAACCTAGCGAGCTAATTCTTACTTGGCTTATCTTTCTCTTTTTCTGTCTATTTCTTTAGGCATAGTACTTCTTTACCACATCTGAGTTCACTGGGTTTGGGATTTCATCTCCATCCATGTTTGCAAGAATTAATGCCCCTCCGGAGAATGTCTTCTTCACCACATAAGGTCCTTCGTATTTGGGAGCCTATTTGCCACGGGGATCCGTCTGGATTGGCAAGATCTGTTTGAGCACGAGGTCTCCTTCTTGGAATTCCCGAGGACGGATTTTCTTGTCAAAAGCCCTCATCATCCTCTGTTGGTACAGCTGACCATGGCACAAGGCGGCTACTCGCTTCTCTTCAATGAGATTCAATTGGTCAAAACGAGCCTGAACCCACTCTGCTTCTTCTAATTTGGTCTCCATCAATACCCGCAGCGAGGGTATTTCAACCTCAATGGGGAGAACAGCTTCTGACCCATAAACCAACGAGTAAGGGGTTGCCCCTGTAGATGTACGCACCGAGGTTCTGTACCCATGCAAGGCGAAGGGGAGCATCTCATGCCAGTCCTTGTAAGTTACTACCATTTTCTGTACTATCCTCTTAATATTCTTATTGGCTGCCTCAACTGCCCCATTCATCTTCGGACGGTAGGGAGAAGAGTTGTGATGTTGGATTTTGAAGTCCTTGCATAAGTCCCTCATCACCTTGCTGTTCAAATTACTGCCGTTGTCTGTGATGATTTTGTTCGGAAGGCCGTAGCGGCAAACCAAATCTTTCTTGATGAACTTAGCAATCACTGAACTTGTTACATTGGGATAAGAAGCAGCCTTTACCCACTTGGTGAAGTAGTCGATAGCAACCAGGATGAAACGATGACCATTTGAAGCTTTTGGTTCAATAGGACCAATGATGTCCATGCCCCACATTGAGAAAGGCCAAGGTTCACCCAGGACATTCAGAGAGGTTGGTGGTACATGGATGTGATCTGCATAAATTTGACATTTATGGCACTTTCTTGCAAAGCTATAACAGTCAGATTCCATTTGCAGCCAATAGTAACCTGTTCTCAGGATCTTTCTAGCCATTGTGTGCCCACTGGAATGAATTCCAAATGAGCCCTCATGAACATCTTGCATGATCTTTATTGATTCCTCCCTTGTTACACATCTGAGGAGAACCAAGTCATGGTTTCTCTTGTAAAGGACGTCTCCACTCAAGAAGAAACCCATTGACAGCCTCCTGAGTGTTCTCTTATCATTTTCTGAAGCGCCGGGGGGATATTCTCTGCTGGTGATATACTGTTTGATGTCGTGGTACCAAGGTTTACTGCCTGATTCCTCTTCAACTGCCATGCAATGGTAATAAGCAGGTAGACCCCGGTGTTGGACTCTGACACACGTCAAGTTCCTGTCACAGTTGACGTTGAACATGGAAGACAAAGTGGCCAAGGCATCAGCCAGTTGATTCTCATTGCGAGGTATGTGCCGGAAGGTGATCTCTTCAAAGGGTTTGATTAGCTCTTGAATGTAGTCACGGTAAAGGATCAAATCAGGGTTTCTTGCTTCCCAATCACCTTTTACTTGGTGAACAACTAGAGCTGAATCCCCGGACACGTCGAGCCTTTTGACTTTCCAATCGAGGGCCGCTTGTATGCCTAAGATGCACGCCTCATACTCTGCAATATTATTTGTGACGTAGAAACTCAGCCTTGCCGTGAATGGTATGAAACGATTGTCCGGGGAGATCAACACTGCTCCGACCCCGTGCCCCCACATGTTAGAGGCACCATCAAACAGTACTCTCCACCTTTCATCATCTTGGGATTTTCCTTCGTCGAACAATGCCATGATGTCTTCATCTGGGAATTCACATTGCATGGACTGGTAACCCTCAGCCGGTTGATGTGCCAGATACTCTGCCAATGTGCTGCCTTTAACCGCCTTTTGGGTGACATGCTGGAGGTCATACTCTGATAAAAGCATTTGCCAACGAGCAATTCTACCTGTGAGCGCAGGTTTCTCAAATATGTACTTGATTGGATCCATCTTAGACACCAACCAGGTAGTGTGACTCAACATGTACTGTCTCAATCGATGCGCTGCCCAGGCAAGGGCACAACAAGTCTTCTCCAATGGTGACCTGGTCTCGCAATCGGTGAATTTCTTGCTCAGGTAGTAGATTGCATGTTCTTTCTTCCCCGACTCATCGTGTTGCCCCAGTACGCAACCCATGGAATCGTCCAACACTGTAAGGTACAGAATAAGAGGCCTGCCGGACACAGGTGGCATTAGGACTGGCGGATTCTGAAGATACACCTTGATTTTCTCGAAGGCTTCTTGACATTGATCATTCCACTTCAACTCTTGGTTTTTGCACAACAGTTTGAAAATCGGCTCGCAGGTAGCGGTCAACTGGAAGATGAATCGAGAAATGTAATTCAGCCTTCCAAGAAAACCACGAACTTCTTTCTCTGTTTTTGGCGCCGGTATCTCGAGGATAGCACGCACTTTGTCCGGGTCTACCTCAATTCCCTTCTGGCTAACAATGAAGCCCAACAATTTTCCTGACCTCACTCCGAATGTGCACTTGGCGGGATTCAGCCTGAGTTTGTACTTTCTGAGGCGCTCGAAAAGCTTCTGCAGGTTAACAACATGCTCTTCATCGGTCCTTGATTTGGCGATCATATCGTCCACATAAACTTCAATCTCTTTATGCATCATGTCGTGGAACAGAGTCACCATTGCTCTTTGATAAGTTGCCCCGGCATTCTTCAATCCGAAAGGCATGACCTTATAGCAGAAAGTTCCCCAAAGGGTTATGAAGGTGGTTTTCTCCATATCCTCTGGAGCCATCTTGATCTGGTTGTAACCTGAATACCCGTCCATGAAGGAGAACATTGAGTGTTGCGCTGTGCTATCCACCAGAACATCGATGTGAGGTAGAGGGAAATCATCTTTAGGACTTGCTCGGTTTAAATCACGGTAATCGACACACATCCGGACCCTTCCGTCTTTCTTGGGAACCGGGACGATGTTGGCTACCCAATCAGGATATTTTGCCACTGCTAAGAACCCTGCGTCAAACTGTTTCTTGACCTCATCCCTGATTTTCAAGGACATCTCTGGCCTCATTCGCCTCAATTTCTGTTTTACCGGAGGATATTCTGGTTTTACCGGCAATCTGTGCTCAACAATATCTGTATTCAATCCCGGCATGTCTTGGTATGTCCATGCGAAAATGTCAACATAGTCAAACAGGAGCTGAATCAACTTCTTACGTTCACAATTCCCCATCGCGGTACCAACCTTGATCTCTTTTCTATCTTCCTCAGTACCCAAATTAACCATTTCTGTGGGCTCCCCATGGGGCTTGATGACCTTTTCTTCTTGTTCTACCATTCTCATAATTTCTGGAGGAGTATCCCAACCATCCTCAACATCTTCCTCGGTTTGGTTAACCGGGTAATCAAAGTCACAGTATGAGTTATGGGCATTATTACTTCCAAGAATTGTATTCGATCTGCATTAAAATGGAATGGCGAATAAAAATAAAGAAAAGACACGCAAATGAGAGATGAAGAAAGAGAATTTTATTGAAAATTCCAAAATAACATTTTATTCATTGATGAAGTTTGACGAAAACATGCATGCCCGAATGAAATATCCCAAGGCCTTGGGCAGAGCCGAGGAATTTTGCATTACGAAGAAAAATTACTTTAAATTGAAAATCACAGGGAAATCTAGGGCCTCCCAGTTCTGGAGCTTTTCTTTCGCAGCACAACGGCGCACTAAGCCGACAGCACCGTCACCCGAGCCTGAATCTTCTTCAATGCCTACACTTCGGAAGTTGTTCCTAAGATCACCGACGACCATCCTTCCCTGGTTGGGGGTCCTTCCTCTGAGCTTTGCCAACCATTTCTCTCTTCTATCAGCTGCTAGCCTCTCTCGGTCTGCAGGGCTTGGGATGTACCCAATACCGAACCTTTCAGTATTCCCTTTCAGCAGGACGGGTGCTACAATTCCTTGAGCAGCTTTTCCCAGGCCTTTTCCAACCTGATACCCATATCCTAGCATCACCTTTGCAACCATCATGTCCGCCTTGGACCACCTAGGCTTCAATTGGGGAGGCTCACTCCCAACAAAGATAGCATTTGAGATCTCCAATCCCTGGAAGGCAGTCTCAAAAGACTCCTCTGCTGCTTCAACGTAATATTCTGGTGGTGATCGGTTTATCATCATTTCCTCCTCCCCGAAGATTACTATCAACTTGCCCTCGGCCACAAACTTGAGTTTCTGATGGAGCGAAGATGGCATCGCCCCAGCGGCATGTATCCAAGGTCGTCCTAGCAGACAGCTATAAGAGGAAGCTATATCCATGACTTGGAATGTGACATAGAACACTTCAGGACCCACCTGCAAAGGCACCTCTACTTCTCCAAAAACTTCTTTCACAGACCCATCAAATGCTCTAACCAAGGTGGAGCTAGGCTTCAGATATGAGCAATCCACATCCAACTTATCCATTGTGGACTTGGGCAACACATTTAATGACGAGCCATTGTCGATGAGCACTCTGGCCAGCATGTAGTCCCCACACTTGACAGAGATGTGAAGGGCTTGATTGTGATTCTTCCCCGCTGGAGGTAACTCAGCGTCTGTGAAGGTCAAGTAGTTGGATGCCACTATGTTCCCAACAATACCATCAAGCTGGTTGACCGTAATGTCATGGGGTACGTGTGCTTCATTCAGGATTTTCAACAGTGCAGCTCGGTGTGCCTCGGAACTAAGCAACAACGAAAGCATTGAGATTTTGGCCGGGGTTTGATTTAACTGGTCCACCACCTGGTATTCACTTTGTCTCATTACTTTCAGAAATTCCTGAGCTTCTTTGTCTGATACTTCTCTAACTTCCACAGTTTCCTTATCTTTTCCCTTACGGGCCCTTTCTTCAGCTTCCTTTGATTGTTCCTTTCTAAGATTTTCAGGAACATACATCCTTCCACTCCTTGTAATTCCACTACTCCCAGCAATGTTTGTTATATCCAACACGCCCTGAGGGACCTCTGCTTGCATTTGCACGTTGCAGCTCCAGGGAATAACCCTAGTCTCTCTACTAAGGGCAGCAGCAGGTACCGGAATAACAACAGTCAGAGGTCTTGCCACAACCGAGCTTGAATTCGAACTGCAAGGGATTTCAACCGGTCTTCTGAAACCTCTGTTGTTTGATTGCAGAGTAGATACACTTTCTTCCTTTTCCTGAACCCCAACCTGGACCAGGTGTCTGTCTAACAGCTCTTGGAGGATGGGTTTGAAGCTCTCACAGGCCCCAACACAATAAGGGTCATTGCAGATGTCTCTTCTGGCACACCCTTCTTCGATGATACCACAACGGCATAGTGCAGCATGAATGATACTCAGGGGTGTACGAATGCACTCCACCTTCCTAATTAAGTACTGACCACCCTGATCATTAATGGCATTTGCAGTGGGCCCACCATGCCCCGGCAACGGGTTGGTGGTTACATTAGGTTGCTGAAATGATATACTCTTTGCATCAAGCAGGTCTTGCACAACGTACTTGAACGCCTTACAATCCTTCACCACATGACCTACTGCCCCAGAATGAAAGGCACAGGTAGCATTTGCATTATACCCTCTGGGATAGGGAGGCTGATATGGTTTCATCTGACGAGTGTTGATTAACTTGTTGGCAATGAGATAATTGAACAAATCTGTGTACGACATGGGGATAGGTTCAAAGACAACAGGCTTTTTTTCATTGTAGTTTCTGTACTGATTGTTGGACTGGAATGGCTGAGCAGGCGGCGTCTGAGCAGGAACTGGAATGGCTTGTGGGGGATTATTGTGTGATGGACCGCTAGCTCCGATGATTGCATTAGTTTCTCCCTCCTTCTTCTTGTGGGAACCAGAAAAAGGCTTTTTCTGATGGGAAGGAGGCGTTGGGCCATGGGCTATTCTTCCGCTGCGCATGCCGTTCTCCACTCTTTCTCCAATGACAACCATCTCCGAGAAATTCGAAGCCACGCTGCCGACCAAACGATCATAGAACACTGGGGGAAGAGTTTCCATGAACATATGGACCATCTCTTTATCAAGCAGGGAGGGTTTTACTTGTGCAGCGAGGTTCCTCCACCTCTGGGCGTATTCCTTGAATGTCTCATTATCCTTCTTAGACATACATTGCAGCTGGGTCCTATCCGGGGCTAAATCACTGTTGTACTGGTATTGACGGATAAAGGCATCCGCCAGATCCTTCCAACAACGGATATTAGTTGGCTCCAATTGCATATACCATTCAAGGGGAGCTCCAGCCAAGCTTTCCTGAAAGCAATGTATCATCAGGTTATCATCACGGGCGTGGGCAGTCATATTCCGGCAATACATCGTCACATGGCTGCGCGGGCAGGTTGCTCCTTTGTACTTGTTGAAAAATGGTGCTTTGAACTTGGGTGGCAGGACTAGATTAGGGACCAAGCATAACTCATGGGCGTTCCTAGCCCGGGAACCTGTTCCTTCAACAGCTCTCAATCTTTCTTCTAACATCTGGTACTGACTTCTAGCTTCATCAGGGTAATTCGGCGGAAAACCACTCACACCGTAGTGAAGATTATTCATCGACACCACAGCTGGGGTCACGTGTGGGTCACGTGAGTGAGCGATAATCTGAGGAATTGGACCCTGAAATTGTGGATGGATTGTTGCTGGAGAATTGAAGACAAACGGAGTTCCCGGGGTAATAGCAGGAGTAGGAATCTGAATTTGAACCTGAGGTGTCCCCGTTCCAACTTCATTCACAGCTGATTCAGGCTGGGCCTGTCCTGTGGTTCCCGAAGGACCACTTTCTGGGTTTGCACCGGCAGCAGGGGGTGTGTACCCTAATGGGAGACCATAAGGAGGCCATTGCACGTTCTGGAGAGCCCGAGAGACTCTAGGAGGATCCACTCCTACGGCAGCAGCACCTTCAGTTATGCCAGCATCCCTTAAGGCACTTAACACTCTTATGACCTCTGCCATTTTAGCTCTTATAACTTCCATCTCAGCCCTGATTGCTCGATTCTCTTGATTCTGATCATGCTGACCCTGACCATTTGGATTCGGACCTTCTGGAACTACATCATTCTGGATTGGTTGATGATTGCCCAGATTCGCGTCGTCTTGATTGTTGGCCATATTTCTTGCCTGTGATCGGGTCCAATACCGATGATTAACCAGCTTGTCTTACTTCTGTGGACGGAACATTTTTTTTATGAATACAAAGACAAATGATGCAAATGCAATGCAATATGCATGTTATTATGTTTATTGCCGGGAATCGCGGTGCAACTCGTCTTGTCATAGGTGTTAAGGTTCAGGTGTTTTTAGGATTTGCAACAAAGTTGGAAGCAACAAGGCAAAACAAACGTACTTCAATTAAATGGAATGCGAAGGAGTATCATAAATGGAAAGCAAATCAAAGTACAATATTCCTTAAGAGTGCAATACAATGATTTTAAACAAAGTACTATTTTCCAAAGAAAGTTACAACTTCTTAAAGAAAATTACAATTTCCTAAGGATCGCTACAATACTCTAAAGGGAACTTTAAAGGCATATGGCTTTCAACTCCTCGCTCCTTTTCCTCTTCTTGCTCTCAGTTGCCCCCCGGGCTTTCTCCAGGAGTTCTTCTGTGAGAATCTTGCAGTACTCAACAAACTCACACACCTTGACAGGGGTGTTGAAAGGATTCATTTCTGCATCCACCTTTCTTAGCTTCTTGGGAATGTCTCTCACAGCCTGATTAGCTAACCAAACTAACTTGGAGAACTTGTCTTTCCAATGTAAGCCTTCCTTTTTCAATTCCTCAAAGACTTGTTGACTTTTTACCTTACTGAGCAATTCCGCAAATTGACTCTCCCAATAGTCACTCTTCTCCCTTAGCCGGAGGTAAGACCCTTCCAAGTACTGCACATGATTGGCCAAGCTTTCCGACTTCCCTTGTTCCCTTCTTAGTGCTTGCTGATAATCCCTCAGGATCCCTTCAATAGATTCCCGATCTTGCTTGGCACTCTTTAATTGATCTTCCAATTCAAGCTTCATCATTCGAGAGTCTTTTCTTGACTTAACTAGTGCGTGCCTGACTGCTTGCTCTTCTTTCCATGTGTCCTCATATAGCCTCTTCCATTTAATTGCTTCCGCTACAGCCTCATTCATCTTGGTAGTGCACCTCTTCACTTCCTCTTTGGCACCCTTCAAGTGCTTTTGCATTTCCCTCTTGCTTTTCCCCTCTATTTCAAGTTTTCTATTGACTTCCTCAATAGCTGCAGCTTGGAAAGCATTTTCATCTTCTAGCTTTTTCTTGTCTTGCATCATCTTTCTCAATCCATCTTGCAGAGCCCTTTTCTCTTCTCCTACCTTTGACATGGCCAACCTAACCTCTTTCAATTCTTCAATGGTAGGAATGTGAGGTTCTTGTATCTTTTCCTCAGGCAGTGGTACTCCTTGGTTGGATGACCGAGTTTCACTAATCCTCCCTTCAAGCCATTGAGAAAAAGAGATAGCAGTGGTCCTCCTGGTTAACTCTTCTCTGTCCTTCCGCACTACGATTTCCCAAGCTTGCAGGACTCGCCGAAGTAGACTCTCGTCTTTAGGGATCCCCGCGTGGAGGTAAAAACGAAACAGCATAGCTTCGGAGGGTGAATCCCGCATAGGGTATCCGAGCTGTCGCAAGGTCAAAGAGGGGGTTATAGTTTATGCATCCTTGGGTTCCCATGAGAGGAACGTTCTGAAAACTCCCACACCGAAATACCACTGAAGGCCTGTCTACCCAACATTTAGGTGAGAACCAACGAATCTGGAGAGCATCTTGGTTCTTGAAAGCATGCACCCACTCTTGAGAGTTCATAGTCTTCGGATTACAACCCAAGGCATAGGAAAGCAAATCCTTCACATCACTTTTGTTGGTACACACATGACTGATCAACCAAGCATATAACACAGGGAAGGAGCAACACATCGTATTCTTTTGGAATTCATGGTGACGAGTGAAGGCACGGTATGTCTCTGCGAGGATTGCGGGAACCGGGTTGATAGGATTTTTTGCACATTTGAAGGCGAGGAAGACACCGATTGCAGTTTCACTCACATGCCTCTCTATCTGAGGGAAGAGCACAATGCCGAAGATGGTCAGAGCTAGCACTTGCTTGAAAGAATTCCAATCATCAGACACTACATAGCTGGTCATCAAACTCTCCAAGTATTCTTGAGGAAACCCAAATACCTTATTACGTTCTATCTTATGGGCCCGCACTTTCTCAGCACTGATTTGCAACAAGGCAGCAAGCTTTTCATCAGAATAATACTCCCCTTGGTATTGATAAGGCTTAAACTTGGATCGATCAAAGCCCAAAATCCTATCATACTCTTCTAGGGTAGGCGCCATTTGGAAATTCTTAAAAATGAAACAGCGAATCTCCGAGTCATAGAACCGACACAGGGCAGCAATGGCACTCTCTTGCACTTCTAGTTGTAGCAGCTTGCGAATGTTCCCATAGGTTTTGTCAAAAGACCTGACCTCAATAGGACCTAGGAGGGATGCATACTCTTTCAGACTAGCCATATCAATCTCTTTCACAACAAGAAGCCTTGAATTGAAAACGGTTTTGCCTTTTGATTCCATTCCGTTTCTTACACACCTATGACAAGACTTTGTGTTACGTTGCGATCTCCGGCAAACAACTTTAATGCATGGAGGATGCAAAGAATGGAGGTTTTTTTTTTCAAAATTTTTGTTAGATGCGAATGCAATGATGATGATGCAAAATGACGCAGATGTGATGATTATGACCTTTTATTTACATAGAAAAGAGAGAAGAAAATGATGTTTATTTGTGGCGGTTCAAAACATTTTTGAAAATACCCGCTATATGCCACCTCATATAGGTGTTTATGAGGGAAAAAGGAAATTACTTTCTACATTTTTGGTAAAAGAGTTTCGAAAGAGGATGCCTAAGCTAATGCAACACACAATTTGCGTGCCCCCGTGTCCTACAAATGGGTAAGGATCGTAGGCTCTAAAGTCAACGACAAGGGTAATCCTCCCATGTGGGTTCTGGTCACTGCCTCACAATGGCAACCAAGAGCTAAAGTCTCTCTCATGAATACACCCACAATCGTAGAGAGCTACCGATTGTGAGGTATCATGAAGAAAGCGCACTCTTGGGCGAAACTTTCATGAGAGCCAGACAGACAACGGTCTACGAATGGCAGTCACTACTCATTTCCACTCTCCTAGGGTTCTTTGCAGACCTTGGGTTTTAGGCCCCACTCAATGCTCACAAATATAAGGTGTGCAGTGTGTGATGAGGGCACAACACCTAAAAATCTACCCAAACCCCACCTGCAAAGGGAAACCAAAACAGTCCAGACAATATCAAGCAACAGCATGTCGTCTACCCTAGGGTTCAATATCATTTCAGCATAAGTATACTATCCTAGGGTTCCAACAACAATCGCAAGCATTGCTTACCTTAAGAAAGGGAGCCTAGAGGAGGGGACATAATAGGATTAGGGGAAATGCATGAGCTTACCTCAAGAAAGGGAGCAAAGAAGAGGGGAACATGCTAGGATTGGGGAAATGTATGAGAAAAGCATATAAACGACGAAAGTAAGAGGAGAAGAAGAAGAAGAAACTACTCTTATTTTACTCAAGAAGCAAATATAGAAGAGGAAGAAGGCTAACACACAATGCACGCAAGCACAACATCACAAGAATGCACACGACAATTCTAAGAATAATGCAAGCATGTTTTTAAAGGCAAAGGAAAGAAAGAAGAAAGGGAAAGGAGGAGAGATATAACAAAGCATTCAAATCAACGAAATAAATCACATGTCGAATCGATTGGCTCGACCCACTAAAGAAAGGTCCCCAGCGGAGTCGCCAGCTGTTGCACCCCGAAAAATCCTTTGGAGGGATTTCTCTTTGCACAACATGAATTGGAGTCGCCACCAATATTTTTTTAGAGGTAAAACATTGAAAAAAACCTTTCTTGAAAGACAATGGTTCTTGGAACCACGAGATTTGAGTTCGGGGGTCGGTTATGCATGGGGAAGGTACGAGCACCCCACACATCCTTTCTACTGAAAGGGAACCTCGATTTGACGTGTGATTTAAAAGGTTGATTTAAGAAATGCTTTGTTTTTATCTCTCTTTATCTCTCCTTACTTTATGGAAAAACTTAAGGAAAATTTAATCTTTTGCGCTTGATGGGAGGGCACCGTGCCTACGTATCCTGGGGAGGGAATCAAAGCGACGTAGTTCTTGTTTTCGAAAATTGTTTTGTTTTTAGAAATTGCTTTGTTTTGGAAAAGGGTTTGTTTTTTGAAAAGAAAATGGTTTTCATTTGTCGTGCTTGACGGGAATGTGACCCGCTCCTACGTATCTCCCAGTGCGATGGAGAATTCAAAGCTTACGTAGTTCTCGGTTGTCGAGAAAAGGTTTTTATTTTTTAGTTGTTTAATTGTGAAAATTGAATGTTCGCAGTGATCAAACAACAAAGGTTTCGAGTGATCACCACTAGCATCCCATTATTGACGATCGTGCAAGCAAAGGCTTCGCATTATCCTCAACAAAGTTTTTAATTTGTGAAATGAGAGTTCTTTTGAAAAATGAGTGTTCATGATAATCAATTGAGCAAAGACTCCAAGTGATCACCACTAGCACCCCATTGTTGACAATCGTGCAAGCAAAGGCTTCGCATTATCCTCAACAAAGTTTGATTTGTGAAAAATAGTTTGAAATTGTTTTGAGAAGAAGTGAAGTTGTTTATCAATGATTATGTAAATGCAAAAAAAAATGTTTTGAAGTTGGAACGTTACTAACGAGTAACAAGTTGTTCTTTGTATGCAACATGGTTTTGAAGTTTTGGAGAGTTACTAACGAGTAACAATTGGTGGAAATCAAAACAAGCAAATTGTGAACACCAATTCAACATTTTAATGCACCACAACAATTTAATGCATCAAGGCTCTAAGTGGCCTATCCTTTGCCAAAACTTCACAAGCTTCAAACAACAATTTACATTAAACTCAAAGAGCAAAGAAAGCATGATTAAACTTGAGGATGCATCAAGGTCATTGGAGACCAATCATGTGCGCAAATTCAATTGTTTATAGACCCCTTTTTGCTCACATTTCACAAGCACATCAAGTGGGAATTGAATTTTTAAATGCTTACAAGCATAGGCATCAAGGTTGAAGTAACCTATCTCTTGCCAACTTAGCATAACCCAAGATCATTTGTGGACCATAAATAAACCAAAACCCAAATTCATTTTCTCAAATCACAAATTAATCATCAATTTATTTCAACAAGTCAACCAAATCAAGCAAGCAAATGACACTAGCAAGACTTAGGAACATTTATTCACAAGATCCAAGCGATCAAACACCAAAATCAACAACTATTCATATTTTTTGATTTTTGTGAAAAGTAAGAAGGCATGAAAAATGAATATTTGCAAAATCAAACAACATGTTTGGACATGGGAACTTCAAAATCAAGCCCCAATAACAAGATTGCATAAAGAAATGCATCAAAACTCGATTAAACCTATTTTTATACTAAAGGTGCGAAACATTCATAGCTTCCTAACACAATTTTATTTCACAAAATGCAACAAGCAAAATGATAACAACACAAATCACAATTTATTCAAGGGTGAGAAGCAATCTCAAACACCCAAGCCTCCCTAAGTGCTTGTCAAAATGTTTGAGACACCTCTCACCAACAACAATCAACAAATCAACAATATAACAACACTAAAATGCATGAAGATGGTAGGATGAAAAATTAGAAACATGATATCTACATTTTGATGCAAAAAAGTTGAAGATGATGCTAGGTTTTAAGAAGTTTACCTCAAATCCAAGCTAAGGAATGACTAATATGAAGAACAAGACCACAAATCAACTTGAATCTTCACCAAACTTCAATGAAACCCACGAAATGCTTGCTTAAAAATGCCCTTTGATGATGCAAGTTTGAATTAAATTAGGAGAGAAGGAAGATATATGAAGTAGGAGTTAATATGAGATGGAAAATGGAAGTGAAATGAAGAAAAATGGAGGAGGGAGTGGTTGTTGGTGGTTTCGGCCAAAGGAGGAGAGGAGAGGAGAGGTTTGTGTGCTAGGGTTTTGTGAATGAATTGTGAGGCCAAAAGCTTTTTTTTGTGAGGTGAGGTTAATAGGGTATATATAGAAAGCAATTAGGTTTAAGGGTAGTTAGGTCATTGTGCACTAGTTGTGCTCTAGGATTTGATTTTAATTTTGAATCAAAGGCTAGGATTGAGGCTCACATGGATTGAGGACATTGAGAAAACACAAAATGAGAGAATAGAGAGGGATAGGCGCATAAATGGGAGGGGTCCTTGGTGACCAAGTTTTGCTAGTTGTCATCTTGTACTATTGTACTATTATATGACCATTCCATTATCCCTTCATTTTTGATTATTCTTCTTAGGATAATTGTACAAAAATACACCCAATTTAGGCCACATACTAGGAATCTTAGGAATATGCCATTTTATGTGATCACCATGACCAAAAATGTCATAAAAATCACATCTTGGAACTTTTTGTAGAATATTCCCTTTTGATCCTTTTTTTGAAATTTTGTGCACAATGTATGCATGCATGCGCATACATACATACATGACCAAAAATGTTTTGCCTCAAATAAATTTCTCTAAAATTGCACAAAGATTCTTGATGAGAAATTATCTTATTTTTGACAATGACCAAAATACCCTTTTGCCCTAAAAACCTTGTTTTTTAACAACAAATGCATTTCCACTTTAACAATGAATTTAAAAGCCCTAGAATGACTTTTAAAACCCAAAAATGCATGCACAATGCTCTTCACTCTTCAAAATAAAACCACACTTCTCAATTTATTTATTTTTGCGGAAAATTAGGGTTTTAAACCTAGGTGGACAAAATTAGGGTATGACAACCCCTCATTGTTGTTGTTTTTCAGACAAACAGGTAATGACTAATGTAGGTAAAGAAAAAGAGGAGAAATCCCACTCTTTGAGGATATGCTAAGTTTCATTTTGTGATAGATATGTATTTTGTTGAACTATAGGCTTAGCCTGATGATGTATTAGGATATATGTATCTTGATTTTTGGATTAAGCACTTAAGTTAACGCTTAAAGATGATTTGTAATTATTAAATCATTTTTGAGGAAGGTGACATTTATTTAGTTTTGCTTACATATCTGAAAAGTCTAAAAGGTGACATTCCGGATTTTATTGTCGATTAAAATCTAGGATGTTACACGAATCAACCATCACTCTCTCGGATTTAGAAACCCTAAATGGTGAATCCTCGTTTTCCACGATTCAAGATCCGAATCTTCAGCTTCTCCTCTTCACTCATGACTCTTTGCATTTTCTTCACTCTCTCTATTCTTTTCACTGCCCATTCTCATTAACAACACCATTTCTTCACTCTCTCATTCTTCACTCTCTCATTCTCATTCTCTCACATGGATAAAAAAAGTAGATGACACATAATTTAATTGTGCCACGTAAATAAAAAAAGCCACATGTGCATGACAACTCAGAAAAATGTTAGCCTAGTCAACATCTTTTAACGTTAGAGACTAATAATGAAAAATAAAAATAAGTTAGGACCCTATTTTTATATTGTAGGAACTAAACATAGAATGTCCCAATTTTATAGGGACAAACAACATATTTAACCCATTATATATATATATATATATATATATATATATATATATATATAACACTTTTGTAAGTTTGACCAAAAACAAGTAAATTTTCAGATAGTATAAAGATTTGAAATGATAAAAAAGATTGTAAAAAAAAGTAAATTTTACTAGCAAAAAGATAGTATAAAGATTTAAAGTAATAATTCAATTAATTGCGTTCACATTCACATTGAGTTCATTCATGCATATTGATTTTTTTTTGTGTGTGAATATTCATGCATATTTCATACTTTTTCTTTCTTCTTATCCATGAAGAAGTAATACGTGCGACGTTTCCTTTGCGTTTGGTAAAGTCACGTGCCTTCTACCCTCAACCGCACACAAAAATGAACGAATTTTTTTTACAGAGAAAACAAAAAACGGAAAAGTGAAAACCCTATCTGTCTTCCTCCGCTTCTCTCCTCCGTTTCCGTTTCCGTTTCCGTTTCCGTTTCATTCATTCTTCTCATAACCGTTTCTTCTTCGTGCATGCCTTCTCCCTTTTTCTTCAATTCCGCTTCTTCTCCTTCTCCTTCAAGGTACTTCTCTCTCTCTCTCAATTTCAACCTGCAAGTTAAAATTGAACTTCTGGTGATGATTGTGGAGTTAATTTCTTTGATTAGAGTTTAATTTGATTATTATTTTACGTAATTTGAATAATTGCTTTTGTTTTTTTGGTGTTGTTAGTTTGAGTTTTTGGAATGGTTTTGTTTGTATTTCTGTTAGTTCGTTAGCTTAGTTAGGTTTTGGTATCTGAATTGTAATCAGGATGAAGTCGCCAAAAATGAATGGTTTTTCAACTTCGATTTTTTTTTAGTGTAAATTAGAGTGTTGCATACTATTAAGCATAGCCACAAGACACGACATGGACATGGACACATACATGTAGACACCGGTAATAATTTGAAAAATGGGCGTAGTCGAAATACACACGTCGGACGGCACGACACGTGTCGGACACTGGACAGGTCTTCAACCAGAAGTGTTGATGCTATAGAGGTTGCATGTGATGAGGTGCTTCCTTGTTTAAATAACATTGGAAGTCATATGTGAATGGAAATTGGTTTGCTTTTTAAGGTTCCGGTTACTTTGTTTTCAAATTTTAGTTTTCTGTTTTGTTGATGTTTTTAATTAGATTTGCGTATGTGGCTTAATCTACCCTAGGACAAAGGGGTCGACCTGGTGCTCCTGGGTTCGATTCCCGCAGTGGACTAATTTAGTGGACAAACTAGGTATCGGCAAGTGCGAAATTTGTTCCTAAGTACGAGTGAGATTAGTCTTTCTTTGAAAGCATTGGGACACTACGTGGGTAGCCAGCAATTGTCGGAAGCAAATATAGTACATAGATAGTCTTAGAGGACTTACAAAGTGAGATGATATACATAGTCAATGAGTAGCATATGTGGAAATGGTGAAAATGTTACAAAGTTATTTACAAAATAATATGTGGTCATGCTATTGTTTTTTGTGTTGCTAATCTCTACTTTGAATGTCATCTTCTTGGTTATGTGTGTACTAATATGTGTATCTGATTGGAAACAGAAAATGAATATTAGACAAATGCACTTTCTTTTTTTTCATTTTTGTTATATTTAGCATTTCTTTAACAAAGTCGTAAAATCAGGAAATAAAATAAAATAAAATCAAAATGGTACTTTTGGAACTTTCCAGACACACTTATTTGTTAATACTATGGAAAGCCTGGCGCGAAATTTATATTTATACATATGAGTAAATTTAAAGTAAAATATTTGCCTTGAAAAATAAAGGAGTTAAGATTTCTTAGTTCTGTATATTTACATATTGGCTAAAAAGATAGCATTTTGAGATGCAATTTTTTTTGTTACTAAATTTATATACTTAAGGATATGATTGGTAAACAGTGGATCCGTGGTTTGAATGCTAATAATATTTCATTCTCAGTTGTTGATTTATGAACACAGTCAATAAATAGGTCTCGTCTCGATCTTATGTTATTCATCTCGATCTTATGTTATTCGTCTCTGTGTTTTGAACTCTCATACATAGCCGTGTATGCTAATGTTTTTTCATTATATGGTAATCTGGGATGATGAAAGATTTGCAAATGTTTAGTTAATGTTGGAACCTTTTTTTGGTTATGTATAGGCAGAATATCACATGGTTTTGTACCATAGCAAAGCCTGCTTTATCTCTTAGTAGAGGACTTGTGGAAGCTCTTCTCATGAGAATGCTGCTACACTTGTTATTAGAGTCCAGAACTATCCCGACACATACAGATTATTTGAAGAGTTTATGCTTAGATTGCAAACCGAGGTCTTTGACGAAGTGCAAACTTTCCTCTGTGTTGTAATTTCCTTGTTACTATACTGCGACAAGTAATAAACTTCGTGTGCCAAAGTCCCACTTATTACAACTTACAAGCTGTGTCGTTTTTCAAATGTCTAACGCTGCTATGGCAATTGTGAAACCTGAGGTATGATACTACATACTATTTATTGATTTTGATCCATTAGGGTTATTTCTTGTTATGTGGCATTGTTTGGATCTGGCCTTAATGAGTTGTGCTATTTGATGATGAAGCTGGGCAAGAGTCGGAATAAATTGCTTGTGTTAATTCATTGAATTTGTAGATAAGATCACATTAATGATGTTAGGTTATTTTTAATATTAGGCATGCCGTTTAATGCCAAATTAATGTTACTCAGGTCAGGTCCCAATTCAGAACTTCACTCAACTTAAGCAACTTAGTAATCTAATATCATCACATAAATACATAATTGAAGAAACATATAGTTTTTCTTCTCCAAAAATAGCTTTTTTTTACTACTAGTTTAGATGCGGAAACTTCTCTACATTTGGCTGTTTCACTTTCACAGCTAGTTTTCTCCTCTTCTTCTCCCGTCCCCGTGTCCTGCTGTTAAAATCCAGCGGAGTTTAAATGGTATTTTGCATACTTCCCTTAATTTGTTGCGGGGCCAGTGAGGATAATTACGTCAACTGAATGTTCACCAGACCACCACTGAATTCTAATTCTAGACGATCGCGATGGGGTTACTCTGTTGTTTGAAATTTAGAACATGCTAAAGCTAGCTCTGTTATTTCTTGAGTGGTCAGTTTTTAATTTTAATATGCCTTTTTAATGCTTAGATGAAATCTTATATATGGCTTCAAACTGAGGATGGTTCTATTCAACAAGTGGAGGAAGCGGTTGCGATGTTTTGCCCTATGATTTGCCAGGAAGTTCTTCAGACAGGCATGGGGTCTTCCAAAAGTTATGCAGTGTCTCTTCCGCAAAAAGTCAGTCCTGCAATCTTGGGTCTGGTTCTTGATTACTGTCGGTTCCACCAAGTACCGGGACGTTCTAATAAGGTATGGAATAATTCTATATTTCTTGTTTTTTTTTGATAAGCATTCCATATTTCCTGTGATTCACTGTACATTGCTTTTAAGGAGATATATTTTTTCACTCCTCCAACTTTAAAATTGATGCTTATTTGTTTAGAAGCTTATTTGATAATTTGAACTACTACATAACCCTATTTAGTTGTATATGTGGTAACTTGTCTCTCTGTCTTGTTACTTCTGCTTTTTAAGGTGAAATTCTGGAAAGGTGGCACAATGTATAGATCAATGAGTGTTTGCATTTGATTGTTACTGTTGTAGGAGCGTAAAACTTTTGATGAGAAATTTATTCGGATGGATACCAAGCAGTTATGTGATTTGACATCTGCTGCCGACAGCCTTCTACTGAAGCCGTTGGTTGACCTAACCAGCCGAGCACTTGCTCGGATGATTGAAGGAAAAACCCCTGAGGAGATTCGTGAAACGTTTCATTTACCTGACGATCTTACTGAGGTGTGTGATGATAGCCAAAAGACCCTTCAAGTCCGCAACCCTGTTTCTTGATTTCTATTTGGTCTTTTACAGGAAGAGAAGCTGGAGCCTCTGAGAAATATCACCGATGATCCACGAATCCGACTTCTGAACAGATTATATGCTAGAAAGAGAAAAGAACTACAAGATAAGAAGAAACTGAAGGCATGTTGTACCGTTTAAATTCAACTGATACTGGTGGACATTTATATTGAATGTTTGATATATAATTCTTATGACAAATTTCTTGTCACCCTATATTGAAAATCAAATTAAAAGTCACCATGTGTTTCAGGACGTTGAGGTTGAGGAGGAGCCAAAGGATGAGCGGTCAGTTGATGATCTACTTTCATTTATTAATGGCGCAGAAGGAGGTATGTCGTGTCTTCCACCCTGATCACTATTCTTGATTTCATCTATTATTAATTTATATTCTAGATGTTTCTCTTATTTTTCCTTTTACAACGGGGTAAAAGGCTTTCTTGTCTTATAGCTAGAATCTATTTTGTCAATTTCTACAAGTTAATTCTGCCTTGTGAGTGTCACATTGCTTCCTTAGCTTAGGCTTTAAAATTTTGTTTCTTTGTACTACATTTGGACAGCATAAAATATAAATCATAAATCTACTGCTAACTAAGACTTGGTTTTAAATGTTTCCATGGGATATGATGATGGATATCTAAAACAGAGAAGAGAAATGTAGAAATAATCCCTTGTATTATATAACTCAATTCCTGAGGATCTCTCAGAAATTGATAGACGAATTACAAGGAATAAAACTGTGAAAATGCTATACACAAGTATCTGCAGAACTTGCACAGAGAATGCAAGGTTCCCAGCCCAATTCCCAGCCAAAACCAGCCTAAGCAATCATAACTAACTCCCCATACTGATATACCCACGTCTTCTCTCTCCAATCTTCAGAATATTCTCTCCACACACACACACACACTGCCACGTAGGCAGTTGGTTACATCATAGTGAGTGCTAATGCTTGTGGTCCCCAACCAATTGGTTTCCACTTCTTCCTTTCATAAACTTGAGTAACATTACCAGAATGCCCTCCCTTATTAGTGTTTGCATCATATGATTTTTACTTGCTGACTGTTATTGTCATTATTATAATTAGAAAAATGATCGTCAGTGCGATACAAAACGTACGGATGCGCAATGATGGTGGGTTAACTGTCCTTTTTTTTCCCTCTTTCCGAACTTCACAATCAGTATATGCAGTGCTTTTCATAGGTTCCTTCAAAAAAACTCCGTACCAAGTAGCGGTGCTGTTATTATTATTATTATTATTATCATCATATCTTAGAATATCTAAAATTATGTCATCATATCATTATTCGAACACATTTCACGATAGAATAATGATATTATGATGAGACACATTTTAGATTTTCAAACTGACTGTGTCTGGAGTCTAGAAATGGACTGGTGGTTCCATATCCTGTCTGGACAAAGGTGCAGCTATACTATGTCTGGGAGATGATGGGTACAGACTATGTATTGGGCTGGAGATTGAGCAAGATGGTATCTGTGATAAAGATCAGGGTCACTGCATCCTGAACAATGTTTTTTTGTTTTGTTATGATTGTTTAGATGCATGAAGCTTCTCTTGTTTCTAGTAAATGCAAGGGTGACTATGTTGAACAGAAACGGGGCTAGTTGTCTACTACTGTCATTATTTTATTGTTGTTTTGTCAACACATTATATTTTCTTCATTTATTCAATCATATTGTTTGTTCTAAAGTTTGTCTGGGAGTATAATACATTCATTGCACTATCTCTTGTTTTTGCTTCACATAGCATAACTTATGTTGAGGATATATACGATTTGGCAGATATAAAAGGAACTAGAGCAAACAAGAATAAAAAGAAGAATAGGAGAAAGAAAGACAATGCAAAAGATTCCTCCTCCTTAAAGAATGCAAAGGAAAATCATAAGGTTAGACTTTGCCAGATATTCTTTTTGTCTTGAGAACACTTGTTGAGGATGTTGAAGTGTATACTCATTCTCATGGCTTGCATGACCACTAGTCCACTACCTTTTGTTCTTGACACTATCTTTTGATATATTTTAGGAGTTGAACACTCTTCCTTCGGCATATCATGACAATTTTGACAATGCCTTAGAGGCCTCTGCTGTTAATTTATCTCCAAATATCGAGTTCATTGAAGGTGATCTTGATGATGACTTAGATCCCGCAATGAAGGCGGAGCTTGACAGGTTAGATATATGTTTCTGCTGATTCCTCAACCGACGGGAATACGCTCAAAACTCTATGCATGTTTACACGGCTATTCTCAAATTAATTTTCATGACCATAAAAACAACTTTTCTTTATTTCTGTGATTTCTCTATTTTCATTTTTACCAGTCAATTGGTTATAGAGTATCTTTTTCCTCGTCTGCTGTTAGCATGTAGATTTGTGGACCCAAGAATCTTTCTGATGGTTAAGCATTTCATGAACTTTTCTGTGGTTTAATTCAGTTAGAGTTATTGACATTACTCAGAGGATTCTTGTCTAAATAAATTGAATTGGATAGTATGTGTGCTGCAGTTCTTTAAATATTGTTTGTTTAATAAAACTTTATTGCACTATATATCTTATGGAATGGTTATATTAAATAGAACCTGTGAAAAGGATAGTCTTGTCAGCTAATTGTATTGTTTTTAATAATTTATTTATTTTGCATTAATTGACTGTATTTCTTATTATGCAGGGAAGTGGAAGATTTTGCACGAAGATTAAATTCAGATTGGCCTGAAAGGATGCAAATTTTATCTTTGGGCCAAGACAGAAGACTAGTACCAATTTCTATGAACAGCAATGGTTCAACCCGCCTGTGTACAGGTAAGTTCTTTTTTCTGTCTTCCCAATTTAGAACTCTACTTGCTTCTTTTGGTTTCCAACATAAGTACTACCTCCGGTCTAAGAATCAGAATGTGTTTTTTGGTGGTCCAAAATATAAGAAACATACATTATTTAACTTTATCCCTATTTAAGTGGTGTAATTAAAGGTGATGTCATTGTTAGTAGTATAAATCATCATCAAATGAAAAGGGCAATTTTGGAAAGAAGTTAAACTTAGCCTTATTAAATGAGAATAGTTGATTTCAATGTAATTCTTTGATCTGCATCTAAATATCACATACTGATAATGTTTTGAATTTCGACCAAATGATTCTAATTAGTAACTCTTAATAGAAAAGGGCTAGTTAAGACTGAAGAGTCACAACTAGAGTTTTAAATTTTATTCATATATAATCGAGTCTCTTCTCATTGAGCATATAGTTTATGGCACATACAGGTTTTGATCGGAGGTAGTGCTGCGCCAGCCAGCACCGGCAGATAATGCATTTTTCAAGTATGCGGTTGAGGCAATCGGAAAGGATGGCAGCTTAGGGTTTGTTGTTTTGTGAATTATGAAAGCGCTAGTTTTGTTTTTTTCACACCATTTAAGTAAATTACAACCAAAATTGTAGAACATTTTGAATTCTGCAAAAGGGGGAAGGGGCAATATATAAGAGAGGAAAAAGGTGAGAGAACAATAAATACTCTTGCAAAGCAATTCGACCTTGTTTTCTTGTATTTATTCTTGGTCTTAATATTTGTGGCCAGTCTTTGAATTTTTTTAGTTTCAAGTAATTCTATTGCCATTTTTGTTTTGTTTTTTTTTGGGATGTACCTTTCAGACAATATTTGGCCTTAGTAACTTACTCCATCCGGTCTCATTTATAAGCAAAAAACCACTTTTTAGATTCATTGAATAATTGATACGTCTGGTCCATAATATAGTCTAGATACAGATGAACTTAAAAAGTATTTTTTTCTTATAAATCAGATGAACTTAAATATTCAAACACCTCGCCAAATGTGGTTATGGTTGAGTTGTATTGCCCCTTTAGTGGATTTTTTTGGTAAGTGGATTAATTACATAATCTTATTATTTAACAGGAAATGCTTATTCATTCAATTTCATATTAGTTCTGTGTACTGTGTAGTCTGTGAGAAAGAAAAAATGTATTTATTTTTCATCAATAATTACAAAAACACAATTTCATTTTTACTTCATTTTTTTGTACTTGAAAATATTTCTCGTGCAGTTCTCTGAATATTTGGGAGCAATATAGAACAATTATTATTAAACAGGTAATACAAATAAGGAACATTTTTTTGTATCAAAAAACAAATAAGGGACTTACGACACAGCAGCCCAACGAGAAATAAACAATTAAGCCCAATGGCTTAGCACAACAAGGGACTTACAAATCAATATGCCATTAGTTAAAGGCCAATACTACCAAGGAACTAAAAATAAAAACTAAAAGCCCAATGGGCCATTACAGCAATTCATAACAGAAGCCCCATTACAGAGGACAACCCAATAGGGTTTCCAAAGCTAGCAACCAAGAGTACCAAAATACCCCTCCATGTCTCCACCACCCTTGAGATTTGAACCAGCCACCCAACAAGCAATCGTTGACATCCGCCACCTCAGAGCAAAAGAAAGAACCACCACAGCCAAGGAATGGGACCCACAGAGAAATGCAATGGGGAAAAACGGAAAGTCCTGAGTTTCCTCGAAAAAGACGGCCATACGGCCAGGGGGATCAAATCCTTGAGAAATAGCAGCCACACACACGAAAGCATACAAAGGTTGAGAAGATGCAAAGTTGAAAGAGCTGGACCAGAAACAAACCACCACCATCCACCAAATCTCGCCAATATGGTGATAGACCTTCAGTTCCACCAGGAAGCACCCCATGACCACACTTCAGTTGAAGAGAAATCGGCTTGGGGTTAACCTGACATAAAACTTAGCAAGCTTTGATGAATGGGAGAAGAACGGATAGGAGGAAGAGATGGAGAGAAAGCTGCGTCACCACCGTCAGATACGGCGCGAGGGGGTGGGACGAGCGGCGCTGGTTTTTTTCGTAACCCTAGCGGCGCTCTCTTCGTCAATTTTTTCGAGTATAATCTTTTTTGCGATTCCTTTACAAGGGAGAAAAATTAGTATGTACTCCCTTCAAATATTGTAATGTTATTTTTACAGTTGCATAGATTTAGTGGAAGAGTATCCCTTGGAATTGTTTTTAGGGTTTTTTTTTGTACCCCCACCATCTTCACATATTCCCCCACATAAAAGTGAAACCCCAAATCGGATTTATCTCCCTGGAGATAAATCCGATGCGATTTTACCCCCACAAAAATACAAATCGGATTTATCTCCCATGGGAGATAAATCCGAGCGAATGTTTTTTTTGGGGGTATTTTGGGGTTTCACTTTTATGTGGGGGTATAAGTGAAGATGGTGGTGGTACAAAAAAAAACGCTATTGTTTTTTTGACGCATTTGGTATTTCCGAGAGAGGACCGATATTTAGTACGAGAGATTCTTGTACGAAATGTCAAAATTGACACATGTGAGAAGCTTAAATAAAGATGGAATTGTGATTCTTCAGCTTGACAGAAACCATGGGTGGATGGACGTTGATCGCGTGCTTTCTTCTTTTTCGTAAAACATCAACTTCATACTATCAATCATTTTCCTTTTCGGGAATCAATGTGTTTGAACAGATAAGGTATGCAAGGTTCAAGCACCTAATATGAGAGGAAAGGTGGATCTCTTGGTTGATGCCAATGCTTCATGTAAAAAGATTTGGAGGAGTTGAGCTTGCTTTGGAAGGATGCTTTGATGTGAAACTACTTACTTGGTAAGAGCTTAGGGTTCAATATCATGAAGACCAAGCTTGAAGAAGTGTTGAAATTAGTCAGAGGGATTATTAGTTATCGGCTCGTGATAGACTCCAACATTCAATGCAGCGAAGACGACCATAGATAAGACTAGGTGTGAGTAAGAATTCTGAGCTAAACCTTATTTTGATGAGAGTTTTTTGTGGCCCTAGCTTAAGTTACCGACACCCTAGTCAATATACGTTACGATAATGTGTTGAAATTGACCTCAATAAACTCGCCGTAGGAAGAGTTGACATTAATGGAGACTTGTTCCAAGTCTAATAAGGGGGCTTACATATCATATGCACTCAATGTGACTAGTAAGGCTATCAATGAACCAAACTAACTCAAACATAGTTCATGACTCAACTTGGTACATGAACTAAGTCGATTACGTATAGTTTAACTAAGTCGATTTGTTACATAGAGAGTGGATTAAAATTGAGAGGAAAAAAAGAGCCCAAAACCATTTCAATAACGTGTACAATAAGTAGCCAAAAAAAGACATCTACCATGTCATGTTTCGATGCTCTTAATATGGAAGCAAATTCAAACTAGATTGTGCGCATGGCGATGGGGAAACAACATCAACAACAAAAATTATTATTAATGATTATTATTACTAGAGAGCTCTCAATAACTTTAAAAAGTGGAATCAAGCGAGCTCTAATTCTCTCTCCTCAGGGTTGTGTATGTTAATCCTAGTGAGAGTGGAAGAACTTAAACTATGTTTCACGAAACTTGGCTTCTAATATCAATGACCCTTTGGTTGATGTTGAGTGATTTCAATGAGATTGCATGGTCAAAATAGAAGAAAGGAGGAGCTCAAATTGATTTGAGGTAGTGCTTATGATTTTCTACCTAGACCAATGAATATGGGTTGATAGGAAGTCAACACTATTGAGTGTAGATTCACCTAGAGAGGCGAAAAGTGGGATGAAATAGTTAGAGTGTTCAAGCATCTAGAATGAATCATATTTAATGTGGAGTGAAGGATGCATGCGGGATTCACTATGCCCTTCCTAGAATTGAATTTGACCGCCGCCTAATTGGCGGTGTATCGGGTGGTGAGTCTAGAAATCATTTTTTGGTCGAGATTAGGGTATCTACTGCAGAACGCAGTGACTAATCCCCTCGCTGGATTGGAGTCTAGAAATGTTGTGATGTTTTATTTAAAAATACTAATAAATTGTTTTGAGAAATTAGTATTTTAATTTGTTCAATTTGTATCCATTTAAACATTACATTTACTCCTTCAGTTTTGTTTTATACTCATTATTTCGATTATGTTTTTGTAACTCCTTTCTTCAATTTATTTTATTGTTAATATCTCCATTATGGATTTTCATAACATTCAATTTATTATGATCCATTTTAATATTATACTCTCTTTTTGTTAATATCTCCATCATTTCAACCGTTGGAAATTTATACTCTCTGTGGTATTATTGCAATGATGGCATTTTATGAACATCAAATAGTGATAATAACGTTTGGACATTTTTATGAGGCAAATTATTGGTTTTGATGTCATTCCAACGGGTTTTAGTTATTCTCTTCTATATAAACTAATGTTTTTGGAATACAATAGATGTACAACAAAATTGGTTTTTTCAAGTGTGTTCTCCAATCAAGTGAGAAAAAGAAACGAAGAACTACCATTGCAAAACTATTATTAGAAGAAGAGAGGGCACGATTCATGTATTACGAAATGCAAATAAAGGAAAAAGGTTTGGAATTTTTTTAAAAACCCTCCTTTTTTTTGAAATGTTTCTAAATTAATGGGGTTTCCACGTTTAAACAAGGTCATAGTCTATCACACTTTATCCTTCCTTTCCCCCCAAACCCTTCTCTTCCCTTTTCCTCAAAATTCCCAAACATGAATGCCAGAAGGCTAAGGTGCTTAGTGGCATTTAACTCGCTTAGCGAGCAGCTTTATGTAACTTGGTGTAGGTTGTTTTTTTAACGACTAAGCGAGTCTATGTTTGCTTAACGACCATGTGCAGAAATATAGAAACAGGACCTAAACACAATTTCAGTATCCTAAATGATCAAATTTACTCGCATGAACCAAGGAAACATGATACAAAATCAGAACACCAAATCCAACATATCCACCCAACTTTGACCCAGTCACTATGAGAGTGGATTCTCTCAAGACTCCCGAGCCAAAACACGAAATGGATGATACATCAATTTATCCTAACATATCAACCAATTCATAAAACGTTTTTGTATGACATCAACCAAAAATCAAGCGTAAGTACATCAAGAAGAAGTTAAGGGACATGAAGGAGTTGCATCTTGAAAGAAGGAGGTCTCGGGTTCAAACCCGGAAACTAACATCCCCACCCCCACTAACATTTGCCTATAAAAAAAAAGAAAGCACTAAAATAGATGCATGTCCAAGAGAGAAATCAAGAAGAATTAGATGGCACTAAGCACATGAAAAATGCCTAATGCGGGTCTTATTATGGATGCTCACTCTAAAGCCTAAAAAGTGAAGAACCACCTTCAAAAGCCCTAACAATGAACTCACCCTCTCAAGCTACCTCACTCACTTTACATTTTTCCTCTTTTCTTTCTAAGTGTTTGTGTGTACTCCTAATGTGTCAGCTTCTGGTCATTTAAAAGTAGAGATTTTTGCATGTTTGAGTTTGTGGTGGGGTGGGGGGCAAATGGGAGAATGAAGTGGGTATGGGTACATGAGCAAATTCTATCTATTGCTATTAAGTCCTCTAAAAATGTGACTTATCTCAATTTGTTCTCAACCACTAGTAGGTGCAATCCAATCCTTACTAATACAAACCCCCAACTAAACCATCATTATTCTCAATCAATTTAACACATACAATCACTTACATTTTAACTACCCATCGAATAGCCTTGTCATTTCTTAATTCATGCCCAACACACATCTCAATTCTCAAACAATCATTCACACAAGATTAAAAGGAAACATTCCATGAAAGGAATGGATATATGGAACACCCAAAGAAATCTTCCGATAATACCTCTCATCAAAACTCTAAGCTTGAGTGCGAATGGTTAACACAGTCCGTCTAAAGAGATGAACTCAGTAAATATTTGGGTTCGATTAGTCAAGGCTCCTTTCCCTGAACACTAGAGTGGAGTCAAAGACCTCTAGACAAAAAAAAAACCTCTCATCAAGTTTTTACAAAAATTATTTCCGAGAGTGAACGTAGATGACTTACGATAAACACTTTTGTTTGGCATTAGTATTTGGAATAAAGAGGGGATAAAATATTTAGTTTTCATTTTCAACTTATCCAACAAATTCAAAATTGTAAAAATGGAGAACTTTAGTGATAAAAAAAAAGAAGATAGAAAGCTAATTAGGGAGAATAATACATTTTGTCATAAAAATGGGGAGAATAATACATTTTTGAAAACAGTGAAAATAATACATTTTTAAAAACCGTGAAAACAACTTCTTGTCATTATTAAAATGTCTAGAAATACAAAACTATTATTCAAAAATACTTCCTCAAGAATTTTTGAAAAGTATTCTCTAATGTTTATAATTTTCAATAAAATATTATAAACAGAAAAGACAGAAAGTAAACAGACCCAAAAGGACTATGATGCTTTATTTGTGAACATTTTCAAATAAGGGAAAAGGTTTGAAAACTTTTTAAAAACCCTCTAAAATCCTTCTTTACTTGTTTCTTTTTTTTTTGAAATATTTCTAAACCAATGGGGTTTCGATGTTCAAACGAGGCGGGGTCTATCGTACTTTATCCTGACTTTATTTACCGTCCCTATCCCTAATGCGCTCTCTTCTCCTTTCCTCCTAATTCCCAAACACGGCCTTAACCACTGAAACATTTAAAGCAAAAAAGCTATAAGGCTGAAAAATTATGTCAATAAAAAAGTCTAGATAAATAAAATTATTACAATTATTACAGGCAAAGTTTAGCCAACGACAAATCCGCCCATACAAATTTGGTATCCAAAATCCGGTAATAGATAACTCCACAACAACAAACAACCTGAATACCAAATCCATTTGATGGAAAAAAGATAAAAAGTCTTTACCTTGAACATTCTTTCTGACTGAGGATCATTTGGTATCTGACAGCTAGTTGATCTGTGCCTATCTGTATAACTATAGAATCACCAATTTCTATTTGAGTATTAGGTATCTGTTTTCAGGACTTGTTCTCTGCATTTGCCGGATTGTTGCAGCTATCAGCACCAGAAGAAGATTGACATGCTTCTATTTTCAAGTCCTGTGTCTCCTTGCACTCACAAGGTTCAGACTCAGAGTCATTGGAAACATCCAATGCCATATGATCTGATGACATAGCTTCTTTCCATCCTGCATGAAAATTGTTTAAAATGAGATAAAACAAATTAAAGACCAAGCCAAGTATTTGGTCACAAGACAGTATAAACAAATTAAATAATAGCTTACTTAGTACAAGAAAGGAATTTGCAGCTTCGATGTAAAACGGCAACGGTGAACTTCCTGGATCTGTTCCTCCCTCTAGATCTGAGATAAAGCTTCGATTGAAAATGGCGAAAATGGCTCTACGCAACCTTGGACCTGACAAGTCTCGACGATCTTCATCTGCATAACCTGCGTCAACTTCTGTCCCACCACTCTGAATTGGTAATGGATCTTTAGTTTCAAGCTGACTGGTTGGCATCAGAGGCGTAACTGTTGATTGTTTGGTTCCACTCTCGGTTAACTCGGGTTTAATTGGCTTATCCTGAGAAGTATTCTGCTTGGCCACATTCCCAACCATGCAGTCCTTTTGAGCTGCCACCACATTACCCCCTGATTTTCTGCAATTGCTAACATTAACAGATATAGATCCTATAAAAACTTCATAATTCTTAACTAGGTCTGGTTTTTTCTCTGCTATGGTTTTTAAAACCACACTGTTAGCTTCTGGTTTTGGCTTTGCTTTATCACCATTAGCTATAGCAGCTACGCTTTGATCACCCTGGGTTCCATAGTTTTCCATGACTTCGAGTTTTGAAATTTTAGAATTCTGGGTTGTATTCACATCATTGGCTACAGCCGGTTGTGAGTCTGGCAGCCCTTTCCCTCTGGCAACTTCTACGTCCCCATGATTATGTCCATGTTCTGACAGTCTTTCAATATTCTGATCAGTGCCAGCATCCTTCCCTGACTGAGCATCCCCATCTGATCCTTCATTGGTGTCAAGGTGTTGAGAAGGTACATGTGAAGGAGCGTCATTAGCAATTTTTTTCAGATTATGAGATCCAATTTTATACGTATCTGAAGATACTTTTGCTGGTGATAATGCCTTTAATGTACTGTCAACATTCCCTTTAATTTCTGCCCCACCCTTGATTTTTTGTTCTCTAGCCTTCTTCTGCATTATGCCAGTGCCAACATCCTTCCCTGACCGAGCATCCACATCTGATCCTTCATTGTTGTCAGGGTGTTGAGAAGGTACATGTGAAGGAGCGTCATTAGCAATTTTTTTCGGATTATGAGCTCCAATTTTATATGCATCCGAAGATATTTTTGCTGGTGATAATGCCTTTAATGTAATGTCAACATTCCCTTTAATTTCTGCCCCACCCTTGATTTTTTGTTCTCTAGCCTTCTTCTGCACTATGCCAGTGCCAACATCATTCCCTGACTGAGCATCCACATCTGATCCTTCATTGTTGTCAGGGTGTTGAGAAGGTACATGTGAAGGAGCATCATTAGCAAAGTTTTTCGGATTATGAGCTCCAATTTTATATGTATCCGAAGATACTTTTGCTGGTGATAATGCCTTTAATGTACTGTCAACATTCCCTTTAGTTTCTGCCCCACCCTTGATTCTTTGTTCTCTAGCCTTCTTCTCCACTATGCCAGTGCCAACATCCTTCCCTGACTGAGTATCCCCTTCTAGTCCTTCATTGGTGTCAGGGTGTTGAGAAGGTACATGTGAAGGAGCGTCATTAGCAATTTTTTTTGGATTATGAGCTCCAATTTTATATGCATCCGAAGATATTTTTGCTGGTGATAATGCCTTTAATGTACTGTCAACATTCCCTTTAATTTCTTCCCCACCCTCGATTCTTTGTTCTCTAGCCTTCTTCTGCACTAGGCCAGTGCCAACATCCTTCCCTGACTGAGCATCCCCATCTGATCCTTCATTGGTGTCAGGGGATTGAAAAATTACATGTGAAGGAGCATCATTAGCAAAGTTTTTCGGATTATGAGCTCCAATTTTATATGTGTCCGAAGATACTTTTGCTGGTGATAATGCCTTTAATGTACTGTCAACATTCCCTTTAATTTCTGCCCTACCCTTCTTTCTTTGTTCCCTAGCCTTCTTCTGCACTATGCGCCATTGACTCTGGCCTTGTTCTGACTGTGTCTCAATATTCTGATCAGTGTCAAAAGTATACCCGGAACGATTGCTCCCATCTATTCCTTCATCGGTGTTGGCGGATTCAGAAGGTACATGTGAAGGAGAGTCACTGGAAAACTTCTCTGGATTATTGGTTTCAAAATCATATGTATCCAAGGATGCTTCTACCGGTGATAAAGTCTTCACTGTACTTTCAAAATTCCCTTTAGTTTCTACCTCATCCTCCTCTCTTTGTTCCTTAGCATTCTGTTGCTTTTGTCTAAGCTTTTTCTTGTTTTTCTTCTTCGAAATTTCATCTTGCCTGAAAGCATAAAAATAGATAAATAAGGAATCCTACTATCTCCTGTAAATTTTGCTAAACGGAAGTTCAAAGATTAACTCTAAGGAATGTAGCTCATGGTCTATATATAGTATCAAATGAAATTTAACAAAAATAAAACAAAACTCATTGCAGAGGCATTGTATGATAATATGTCAATTTGAGCCCATGCTAGATGTACTGAAAATAAAGGTTATCAAGATTTGAATTGTGAATTGGAAGACCTATTTTCTAAATCGTGAATCAAATCATATTATGAATAGTAAGATACATGATTTATAAAAGAATGGTATTTTAAAGTAAGAACAATTGGCATAAGCAAAAAAAAAAACAAAAAGCTGATAAATCATATATGAACTTCTAAATAATTCATATATGATTGCACGACTCGACCTGATAAATCATATATGAAGTCATTTAACAAAAAGCAACTATTTAAAAAAAAAAACAAAAAGCTGAGCAGGTCAGTTCAAAATAGGGTTGCATGACTCGACCTGATATCTTGTGGTTCAGGAAGATTCACGAGTTTTGAGATTTAGCCGAACGAATCGGGATTCATGGTCAGAATTAGGTCCAAAAGAGATTCACACTACGATTTGTATCGATGATTTTGTTTCAAGTCGAGATATGAATCCCATGAAGCATAAGATACTGGTAACAATGATAAAAACTAGCAGCAGGTAAACTAAGCTATTGAGCATGAGAGTTTGTTCAAATGAACTGACCAACTTGACTAAGACTATGCATGAGAGTTGAGCAGGTTGATTGGGTTAGTTTCTTTCTTAAAACCCTCATTTTGCTAGCCAATCAAGATTTTATTTCTATCATGATGCAATGGCCTATCAACCCAAGTACCCTAGGTAGCTTTGGGATTCGTAGCTGTATAGATGTATGGTTTAAATGAATTCTCTTCTTTCATAAAATATAAACCATAAAAATCAATTTTGCTCAAGCTCCGTTAAAAATTTCATTGAACTTAGATTACTCCCCTCTATAAGATCATAAATAAAAAACACACAGCTAAAGGATAAATCAAACTTCAAAAGAGATTTTTATTCGAAATTAGTCTTTCATTTTATTGCTCAAAGTCAACTGGGTACCTTTTCTGAGCAGCGGTTTCCTCCTCGACCAATTGATTCTGGCATCTCAGTGATTCAGCATCCTTGTCAGCAATCCATGCCTTGGTCTAAAAGAAAGAAGACTCATACTTAATATAAGAAAACGTGGGTGTGTTATGTGAACAAATTTTGAAGTATAAGATAAGCAATTACCAAATTCTGTTCTAGCAAGAAGCTTGCGCAGGCAACTAGGTTTTTTAGTTCAAGACAAATTTTTGCAGCATCTCCATCAAAAACATATTTTTGCATTGACACCGCTGTCCCCAAAAAGCACGTTTTTTCACTAGTTTCATCAAGGATTCTGAACAAATCCTGGGAAGATATAGGAAAACTGGAAGGCTTAGATTGAAGGACATCCTGCGAATAATTTAGATGCATTGCATTAATATACCATAGTTACAAACGTAACAAAATTCAACAAGAAAAACAAATTGATAAGTCAGACTCTAATGCTGCTTACCAAAAGGGCAGCACCAGCTCTCAGATAATTCAGCGGAATTAAGAAAAATCCATGTTTTTCAATAACAGTATTCAGAGCATTCAAAATCGAAGACCCCGGAGCATCCTAGAAAGCATTATCAATGTGGAAAAACGAGACATTCAGATTAATTTATGAAAAACAGACAACGGAAAAAAGCATGAGAGCTGAAAATCAGATCAACAATGCATTTTGCAGTTTTATTACTCATCCATCTTGCATAGGTTGCATATTGGCCCTACAGTGGAATTAAGCATGAGCTTCCTGACCCTTGAGTCATGTGTTTTCTCTTACAAATGAATTTTTCCATTCCTAACTTGCACTTCTGATCTTCCAGAATTCATTGTTGACAACTATTTAGAGATCCAATGCTCCCTCAAGTCTAAATCTTTTGTTTAGACACAAAATGGAAAAACTTCATACAAAGAACTTGCCCCACACTTATTTTCTCTCCTTATATATGTTATAAGCAGATCTTGCTCAGAGAAAGTAAGCCACTTATTCTTGCACAATATATGGTGACAATTTTCATTGGAACAAAACAACCATTTTAGTGATATAGGGAGCATTAGGTCCCTGATAAGAGATTTTTATGTTTTTTCTTTGTTTGGAGGGGGCGGGGAGGTGGCATTACCAAGGTTTTGGTATAAACTAAGGAAAGAAATATTTCAAGGATGTATACAATTTATATGGTCCTTTAGTGTGTATTGTTGGAACTGAACATTCATCTTTTAAAGATATTTGTTAGTCCCCCACTTTATACAGAATCAAGCTATGTTTATGGCTATTAGAATTTGGGTAGGGGCCGAACTCTAAGTCAATTCCAAAAGCTAGCTCATGGGGTCAGGATTCCCCACAGCTTATAACCATCATGCGTAGGACTTCCAACACACGCTCTCCTTAACTTGCAGCTATTGGTGTATGGGGGCAATTGCCCCCACAAGGTAAAAATAATTCACTTGAAAATACTCAATAATAGTTTTGCCCCCATAAGATAATCTTTTTAAAAATTAATGAAGGTAGAAAATTATAAGAGATAAATTGGAGAGAGTAAATTGATAATAAACTTACTCTTTTTGTCTTCCAATTTTTATCACACCATTAACACTAAACACATTAAATGACACAAAATACATTAAACTTCAAAAAGGTCTTTTCTCGTGTATTGTTATTGAGGGAGTATGAGCACTGGATTTTTCTGAGGACATGTTTTTTTGAAAATGTTTATTATATTTTGTGTGAATAGTATGCATCAAAGGTGATTAAAATCAAAAATTAATCATGCTAAGAGTAACAAGATTTTACCTCCAGCATCGCATTTTCGAATGATACAACTTCCTTTGCCTCTTCCACAGAGAGCTATACAAATTATTAATAAAATCAAAACATCAAAAAGACTTGGGCAATTTATTTATGTATAATTTCACAAGGATGGAATATTACCTTATCCCAATATGCCCCCAAAACATCCCTAGTTTTTGTAGAGTCCTGAAATTTGTAAACAGCATCACGAAAAAGTGAAGATAACATTGAAAAAACCATCAAAGGCGCAGTATCACGAAGAAAATACACAAGGGTAAAAGCATGAACTAAGAGCAATAACAAGTATCATTAAATTTATTAGATCTACATATAACCTTATCAATCTTTTGAAATCGGTTGTGCACACGTAAATGTCTTCTATAGTTAACGATGGAGCAAAACTCTTCAGAACACTTGTCACATTTCTGCAACTGAATCTTGAGATTCAGAGGATAGAGCAAAGGCCATCCTGAAATTCAGTAAAATGAATGATAAGTGATATCCGAATTCAGAAGTAGGTCCAGGTTTGATTAGCTTCTAGCTCATGGGAGCTTCTCAATTGAAATAAGTTTACGGTTCTTCATTTATGAGAAGTTCCCTATAATATAAGCTTGTAGATATTTATGGAGAAGTTAAATGAGAGTTTTTGAAAAAATTGAGATGTAGAAACTAATGTTAACTTAAACAAGAAGTTATTATTTGAAAAACCTCTTAACTAATTGTGCAGAAGTTAATCCAAACCGACTTAAAGTGGCTTTTGAGTTATATGCCCCTGTATCAAGCCCAAAAGTGACCTATGATACATCAAACATATAACTCTCATAACACCTTAAACAGGTCAGCACAAAGACAACATCAGTCTAAATAAAGATTTAAAGATTTTTATTTCTTTTCAAGTTTAATGTTTCATAAAAGGGCCATACATATCACATGGTTAATAAATGTTTTAGTTCAATTAAGATCCAACCTATACAAATTGATGACAACCAAGTGCTTTTGAACATGAACCTCAAAATATATATATTCAAACATGAATTAAAATTGCTATCACCTTGCTGATCAAGAACATGAAGTAATTGAATCCACTGTTCTGTGTTTTCACTGGCTCTTGGAAAACAAAGGAGAGGTTCTCTGCCAGCTGCTTGTCTGATTATGGTATCTACACTGTCTTCTGGTTCCATGACATCAGGAGTGTCAGAGGCCTCAAGTTCTGCGACTTGCATCTATTCAACTAAGCTCCACTGCATAAATTAAAAAATATACATGTAAATGGGTCATGCAGAAAGAAGATGAAAATTTGCTTAACCTAAAACCAAAGGAAAGGAATTGAGTAAAAAACATTAATCTTGAAATTCGTACACCATAAACCTAAAATTAGCTTCAAATATACAACTGTAACTGTCAAGTGAATTTAACCTAAATCGTCATCCCCCATAGACCAGTAACGGCACAACAATGCTATCAACAAAAGGCTGATGTACACGCGGTGCTTTTAGGGCTGTTATACACTCGATGCTTTCCAACGTTAAACCAAACATAGTATTAATCAATAACCATTTACAGATTTACTCAGTTTAAAGCACATAACAGTTAAGTACAATTTACTTCTGTATTAAAAGGGAAATCAAGAGTCATAAAGCGCCTGTCTTTGCATGATCTAAGAAGTATTGGACACATTATGAGTCCATTAACTTCAGCATTGTTAGATTTAATTCAACTTTTGAAAACAAAATGCCATGTGCCATATGAAAATTAAACACCGAATCTAATTACAATCGATCGATATCGACACATACCGGGAGCATCAAATGCGTTTTTTATGAAAAGGGATAATCAGTGTTTCTTTTGTCGATAACCATCGGAAATAATAAAATATCAGATCCAGTTTTGATTAAAAATTGACAGCTTTAATCTACACCAGTCACTTTTTAAAACTGATAAATTAACAGTCAATAAGATGTGATGATTATGGAGACCTTAGACCGAGCCATGCCCACCATTATAATGCCAAGCGCCATGTAAAAATTAAACACTGACCAAATGTAATTACAAATAATCGATATAAACACATGCAGGCAGCATCTAAGGTGATCCTCACAAAAAGAAAGCATCAGTGTTTCCCTTATAAATAACCATCAGATTCTAATAAAAAATCAGATACATCTTTGATCAAAAATTGACAACATTAATCTTTACAATTGATTTTTTTTTAAAAAAAAAAATTAACAGACAATGGAAAGGGATCATTGTGGAGTTCACCATAAACCCTACTTTTTTCACAATAAAAAAAAATCAGTTCAAAAATTGACAACACTAATCTTTACTATTGATTTTTTGAAAAAAGAGTAAATTAACAGTCAACAGAAAGGGATCATTGTGGAGTTCACCATAATCCCTACTTTTTTTCACATGAAAAAAAATCAGTTCATCACTTCTACTCTACATTGATCAGCAAAACCAATAATCCTAAGTTCATAGCCATAAGAATTAAACTAAGACTTACAAAATCAAACACAAGCAACAACCACAGTAAACACGATTTCAACAATCCAACAGTAAATGAAAACAATAATAATATCACCAAGAATAATAAATGAGTCAAAGAAAAAAATCAAGAATTATTAAAAATAAATAATAAAAGCTACTTCTTTGTCAAAAAAAAAAACTACTTCAAATAATCAAGTCCATATTCAGTCAAAAAAAATCAAGTTTTTATTACATGATACGTTACAAAAACAGTGAATTTCAACATTTTAGATGAAAGAATGAAAAGATTAACAGAGTTTGATGAAAATGATCAGTGAATGAGTTGAAGAAAGTAGAGTGAGAGTGATAGTGAATTACACACCAAACGAATGTGGAGCAAGAGAAAGGCCGGAAGAAGGCGGAGATTATCGGAGGAGTGAGAAGAAACGCCGGTGAAGGCAAAGAAGAATTGTTTAGCGGTAAGAAAAATCGGAGAGAAAATGCGAGAAAATGAGAGAAACTGAGAGAAAATGATCAGAAAATGATGAGGTTTGAAGGGGACAAGAGAGGGGAAATATGAAATGTAAATGTTCTTATTTAAAGAGTGGAAAAAAAAAAGCGGAAATTAATTGTGTAATAAATAAATAAGACAAAAATAAATATAAAAATTGTGTTTTTCTTTCCTTTTTGACAATTTTTTTTTGTGTTTTTCTATATTGGATAAAAATGTGTCTTGGTACATCTCAGATTGAGTTGTAAATATAAAATTTCAAGCTGGCACGGCCTTACTTTATAGAAGAATTTAAAAATTTAACTAAAAATTAATTTACTAATTTAACCTTCTTATTTCTTTATGATAATTTATGCTTGATATGAATTTCTAAGAGTTTGGATAGTATAGTAAAGTGTTACAGCACAACTAAGTGTGGATAAGGATTCGTTTAATGGTCGATATAGGAAAGAGACAAAGTATGATATAAAATAAGATAGGAGTGTTTGGATGTATAGTCTAGTGTTACGGCACAACTAAGTGTTATGTGAGTAAGGATTCTTTTAATGGTCGGTATAGGAAAGAGACAAAGTATGATATAGAATAAGATAGGATAGGTAAACTTTTTCTGTCATACACGTTTTAGTGAACAATGGACAACAAAAACAACACAAATGAAAACAGAGAGAGAATGGGGAGAGAGAAAGGGGAGAGAAAGAGAGAGAGAGAGGATAGAGAATAAGGATGGGAGACATAGAGAGAATGAATTTGTGTTTTTATTTGGTCTCTTGCCCATACTTTTGTCAAATACCATGAACAGTTCTCAAATTAAACATAATACAACTAAAGTTGTCAAGTCGAGTACCTTGCTTTTTGTTAACAAATCAAACACACCCTAAGAGTATATTTCGAATCCACTACACTCCACTTTTTCCTACGCATTCCTCATTCCCCGAAAGGACAGAAAAATGGTTTTGTTATATGTCAGATTGAGTTGTAAATATAAAATTTCAAGCTGGCATGACATCTCTTTTGAAGAACTTAAAAATTTAATTTAAAATTAATTTACTAATTTAACATTCTTATTTCTTTATGATAATTTATGCTTTATATGATTTTTTGAGTGTTTGGATAGTATAGTCTAGTGTTACAACACAACTATAAGAGTTAAGTGGATAACGATTCTTTTAAAGGTCGGTATAGGGAAGAGGCAAAGTATGATATAATAAGATAGGATAGATAAACTTTTTTGTCATACACTGTTTAGTGGATAATGGACAATACAAACAACAAAATTGTGTGTTGGTACGTGTCAGATTGAGTTGTAAATATAAAATTTCAAGTTGGAATTGCCTCTCTTTATAGAAGAATTTAAAAATTTAACTTAAAATTAATTTACTAATTTAACCTTCTTATTTTTTTATGATAATTTATGCTTTATATGAATTTCCGAGTGTTTGGATAGTAAAGTAAAGTGTTACAGCACAACTAAGTGTGGATAAAGACTCGTTTAATGGTAGGAAAAGGAAAGAGACAAAGTATGATATAAAATAAGATAGGAGTGTTTGGATAGTATAGTCTAGTGTTACGGTACAACTTAGTGTTAAGTGGATAAGGATTCATTTAATGGTCGGTATAGGAAAGAGACAGTATGATATAGAATAAGATAGGATAGGTAAGCTTTTTCTGTCATACACTATTTAGTGAACAACGGACAACAAAAACAACACAAATGAAAACATAGAGAGAATGGGGACAGAGAAAGGAGAGAGAGAGAGAGAGAGAGAGAGCTAGAGAGAGAAAGGATAGAGAAGAAGGATGGGAGACATAGAGAGAGAAAATTTATTGAGTGGGAAATAAAAATTGTATTTTTGTGTTTTTTTAGGGTGGGATAGAAAGTTGTACTGTGATTTTTGTGAGAGAATGAATTTTTGTTTTTATTCCGTCTCTTGCCCCTACTTTATATGAATTTCTGAGTGTTTGGATAGTATAGTAAAGTGTTACAGAAAAACTAAGTGTGGCTAAAGATTCGTTAAATGGTCGGTATAGGAAAGAGACAAAGTATGATATAAAATAAGATAGGAGTGTTTGGATAGTATAGTCTAGTGTTACGGCACAACTAAGTGTTAAGTGGAAAAGGATTCATTTAATAGTCGGTATAAGAAAGAGACAAAGTATGATATAAAATAGGACATGATAGGTAAGCTTTTTTGTTATACACTGTTTAGTGGACAATGGACAGCACAAACAACAAAAATGTGTCTTGTTACGTGTCAGATTGAGTTGTAAATATAAAATTTCAAGTTGGCAGGGCCTCTCTTTTTAGAAGAATTTAAAAATTTAACTTCAAATTAATTTACTAATTTAACCTTCTTATTTTTTTATGATAATTTATGCTTTATATGAATTTCTGAGTGTTTGGATAGTATAGTAAAGTGTTACAGCAAAACTAAGTGTGGATAAAGATTCGTTTACTGGTCGGTATAGGAAAGAGACAAAGTATGATATAAAATAAGATAGGAGTGTTTGGATAGTATTATCTAGTGTTACGGCACAACTAAGTGTTAAGTGGAAAAGGATTCATTTAATGGTCGGTATTGGAAAGAGACAAAGTATGATATAAAACAAGATAGGATAGGTAAGCTTTTTTGTTATACACTGTTTAGTGGACAATGGACAGCACAAACAACAAAAATGTGTCTTAGTACGTGTCAGATTGAGTTGTAAATATAAAATTTCAAGTTGGCATGGCCTCTCTTTATAGAAAATTTTTAAAATTCAACTTAAAATTAATTTACTAATTTAACCTTCTTATTTCTTTATGATAATTTATGCTTTATATGAATTTCTGAGTGTTTGGATAGTATAGTAAAGTGTTACAGCACAACTAAGTGTGGATAAAGATTCGTTTAATGGTCGGAACAAGAAAGAGACAAAGTATGATATAAAATAAGATAGGAGTGTTTGGATAGTATAGTCCAGTGTTACGGCACAACTAAGTGTTAAGTGGATAAGGATTCGTTTAATGGTCGGTATAGGAAAGAGACAAAGTATGACATAAAATAAGTTAGGATAGGTAAGCTTTTTCTGTCATACACTGTTTAGTGAACAATGGACAACCAAAACAACACAAATGAACATATAGAGAGAATGGGGACAGAGAAAGGAGAGAGAGAGGATAGAGAAGAAGGATGGGATTCATAGAGAGAGATAATTTATTGAGTAGGGAATAAAAATTGTATTTTTGTGTTTTTTTTAGGCCGGGACAGAAAGTTATACTGTGATTTTTGTGAGAGAATGAATTTGTATTTTTATTCCGTCTCTTGCCCCTACTTTTGTCTAGTACCATGAATAGTTTTCAAATTAAACTTAATACAACTAAAGTTGTCAAGTCGAGTACCTTGCTTTTTTGTTAGCAAATCAAACACACCCTAAGAGTATATTTGGAATCCACTACACTCCACTTTTTCTTACACATTCCTCATTCTTGGAAAGGACACAAAAAAAGGTTTTGGTATACGTCATATTGAGTTGTAAATATAAAATTTCAAGCTGGCATGACATCTCTTTAGAAGAACTTAAAAATTTAATTTAAAATTAATTTACTAATTTAACATTATTATTTCTTTAAGATAATTTATGTTTTATATGATTTTCTGAGTGTTTGAATAGTATAGTCTAGTGTTACAACACAACAGTAAGTGTTAAGTGGATAGATAAACTTTTTTGTCATACACTGTTTAGTGGACAATGGAGAGCACAAACAACAAAAATGTGTCTTGGTACATGTCAGATTGAGTTGTAAATATAAAATTTCAAGTTGGCGTGGCCTCTCTTTATAGAAGAATTTAAAAGTTTAACTTCAAATTAATTTACTAATTTAACCTTCTTATTTCTTTATGATAATTTATACTTTTATGAATTTCTGAGTGTCAGGATCGTATAGTAAAGTGTTACAACACAACTAAGTGTGGATAAAGATTCGTTTAATGGTCGGTATAGGAAAGAGACAAAGTATGATATAAAATAAGATAGGAGTGTTTGGATAGTATAGTCTAGTGTTACGGCACAACTAAGTGTTAAGTGGAAAAGGATTCATTTAATAGTCGGTATAGGAAAGAGACAAAGTATGATATAAAACAGGACAGGATAGGTAAGCTTTTTTGTTATACACTGTTTAGTGGACAATGGACAGCACAAACAACAAAAATGTGTCTTGGTACGTGTCAGATTGAGTTGTAAATATAAAATTTCAAGGTGGCATGGCCTCTCTTTATAGAAGAATTTAAAAATTCAACTTAAAATAATTTACTAATTTAACCTTCTTATTTCTTTATGATAATTTATGCTTTATATGAATTTCTGAGTGTTTGGATAGTAAAGTAAAGTGTTACGGCACAACTAAGTGTGGATAAAGATTCGTTTAATGGTCGGTATAGGAAAGAGACAAAGTATGATATAAAATAAGATAGGAGTGTTTGGATAGTATAGTCCAGTGTTACGGCACAACTAAGTGTTAAGTGGATAAGGATTCGTTTAATGGTCGGTATAGGAAAGAGACAAAGTATGACATAAAATAAGTTAGGATAGGTAAGCTTTTTCTGTCATACACTGTTTAGTGAACAATGGACAACCAAAACAACACAAATGAAAATATAGAGAGAATGGGGACAGAGAAAGGAGAGAAAGAGGATAGAGAAGAAGGATGGGATTCATAGAGAGAGATAATTTATTGAGTAGGAAATAAAAATTGTATTTTTGTGTTTTTTTTGGCCGGGACAGAAAGTTATACTGTGATTTTTGTGAGAGAATGAATTTGTGTTTTTATTCCGTCTCTTGCCCCTACTTTTGTCTAGTACCATGAATAGTTTTCAAATTAAACATAATACAACTAAAGTTGTCAAGTCGAGTACCTTGCTTTTTTGTTAGCAAATCAAACACACCCTAAGAGTATATTTGGAATCCACTACACTCCACTTTTTCTTACACATTCCTCATTCTTGGAAAGGACAAAAAAAATGGTTTTGGTATACGTTATATTGAGTTGTAAATATAGAATTTCAAGCTGGCATGACATCTCTTTAGAAGAACTTAAAAATTTAATTTTAAATTAATTTACTAATTTAACATTCTTATTTCTTTAAGATAATTTATGTCTTATATGATTTTCTAAGTGTTTTGAATAGTATAGTCTAGTGTTACAACACAACGGTAAGTGTTAAGTGGATAAGGATTCATTTAAAGGTCGGTATAGAGAAGAGGCAAAGTATGATATAAAACAAGATAGGATAGATAAACTTTTTTGTCATACACTGTTTAGTGGACAATGGACAGCACAAACAACAAAAATGTGTCTTGGTACGTGTCAGATTGAGTTGTAAATATAAAATTTCAAGTTGGCATGGCCTCTCTTTTTAGAAGAATTTAAAAATTTAACTTCAAATTAATTTACTAATTTAACCTTCTTATTTCTTTATGATAATTTATGCTTTATATGAATTTCTTAGTGTTTGGATCGTATAGTAAAGTGTTACAACACAACTAAGTGTGGATAAAGATTCGTTTAATGGTCGGTATAGGAAAGAGACAAAGTATGATATAAAATAAGATAGGAGTGTTTGGATAGTATAGTCTAGTGTTACGGCACAACTAAGTGTTAAGTGGATAAGGATTCGTTTAATGGTCGGTATAGGAAAGAGACAAAGTATGACATAAACTAAGTTAGGATAGGTAAGCTTTTCTGTCATACACTGTTTAGTGAACAATGGACAACCAAAACAACACAAATGAAAATATAGAGAGAATGGGGACAGAGAAAGGAGAGAGAGAGAGGATAGAGAAGAAGGATGGGATTCATAGAGAGAGATAATTTATTGAGTAGGAAATAAAAATTGTATTTTTGTGTTTTTTTAGGCCGGGACAGAAAGTTATACTGTGATTTTTGAGAGAGAATGAATTTGTGTTTTTATTCCGTCTCTTGCCGCTACTTTTGTTTAGTACCATGAATAGTTTTCAAATTAAACATAATACAACTAAAGTTGTCAAGTCGAGTACCTTGCTTTTTTGTTAGCAAATCAAACACACCCTAAGAGTATATTTGGAATCCACTACACTCCACTTTTTCTTACACATTCCTCATTCTTGGAAAGGACAAAAAAAATGGTTTTGGTATACGTCATATTGAGTTGTAAATATAAAATTTCAAGCTGGCATGACATCTCTTTAGAAGAAATTAAAAATTTAATTTAAAATTAATTTACTAATTAAACATTCTTATTTCTTTAAGATGATTTATGTTTTATATGATTTTCTGAGTGTTTGAATAGTATAGTCTAGTGTTACAACACAACTGTAAGTGTTAAGTGGATAAGGATTCATTTAAAGGTCGGTATAGGGAAGAGGCAAAGTATGATATAAAATAAGATAGGATAGATAAACTTTTTAGTCATACACTGTTTAGTGGACAATGGACAGGACAAACAACAAAAATGTGTCTTGGTACATGTCAGATTGAGTTGTAAATAAAAAATTTCAAGTTGGCATGGCCTCTCTTTATAGAAGAATTTAAAAGTTTAACTTAAAATTAATTTACTAATTTAACCTTCTTATTTCTTTATGATAATTTATGCTTTATATGAATTTCTGAGTGTTTGGATCGTATGGTAAAGTGTTACAACACAACTAAGTGTGGATAAAGATTCGTTTAATGGTTGGTATAGGAAATAGACAAAGTATGATATAAAATAAGATAGGAGTGTTTGGATAGTATAGTCTAGTGTTACGGCACAACTAAGTGTTAAGTAGAAAAGGATTCATTTAATAGTCGGTATAGGAAAGAGACAAAGTATGATATAAAACAGGACAGGATAGGTAAGCTTTTTTGTTATACACTGTTTAGTGGACAATGGACAGCACAAACAACAAAAATGTGTCTTGGTACGTGTCAGATTGAGTTGTAAATATAAAATTTAAAATTTGCATGGCCTCTCTTTTTAGAAGAATTTAAAAATTTAACTTCAAATTAATTTACTAATTTAACCTTATTATTTCTTTATGATAATTTATGCTTTATATGAATTTCTGAGTGTTTGGATAGTATAGTAAAGTGTTACAGCACAACTAAGTGTGGATAAAGATTCGTTTACTGGTCGGTATAGGAAAGAGACAAAGTATGATATAAAATAAGATAGGAGTGTTTGGATAGTATTGTCTAGTGTTACGGCACAACTAAGTGTTAAGTGGAAAAGGATTCATTTAATGATCGGTATTCGAAAGAGACAAAGTATGATATAAAACAAGATAGGATAGGTAAGCTTTTTTGTTATACACTGTTTAGTGGACAATGGACAGCACAAACAACAAAAATGTGTCTTGGTACGTGTCAGATTGAGTTGTAAATATAAAATTTCAAATTTGCATGGCCTCTCTTTTTAGAAGAATTTAAAAATTTAACTCCAAATTAATTTACTAATTTAACCTTATTATTTCTTTATGATAATTTATGCTTTATATGAATTTCTGAGTGTTTGGATAGTATAGTAAAGTGTTACAGCACAACTAACTGTGGATAAAGATTCGTTTACTGGTCGATATAGGAAAGAGACAAAGTATGATATAAAATAAGATAGGAGTGTTTGGATAGTATTGTCTAGTGTTACGGCACAACTAAGTGTTAAGTGGAAATGGATTCATTTAATGATCGGTATTCGAAAGAGACAAAGTATGATATAAAACAAGATAGGATAGGTAAGCTTTTTTGTTATACACTGTTTAGTGGACAATGGACAGCACAAACAACAAAAATGTGTCTTGGTACGTGTCAGATTGAGTTGTAAATATAAAATTTCAAGTTGGCATGGCCTCTCTTTTTAGAAGAATTTAAAAATTTAACTTCAAATTAATTTAGTAATTTAACCTTCTTATTTCTTTATGATAATTTATGCTTTATATGAATTTCTGAGTGTTTGGATCGTATAGTAAAGTGTTACAACACAACTAAGTGTGGATAAAGATTCGTTTAATGGTCGGTATCGGAAAGAGACAAAGTATGATATAAAATAAGATAGGAGTGTTTGGATAGTATAGTCTAGTGTTACGGCACAACTAAGTGTTAAGTGGATAAGGATTCGTTTAATGGTCGGTATAGGAAAGAGACAAAGTATGACATAAAATAAGTTAGGATAGGTAAGCTTTTCTGTCATACACTGTTTAGTGAGCAATGGACAACCAAAACAACACAAATGAAAATATAGAGAAAATGGGGACAGAGAAAGGAGAGAGAGAGGATAGAGAAGAAGGATGGGATTCATAGAGAGAGATAATTTATTGAGTAGGAAATAAAAATTGTATTTTTGTGTTTTTTTAGGCCGGGACAGAAAGTTATACTGTGATTTTTGTGAGAGAATGAATTTGTGTTTTTATTCCGTCTCTTGCCGCTACTTTTGTTTAGTACCATGAATAGTTTTCAAATTAAACATAATACAACTAAAGTTGTCAAGTCGAGTACCTTGCTTTTTTGTTAGCAAATCAAACACACCCTAAGAGTATATTTGGAATCCACTACACTCCACTTTTTCTTACACATTCCTCATTCTTGGAAAGGACAAAAAAAAATGGTTTTGGTATACGTCATATTGAGTTGTAAATATAAAATTTCAAGCTGGCATGACATCTCTTTAGAAGAACTTAAAAATTTAATTTAAAATTAATTTACTAATTTAACATTCTTATTTCTTTAAGATGATTTATGTTTTATATGATTTTCTGAGTGTTTGAATAGTATAGTCTAGTGTTACAACACAACTGTAAGTGTTAAGTGGATAAGGATTCATTTAAAGGTCGGTATAGGGAAGAGGCAAAGTATGATATAAATAAGATAGGATAGATAAACTTTTTTGTCATACACTGTTTAGTGGATAATGGACAGCACAAACAACAAAAATGTGTGTTGGTACATGTCAGATTGAGTTGTAAATAAAAAATTTCAAGTTGGCATGGCCTCTCTTTATAGAAGAATTTAAAAGTTTAGCTTAAAATTAATTTACTAATTTAACCTTCTTATTTCTTTATGATAACTTATGCTTTATATGAATTTCTGAGTGTTTGGATCGTATAGTAAAGTGTTACAACACAACTAAGTGTGGATAAAAATTCGTTTAATGGTCGGTATAGGAAATAGACAAAGTATGATATAAAATAAGACAGGAGTGTTTGGATAGTATAGTCTAGTGTTACGGCACAACTAAGTTTTAAGTGGAAAAGGATTCATTTAATAGTCGGTATAGGAAAGAGACAAAGTATGATATAAAACAGGATAGGATAGGTAAGCTTTTTTGTTATACACTGTTTAGTGGACAATGGACAGCACAAACAACAAAAATGTGTCTTGGTACGTGTCAGATTGAGTTGTAAATATAAAATTTCAAGTTGGCATGGCCTCTCTTTTTAGAAGAATTTAAAAATTTAACTTCAAATTAATTTACTAATTTAAACTTCTTATTTCTTTATGATAATTTATGCTTTATATGAATTTCAGAGTGTTTGGATCGTATAGTAAAGTGTTACAACACAACTAAGTGTGGATAAAGATTCGTTTAATGGTCGGTATAGGAAATAGACAAAGTATGATATAAAATAAGATAGGAGTGTTTGGATAGTATTGTCTAGTGTTACGGCACAACTAAGTGTTAAGTGGAAAAGGATTCATTTAATGATCGTTATTGGAAAGAGACAAAGTATGATATAAAACAAGATAGGATAGCTAAGCTTTTTTGTTATACACTGTTTAGTGGACAATGGACAGCACAAACAACAAAAATGTGTCTTGGTACGTGTCAGATTGAGTTGTAAATATAAAATTTCAAGTTGGCATGGCCTCTCTTTTTAGAAGAATTTAAAAATTTAACTTCAAATTAATTTCTCATTTAGCCTTCTTATTTCTTTACGATAATTTATGCTTTATATGAATTTCTGAGTGTTTGGATAGTATAGTAAAGTGTTACAGCACAACTAAGTGTGGATAAAGATTCGTTTACTGGTCGGTATAGGAAAGAGACAAACTATGATATAAAATAAGATAGGAGTGTTTGGATAGTATTGTCTAGTGTTACGGCACAACTAAGTGTTAAGTGGAAAAGGATTCATTTAATGATCGGTATTGGAAAGAGACAAAGTATGATATAAAACAAGATAGGGTAGGTAAGCTTTTTTGTTATACACTGTTTAGTGGACAATGGACAGCACAAACAACAAAAATGTGTCTTGGTACGTGTCAGATTGAGTTGTGAATCTAAAATTTCAAGTTGGCATGGCTCTCTTTAAGAAGAATTTAAAAATTCAACTTAAAATTAATTTACTAATTTAACCTTCTTATTTCTTTATGATAATTTAGGCTTTATATGTGATTATTCTTCCCGCTTTTTACTAAGCTAATTGGTTATGGTGTTCCGGAATGGGCCGAAGCCCATTCCAGCGATTTTACCTGAGCCGGCCCAGTAATAAAGGGGCAAAGGAGCAGAGAGCTGGATCAATAGTCCAGATTGGTCCATACGAATAGATCCAACGCTTGAGTATCGCCCGCCAGCACTATAAAATCATTAATGGCGTCAGTTGTCAGGTACACACGATTGATTGAGATCTATACTCTGTTCGTTCGCTCCTGACTTGGGCGTTGGAGTGTCTTCGCAGGTACACCCGCCCCCTGAAGTGGAGCTCGGAGCACGACTAAAAGAACATCAGAGATCTGATACCCGTGGAACAGAGATCAAGCACACCAGGGGTCAGATCATTTGGCGACCACAGTGGGAGCCCGCGCGCTTTCCACCACTCTTACAGATGCCACCAAAGGCACCCCGAGGCCGACCAAAGGCCACAGCTCGTTTACAAAGTGTGGCTGAGATCCCAACTCGACCACCCCCAGCAGGTGTTGAAGGCAACAACACCGTCCCTGCACAGCCGGTCACAGTAGAGCTTCTTGCCGACTTGGTCCAAGAGCTGCGAGAACTACTGCACGACAGAAACCAGGCTCTGAATCGCAATAACGACCGTCTCACGCAATTAGAAGGTCAGATTGCCTCAAGGCGAGCACACACGACCCCAGAGCAGCGCCCTCGTCATGAGGGCTCTTCGGCCGTGCGAGCACGTCCTTCAAGGCATCATCGATCGCCTCTGGGAAGGCAGCTGGTCCATCGATCTCCAACCCCAAGGAGGGGACGAGGAGGAGCGGCCACCCCACCAAGAAGGACTCCGTCCACATCTGATTATACTTTCTGGCCCGAAGAATCATCAAACGAAGGTTCCTCTCGTGGTTCGACCAGTTCACCTACTCGTTCTCGAAGCCGATCTAACGAGCGATACTCATATCGGTTGAAAGATTATTCCAACAACCACGGTCGTGATGCTAGCTACCCAGAAGAGCGACTGCGCCGTCGAAATAAGAGGGATACCAGCCTTGGACCATATACAAGAGAAATAGATGAGTTTTGCATCCCACGCTCGTTGGAAAAGCCTCCGACCGACCTTAAGATGTACAACGGCGTGAAAGATCTGGATGCCCATTTAAAGCACTTTGATATTATGATGAAATATCGCGGAGCGCCTGGACCTGTAAAATGCAAAATCTTTCCCCTTACTCTAGAAGGATTGGCGTTGGAATGGTTCACCGAGCTAAAACCCAACACCATTTCATCTTGGGAGCAGATGGCTAGGGTATTCACCGCCCGTTTTACGACCTCCAGGATCAAACCAAAGTCTCAGGACGTTTTGATCGCCGTCAAACAAGGCCCACATGAGTCTTTGAGAAGTTATGTCGAAAGATTCAATCGAGAAGCCGATCAAATCAGAAACTTGGACGATAAACAGAGGTTATTCTTCTTGAGAACGGGCCTTTTGAGAGGAAGTCGTTTCGAAGTGGAGGTGGGACTCCACATTCCCAAGGACCTAGAAACGTTCCTAAGGCGCTCCCAAAGGTTCATGAATTATGAGGAGAGAACGACCGCTCTTGAAGCTGCGGAGGCGGGCATGAACCAACACTCGCGTTCGGAAAAAGAGATAAAGGCAAAAGAAGAATGCGCCAATAATCGCTCGACAAAGGAAAGTAGGGTCAAGAGATTCGCTGAGCGCACTAAGCTAAACACCTCGTACGCAAACATTCTGGCGGAGTGTGCTAACGCAGAATTCAGAGATGTTAAACCACCAGAACCCCTCGTGCTCAAAGACGGGCAGCGTCCCTCAAAGAAATATTGTAGATATCACAAAAGTAACGGGCATGACACTAACAACTGCATGGCTCTTAAAGATGATGTGGAAGCTCTGATCCGCAGAGGGAAGCTGGCTCAGTACGTGAAAAGGGATCATGTGGAAGCACGAGAAGAGCGGAAGGTTACCCGTTCACCTAGAATGGGAAAACCAAAAGCAGATGAGACGATCAAAGTCGTAGAAGAGGACGACGAGGAAGAGAGTATAGGCGCCAGGAAGTCGAAGGGAAGACCGGTCGCTATGGTCATATCCGGAGGAATACCCACAGACGCCTCGACTAACAGGTCGATCAAAAGAAGATGGGACGAGATCATGAGCGTCGCCTCGACCTCCAGTCCACGGCCTTCTTCCGTACGACCATCCATCTCCTTTGGAGACGAGGACCTCATCGACGGAACGCCCAAATACGAAGTACCTTTGGTGATCGTCGCAGTAATGGCGAACGTGGAAGTCAGGCGAATATTAGTTGACCAAGGTAGTTCAGCAGATATAATATTCGAAGACCTGTTGGACGCATTGAAGATTTCAAAAGACGACCTAAGGCCATACAGAGGAACAGTTCTCACCGGGTTCAATGGTGCCTCAACAACTCCTATAGGACGGTTAGAACTGATCGTGACCTTTGGAAATGATACTGACGAAAATTCCCTCTTTAGGACTGTCAGAGCGGATTTCATCGTTTTGCCGTGCAAATCGGTCTATCAGTGTATCATTGGGCGCCCAACCCTTGCCCGTTTAGAAGCAGTACCGTCAACCATCCATCTGAAGATGAAGTTCTACACCAAGTCTGGGGCGGTCGCAACTGTCCCAGCTGACTTACTGTCCGCAAAGCGAGCATTCCTCCTGGGGCTAATAGGTAAAAAAGTAGCAAGAGAAATAGAAGCAGCAATGAAAACCGGCGGACAGGTAAATTTGGCAAATCTTGATGCTCGTTATGACCCAGATAGTGAGGAAGAAGAAGGAGACGACCTTTTGACCAAAGAATTGAAGAACAAAATCAAGCGACTAGAGCCAGATGGAGAATTCTGTCACGTACAACTAGGGGATGACCCAAAGAAAACAATCAAGATTGGAAAGAATCTCTCTCCTGAGACTCAGGACGAGCTCGTCCAGTGCCTAAAAGACCACGAGGATCTCTTTGCCTGGAGCGCGGCGGACATGCCCGGAATTCCCCCTCAAGTGGCATGCCATCACTTAGCGGTCAACCCAGGAGCGAAGTGGGTTGCCCAAAAGAGGAGAGTTCAGAAAGAAGAGAAGGCGCGAGCAGCGTCCAAGGCCGTTGATGATTTGCTCGATGCAGGCTTCATAAAAGAAATAAAATACACCACCTGGCTGTCTAATGTCATCCTGGTAAAGAAGGCAAATGGCAAATGGAGAATGTGCGTAGACTATACTGACCTCAACCGAGCATGCCCGAAGGATGCTTTCCCCGTCCCCAGCGTTGATCGACTGGTCGATAATGCAAGCGGCTACAAGATCTTGTCCTTCCTGGACGCCTATTCTGGGTACAATCAAATTGCCATGCATCCACCAGATCAGGAGAAGACCGCATTCATGACGGACAGGGGAAATTTCTGTTACCGAGTTATGCCTTTTGGACTGAAGAACGCTAGAGCGACCTACCAGCGCATGATGAACAAAGTTTTTCACGATCAGATAGGGAAGATGGCAGAAGTATACCTGGATGATATGATTATCAAAAGCAAGCAAGATCAAACACACATAGACGACTTAAGAGAAGTGTTCAAAGAAGCCAGGAAAAATTCGTTGAGATTCAACCCTGAAAAGTGTACCTTTGGGGTAAGGGCGGGCAAATTTCTTGGATTCTACCTCACCGAAAGAGGGATTGAAGCCAACCCAGACAAATGTCGAGCAGTGACTGAGATGAAGCCACCAACAACCAAGAGAGAAATACAGAAACTAAATGGCATGATAGCCGCTCTCTCACGATTTGTGTCCAAAGCCGCAAACAAATCCTTACCTTTATTCAGGCTGTTAAAGAAAGAAATCGCGTTCGATTGGACGCCCGAATGCGACCAAGCCCTCGAACAACTTAAGGCGGCCTTGGCAGAACCACCGATTTTGACCACTCCTAAGCCCGGGGAAACGCTCTATCTTTACTTATCCATTACAGACGAGGCTTTGGCCGCTGTTTTGGTACGAGAAGAAGGAACAAAGCAAAACCCGGTCTACTTCGTTAGTAAGGTACTATAGGGGCCAGAACTTAGATATCAAAAAATTGAGAAATTGGCTTTAGCTCTGGTCGTGTCCGCTCGAAGGTTAAGGCCATATTTTGTAGCCCACCAGGTCGCTCTGCGAACCGACCAACCGATTAGACAGATCCTTCATAGACCTGGTCTAGTGGGAAGAATGATCAAGTGGGTTGTAGAATTATCCGAATTTGGAATCAGATACGAACCTAGGTCGACCGTTAAAGGACAAGTCTTGGCCGACTTTATTGTAGAATTGACTACAGGAGCGGAGGACCCAGCCCACGACTTATGGACGCTGCATGTCGATGGGTCGTCCAATGGCAAAGGCAGCGGGGCGGGCTTGATCCTTGAAAACGAGCAAGGAACGATTATCGAGGTCTCCTTGGCTTTCTCTTTTCCAACGTCCAATAATCAGGCTGAATACGAGGCCTGTTTGGCTGGATTATTGCTCGCTCTTGAATTCAATGTGAAGAAGGTAGAACTCCGATCAGACTCGTTGTTAGCAGTATCCCAGATCAAAGACATCTTTTCGGCCAAAGACGAGATCCTCCAGAAGTACCTCGCAAAAGTCAAGGAGTTGATGCAAAAATTCGAATACGCCGAAATCAGGCACATCCCAAGAGCAGAGAACGCTAGGGCGGACTTCTTATCCAAGCTCGCAAGTACGAAGAACCCTGGCAACCACAGAAGTGTGATACAAAAGGTTCTATTTCAACCAAGCTTAAGACTGGAGGCCACACTGGGAGCAGATGTGTGTAAAATTGACTCAGCTCGAACTTGGATCGACCCCATTTTTAACTACATAAAGGATGGGGAAGAGCCTGTGGACCCTAAAGAAGCTGCGCTCGTTCGAAAACGAGCAACATCCTACTCGATCATAAACTAGCAACTCTATAGAAGGGGATTCACTATGCCCTTGCTCAAATGCCTACTTCCAACAGAAGCAAACTACGTTCTAAAGGAGATTCACGAAGGCATCTGTGGGAGTCATATAGGTTCGCGAGCGCTGGCAAAAAAGGCATTAAGGGCGGGCTATTATTGGCCGACCATGGATACGGACGCAAGAGACCTAGTAAAGAAATGTGACAAGTGCCAGAGGCATGCCGACGTTCACATTGCACCTTTAACCGAGCTCAACAGTTTGACCGCCCCATGGCCATTCTCATGGTGGGTATCGACTTGTTAGGACCTTTCTCACTCGCCCCTGGTCAGTTGAAGTTTCTGATCGTCGCGATTGACTACTTCACCAAGTGGATCGAGGCCGAGCCACTAGCTACGATTACTTCAAGGAATTGCCTCAAGTTCGTCCGAAAGAACATCTTGGTACGGTTTGGAATCCCCGAAGTCGTTGTCTTGGACAACGGCACACAGTTCACTGACCGAAACTTTCAAGAAGCCTTAGCAGAACTAGGCGTTAAACAGCGTTTTACGTCAGTCGAACACCCGCAAACGAACGGGCAGGCAGAAGCAGCCAACAGAGTCATCATAAGAGGCCTCAAAAGAAGACTAGATGAAGCTAAAGGAAAGTGGGCAGAAGAGCTCCCTTCGGTATTATGGGCGTACAGAACAACCCCACACTCAACCACTGGGGAAGCCCCCTTCAAGCTGGTCTATGGAACGGATGCGCTGATTCTAGTAGAAATGGGAGAACTAAGCTGGAGAACGAATAATCCTATGCCGCCGTCAGAAAACGAACAGGCAACCAGAGAAGAACTCGATCTAGTGGAAGAGCTACGGAGTAAGGCTGCCCTCAGGGAAGCGTTAGTGAAACAAGCGATGGCCACAAGACACAACGCCAAGGTCGTTCCTAGAGCCTTCGAGAAAGGGCAGCTCGTCCTAAGAAGGGCAGATATTGGCCGAAGAAATGCCGGTCAAGGAAAGCTCGCCCCGAATTGGGAAGGCCTTTACCAAGTGTCGGCCAAGACGGGCAAAGGGGGCGTACATCTTGCAGAATGTAGACGGAGTCATCATTCAAAATACTTGGAATGCAGCAAATCTTAGGAGATATTTCACTTGAAAGTTTGTAAAAATGTCATGCTATTGCTTGAACAATGAATAAAGAATCAAATGAGCGGGACAATCTTTTTCCCTACGGGGTTTTTTATCGAGGCCCGCTCGCTCGTCATTTGAATAGCGATGGTGTTTCTTATTTTGTTTCTTTTTAAAAGATGTTGATCGATACAATAACCAATTACCTCTTAAGCGAGTTAAGTTCAAACCGAGTTTGATAAACTGCTTAGGAGGAAACTTAAGCGATCTTAAGTACGAACACACCCGGTAAACGAGCTAAATCTCAAGTAGAAACTTGGTAAGCTATTTACAGGGATCCCTATGAAGATCGGCCCAACGAGGGCTGAAGCAGAATTATAAGGCCCGTAGGACACGAGCTAAGTAAATCAACTTAGAAACAGTAAAGATAGTTAACATTAAAGTCTGCCCGGAGAAAGCCGGGCTCCAAAAAGCTTAAATGCGATCATAGAGGCGTGCGGGTTCCATAAAGATTACAAGAAAACAAAGTACACTGGTTGAAAATACAAAAAAGGGCGAGTCCCTCAGGACGGCTGTAGATGACTGTTTCTTCTTGGATGACGTTCTCATGCTCATCTTTCTCCGCAAGACGAACGATTTGGCCGTTCCTCAAAAAATGATCGTTGCTCACGATCTCAGGGTTGATCTCCAAAGAAGGATAGCAATATTGGATCTGAGCAACAGCCTCATCGAAGCGCCCTTTGGCGATTGAAATAGTCATGTCCTCCAAGGCCTCTAGCTCGCCCTTAGCCTGATCCCGTTCGTCCTCGACGGCCTTCACGGTTTCCTTCAGACCGACCACCTGCTCCTCCAGCTGATTCACCTTGGTAGATTGCGCGGTCAAACCGGCAGTAGCGGTGGCAAGTTTGGCTTCAGCATCTACCTTGGCAATTATGGCCGCGTCTCGTTCGGAAGTGACCAACCCAAGTGCATTCTTCGTCGGTAGGAGGGCGACCTCAGCATCCTCAAGCTTTTTCTTGGTACTCTCGAGTTCTGCCCGCAAATCTGTGATATGACCAAGAGCGGACTTATACTTGTCAGTTTTATCCAAGAGGTCACCCTCCAACCATAAGTTTCAATGGAGTAAGCACATACCTGCTTGACGGCTAGCTTCTTCAGATTTATAATGAGCAAGCTTATGAGAAGCAGCTTGAGTGATTTCTGCAACGAACAGCAGAGGGTCTGCTCGAAGGCGTTCCAAATCTACATCTTTAAGATCGTCCAAATCCAAGGACGACCTCCTCGATGTTTCTCTTCTTTTTTGGGGAGGATTAAGGTCAATCGCAACGGCGTCCACAGGATTCTGAGCCCGATCTCTCTTCTTAGAAGCTGAGTTCGTTCCTTGTTCGCAAACAGGAGGTCTATGATCGCCCTCAGCGTAGAGAGGTTGAGAAGGAGAAGCAAAGGTCACCCTCTTCTGCTTCCTTGACTTTGTCTTGGCCAAAAGGGCTTCAAAGCCTATGCCCGACATTTCAGCTGAAAAGAGAAAGGGTTAGAAGCAAGACGAAGTAAAAACGATCAAAGCTAACGAGCAAAAGAAAAAGTAAAAGCACACCAAGTTTATTTTTAGCTTGCTCAGACGTCCTAAGACTAGCAAATTTGTTGCAAGGAATAACCCCTTCGGGCAGCCAAGTAACCAAGGTCTCTAACATTAAGATGCTCTCAATATCGTAATCACTCAGCCTCCTCTGATGCCTATAGTGGATGGTGTCGCGGTCATAGTGTGAGTGCGACCAACCTAGAGGGAATTTCATCGAAGTAATATGACCTTCAGCGTCCACAGTTCCCACCATCTCCTTAGCCCGATCATTAATTGGAACGACCCAGAGGAAAGCATGCCTCCAAGGTTTGGCCGATTCACAGAAAGTTTTGAAGAGTCTGACCGTGCCCTTTCGCCCTTTCAAAGAAACTTGTTCCCATCGCCTGGGATTACTCTTCATCTCCACGGTACGACTAACATCAAATAGGGAGAAGAAAAGAAGACAATTCACTTCCCGGTCAAGAGCGGCCAATATTATCTCGAAGGATTTAACAAGCGCCCAAGCGTTGAATTGAAGTTGTGAGGGGGCGACCCCAAGGGTTCTCAGAACGCGTCTCTGGAAGAAGGTGAAGGGAGGTCGCACCCTCAAATCTCGGAGAACATTGGTGTACATGATAAATTTTACGGAGGTCGGGATCATAGCAGCATGCTCGTGAGCCGGCACACCCTCAGCAAGCCATTCCTGGTCGCCATAACCAATTAGCTTAGTAAAAACGGCAACATCTCATCACCTGGTGGGAAGACCGAACGCTCGTTGGTTATAGCGGAAGAAATCCACGAGCGCTCATTATCAAGCCTACCCCTCCAATCAGCACCTCATTGGTCGAAACGGGAGGAGGCGCAGGGTTCACTCTAAGAGATTGAACGGTGTCGACAGTGTTCGACGAGCAACCAGACGATGACGACATAGAGAGATCGGTGGAGGAGAAAGTCTCGGACGGAAGACCGCTCGCACCAGTGCCCCCAGAGAGAGCAGCAAACTCAGCCATCTGTGCAGATTGAAGGCCGGATATCCTCGCAGTCTTTTTTGTTCGCGCCACTGCCTTACTGATCAGTGCATTTTGATGCACATTCTTCTACTATTGTACTTAGGCATTTCTTTAGTTTGTTTTATTATTTTTACTATTTTATTGTGTTTTTATGTTTTAGTTTATTTTTGCCTTTATTTAATTTTCGTATTTTATTTTCAGCATTAGCGGTTATTTGATACCTGTCCACTGTGCAGACCATAACTTGAGCTACGGTAATCGGATTGACACATTCTGAGATGCGTTGGAAAGCTAAGAGAAAGAGCTACAAGTTTCCTGTTGAAGCCAAAAGCTTATTAGGAGTTCAGAAGTCTCAAATAATTCGTTGAAGTTCCAGACTTAATAAATATTTAGTTTTGGGCCGGTTTTTTTTATGTTTTTCGACCCGGTTGGGTTAAACCCGAATTCTTTGTTTTTGCCTATACCTAATAGCCGCGAGTACTGTTCACATCTCGTTTTTACTGTTCACAAATTATTTTTCGGGAGCTTGGTACGAAAACCGATGGAGAACTAATCACCTGGTTGATCTGCTGTATTCAGGTTCCGATACTTGAGATTAATATAACCTTGCAATTTAATTCCTATTCTTTTCAATTCTATTATATGTCTATCGTTTGCTTAATTCGATTTGTCATAGAATAGTTTTGTTTGGTTCGATTGATTTATGTTCCCTAATTTTGATTGCGTGTTACCGTTTGCTTAATCCGTTAATTCGCTTTATTCTTAACCGTTTGCTTAATTTGGTAAACAGGAAACACACTTCTTATAATATCATTCTCGCTTGTTGAATGTTGTTGTGATCGAACAGGAATAGGATCCGCTTAGGATAGTGAAGGTATAACAATCGATGATAGGTAGGAACCGAATCAGTAGATTAGCTTATTTTATAATCACTTAATTTATAATCACTTTCTGTTAATTGTTTTCTGAATCAAAACCTAAAACCCCCATTTTTCCAGTCAGTTGGTTAATTCATACAAGAATCCTTGAGAAACGATACTCGAGTTGTAATTACCGTAAACTACATTTTAAAATTACTCGTTTTGATCCGTGCGCGACAGCGGATCAAATTGGCGCCGTTGCCGGGGATTCTTGTTGTTATTAACTAATTTTAGAGTCATAGGTTTAGTGTTCTTGCGTTTAAGCCCTAGTTTCCTCACGGTTTTGGCCAATTCGCGGCTTAGTGTCAAAAATCCGGTTTTCGGGAAAATTGTGTCCGTTTCAAAATCTGTTCCGTGCAATTTGAGCAGAAAAATCGTGCGATCATTAGTCCCCTACTCTTAGAAAGAGTACGGGATTTCACCCTCAAATTGCCAAATTCCTCTTTTTCTATTTTTTATGAATTTTTTACTGTTTTCATAGTTTCGAAAAATTCCAAAAAAATTCTCAAAATTCTTATTTCACTTAATTAGATTAAATTTTGTGTTTTTGTATTTTTCTGAATTTATTTTAATCATATCCCTTCTTTCGTTTTGTTTCTGCCTATTAGGGAAATTGTTGGCATTTTCACATTTGTTGCTGCATTGCTGCATTAGTCCTGGCTATTAGGTTTGCTTGTTCTGACATGTTTGATTTTGATCCTGAAGTTGAAAGAACCTTGCACACACGCCGCAGAGCAAATCGGGCTAGCACTAGTTCACCACCCGTTATCGATTCTGATTCTGACTATTTGCATAGCTTATTTGATTCTGATTTTGAACTTGCTTTTGATAACATGGCTGAACAAAGAACACTAAGGCAGCTTGCTGCCCCTGATGTGAACTATAATGGTTTATGTATTGATTATCCTGAAGCTGATGCACCCTTTGAATTGAAATCTGGTTTAATACACTTGTTGCCAAAGTTTAATGGTCTTGCAGGTGAGGATCCGCATAAGCATTTGAAAGAATTCCAGGTTGTGTGTTCTACACCATTGAGGCCTGAAGGAATCACTGAAGATCACATCAAGCTCAGAGCCTTTCCATTCTCATTGCAAGGTGCGGCAAAAGATTGGATATATTACCTTGAACCGAATTCTATCACAAGCTGGAATGCTCTGAAAAGAGTGTTCTTAGAAAGATACTTTCCTGCCTCCAGAGCTGCATCAATCAGAAAACAGATATGTGGCATTAGACAGGACGATGAGTAATTAGCTGAGTACTGGGAGAGATTCAAGCAGTTAGTATCCAGTTGTCCCCAACACCAGATCACCGAGCAGTTACTTATCCAGTACTTCTATGAGGGATTGTTACCGATGGATAGAAACATTCTTGATGCTGCTAGCGGTGGAGCACTTGTTGATAAAACTCCAACTGCTGCTAAAGCCTTGATTGAAAACATGTCTCTCAACTCCCAACAGTTCACCACTAGAAACAATTCTGTCCAAACCAAAGGTGTGTACGAGATTCGAGTTTCTTCCAACAATGCTTTAGAAACAAGAATTGACGAGCTTACTTCTTTAGTGAAACGGCTGGCAGTAGGTAAGACTCAAGCAACAAACTTGTGTGGTATTTGTACTTCTCCTGAACACCCGACCGATACATGTCCTATTTTGCAAGATGAGTCGATCACTGAGTTGCCTCAAGCTTATGCAGCAAACCTTTACAATCAAGGCAACAATCAGAACAGGTACAACATTCCTGACCTGTCCACTAACAAATACCATCCCAATTGGAGGAACCATCCAAACCTTCGATATGGGAATCAACAGTCCAGCCAACAACAAAACCCTCCCCAAGTGACCAACCCTGCACCTTCCGGACCTTCATTAGAGGATCTTGTCAAGCAAATGGCTGTCAACAATCTCCAGTTCCAACAAAGATCTGATTCTAGCATTCAGACCTTGCAGACACAGATTGGACAGCTTGCCACTTCAATGAATGCCATGCAGCAAGCCCAAGGATCGAACCAACTTCCTGCCCAAACAGTTTTGAATCCAAAAGGCCCTAATGTGAGTGCAATTTCCTTGAGATCCGGAAAAGTTGTAGAACCAGCCCCAGACAAAAATAAAAAAATTCTTGAGGTAACACCTTCTTCACCTGAACCCTCTTCTGTTGTGGTAGAAACTGAAAAAGATAAACAGAAGGAGTATGTACCACCAGTCCCTTTCCCACATAGAGTACTGAAAAATACAAGGACTGATGAGGGAGACAAAGAAAGAGAGATTTTGGATGTATTCAAAAAGGTTGCGGTAAACATTCCGCTTCTTGATGTGATTAAGCAGGTTCCGAAGTACGCAAAGTTCCTGAAAGATTTGTGTACACACAAAAGGAGGTTGAAGGGAAATGAGAGAGTCAACTTGGGAAGAAATGTTTCTGCTTTCATTCAGCCTAAGCCTTCATCTGAAAAAGCTACAGGCGAGCAAAATGTTTTAGCTCTCACTCAGGTCATGGCACAAAAGTGCAAGGATCCAGGAACTTTTCTATTCCTTGTACCATCGGGGATAGTAAATTTGAGAATTGCATGCTTGATTTAGGAGCGGGAATTAATGTTATGCCTACTTCTGTTTATAATAACCTTAATCTTGGTCCTTTGCAGCATACAGGTTTAATCATTCAGCTGGCGAACAGAAGCAATGCCCGCCCCACCGGAGTAGTGGAAGATGTCCTTGTTCAAGTTAATGACTTAATTTTTCCCGCAGATTTTTATATTCTGGACATGGAAGGAGAAACTAAGTCAAGCAGGGCTCCCATCATTTTAGGCAGACCGTTCATGAAAACGGCGAAAACAAAAATTGATGTTGATGATGGAACCATGTCCATGGAATTTGGTGACATTGTCGCAAAATTTAACATTTTCGATGCTATGAAATATCCCTTGGAAGAGCATTCCGTTTTTCATATTGAATTGATCTCTGAGTTGGTTGATGACACTTGTTCTGAATTGTTTTCACTTGATTTTCCATCTTTATCTGGTTTTGATGATGTTTACTCATGTGATGATTGTACTGACACTAACCTTTGTGTTGTATGTGCTGAGATTGATGCTGCCTTGCAGGGTAACATTTTTTCTACAGGTGAAGTTGTCGATGAAGCTGTTTATGCAGTTGAAGCTCTCGACACCCCGGCTGCCCCAAGCACTCCATCCATTGAGCAACCACCTTCCCTGGAGCTGAAACAACTCCCTGCGAATCTGAAATATGCTTATTTAGAGAGTAATGAAAAACTCCCGGTTATAATATCTTCTAACCTTGATTTCGATAAAGAAAGTAAGCTTTTGCAGGTTTTGAGGAAGAATAAAAAGGCGATTGGGTGGACATTGGCTGACATCCCAGGTATTAGTCCCTCAATGTGTATGCACAGGATTTTACTTGAGGATGGTGCTAAAACAGTAAGGCAGCCCCAAAGGAGGCTTAATCCTTTGATCCTCGATGTTGTGAAGAAAGAGGTAACCAAACTCTTGCAAGCAGGTATCATTTACCCTATCTCTGACAGTAAATGGGTAAGCCCAGTGCAGATTGTACCTAAGAAATCTGGACTCACGGTGGTAAAAAATGAAAAGAATGAACTTGTCCCCACTAGAGTTCAGAATAGCTGGAGAGTTTGTATTGATTACAGGAGATTGAACCAGGCTACTAGAAAGGATCACTTTCCTTTACCGTTCATTGACCAAATGCTTGAACGACTTGCTGGTAAATCACATTATGGTTTTCTTGATGGCTTTTCAGGTTACTTTCAAATTCATATTGCACCTGAAGATCAAGAAAAGACTACTTTTACGTGCCCATTCGGCACATTTACTTACAGGAGGATGCCTTTTGGTCTTTGCAATGCTCCTGGCACTTTCCAGCGATGCATGATTAGCATTTTTGCTGATTTTATTGAAAATTGCATGGAAGTGTTTATGGATGATTTCACTGTTTATGGTTCTTCATTTGATGCATGTTTGAGCAGTTTAAATATGGTTTTAGAGAGATGCATCGAAACTGACCTTGTTTTAAATTATGAAAAATGCCATTTTATGGTTGAACAGGGAATTGTTTTAGGTCACATAATCTCTGAAAAAGGAATTTCTGTAGACCTTGCTAAGATTGATGTGATTTCTACATTGCCTTACCCATCTTGCATTCGCGAGATTCGTTCTTTTCTTGGTCATGCAGGTTTTTACAGGCGTTTCATTAAGGATTTCAGCAAGATAGCTCTTCCGCTGTCCAACTTGTTGAAGAATGACGTCACTTTCAACTTCAATGACAATTGCAAAAAAGCATTAGACTTCTTGAAGAAAGCATTGACCTCAGCTCCCATCATCCAGCCCCCTAACTGGACCCTCCCTTTTGAGATTATGTGTGATGCTTCTAACTATGCTGTTGGGGCGGTCCTTGCACAAAGAGTTGACAAGGCTGCCCATGTTATTTACTATGCTTCTAGGACTTTAGATTCTGCACAGTCTAATTACACCACCACTGAAAAGGAACTTCTAGCTATTGTTTTTGCTCTTGATAAATTCAGATCATATTTGCTAGGTTCCAAGGTTGTTGTTTTTACTGACCATGCAGCTTTAAAGTACTTGTTGAAGAAGCCAGAAGCAAAACCGAGATTGATTCGGTGGATGTTGTTACTCCAAGAGTTTAATGTGGAGATTAAAGATAAAAGTGGAGCTGAGAACTTGGTGGCTGATCACTTGAGCAGGATAGAGAGGGATGAAGATCCTTTTCCCATTCAGGATGACTTTCCTGATGAGCAGCTTTTACTTATGCATGGAGTTACTCCTTGGTTTGCTGATATTGTTAATTATCTTGTTGCTGGTGTTTTTCCTACAGGTGCATCCAGGACACAAATTCACAAACTCAAGAGTGATGCCAAATATTATGTTTGGGATGATCCATATCTTTGGAAGTTTGGTAGTGATCAGGTAATTAGGAGATGTGTCCCCGACTACGAGATTGAATCTATTTTGCATCTTTCTCATGCTTCTCAAGTAGGGGGGCACTTTGGTCCTCAAAGGACTGCAAGGAAAGTCTTAGACTCAGGTTTCTATTGGCCCACTATTTTTAAAGATGCCTATGAGACTTACCGCACTTGTAAAGAGTGTCAGATAGAAGGTACAGCCATCACTCGTAAGAGTGAAATGCCTCAGCAACCTATGCTTTTCTGTGAGGTATTTGATGTATGGGGAATCGACTTCATGGGTCCCTTTCCTATATCATTTGGTTTTCTCTACATTTTGCTTGCTGTTGATTATGTTTCAAAGTGGGTGGAAGCTATCCCCACTAGGACTAATGATTCTAGAGTTGTTGCAGATTTTGTCAGGTCCAATATCTTTTGCAGGTTTGGAATACCCCGAGCTATCATAAGTGACCAGGGCACTCATTTCTGTAATCGCACCATGGAAGCTTTGCTCCGGAAGTATGGAGTTGTGCACAGAGTCTCTACTGCATATCACCCACAAACTAATGGGCAAGCTGAGATCTCAAACAAGGAGATCAAACAGGTTTTAGAGAAAATGGTGCAGCCAAACAGGAAGGACTGGAGCCGCCGTCTAGAAGACGCACTTTGGGCTCAAAGAACAGCTTTCAAGACACCAATAGGGATGTCTCCCTATCGACTTGTTTTTGGTAAGGCATGTCACCTTCCTGTAGAGATAGAACACCGTGCTTATTGGGCGGTAAAGAGTTGTAATTTGGAGATGCAACAAGCAGGTATTGAAAGAAAACTCCAATTACAACAGCTTGAAGAACTTAGGCTAGAGGCTTATGAAAGCTCTAGGATTTATAAAGAGAAAACTAAGCACTTCCATGATAAAATGATTTCTAGGAAGGAATTCTCTGTGGGCCAACAGGTTTTACTGTTTAACTCCCGCCTTAAGCTTATGGCTGGGAAACTTCGATCCAAGTGGATTGGCCCTTTTGTTGTTACTAATGTTTTTCCTCATGGTGCAGTAGAAATAAAAAGTGTAGGTACTGACAAAACCTTCAAGGTCAATGGGCAGCGCCTGAAGCTATTCCATGAAAGTTCGGTGCATGAAGATGCACCCATAGAAGAGCTTTCCTTGGAAAAGCCCACCTACTCTGCAACTTGACCAGGGAGCACCTTTTCCTTTCTCTCACTCTTATTTAATAATTATGTCCTTTCATTGAGGACAATGCATGTTTTAAGTGTGGGGGAGGGAACCATTTTTTTTGTGTTGTTTTCAGTTTTCTCTGTTTTGGTTTTGTTTCTTAAAAAAAAAAGAAAAAAAAATTGCATGCTTTTCTTTGGTTTTTGAATTACAATTATGAGTATTGTTCTTAGTTCTCTTGACTAGAGCCTTGTGATGTGATGTGAAAAAATTTGCTGTGCATTCTTAGTATGATAGATAAGACTAAACTCTGAGTTGTACATCATTAGTAGCAGATCATTAACCCTTGTGAGTTTTGAGCCTTATATGGATACCATACAAAAATCCATCTCTTTCTTTCTTGTGTGAACCACTCATGTCTGTTAGTCTCTAGAACTTGAATTGACTCTTTTTGATACTTTTTGTTTACTTGTGCACACTGATATGATAAAGGCAACTCGTTTTTTTCGTTTTTTTAGCCACTTAGCCAAAAGCCAACCCTGAACAATGTCATCCCTTTGTTTGAAAACCCCTTTGAGCCTATTTATCCGTTTTTTTTGTGATTAACTCATTACAAGCCGAAAAGTGAAAAACAAAATTATCACCCTAATCAAGGGTTGAAAGAGTCTTGTGTGGAGTTGTGTGGGGTTGAAGTTTATTTTTGTGATGTTCCAAATGTTGGCAGAGAAAAAAAAAAGAAAAAAAAAGAAAAATAGAAAAAAAAAAGATGAAAAATAAAATAAAATAGAGAAGGATGTCAATACATAGCCCTTCTGGAAAAAAAAGGGAAGAATAAAGGAAAAGGAGAAGAGAAATAAGTTGTGAGGTTGTTGTTTGAAAGCAATTGAGGTATCCTGTAGTTCAACTCCCGCAATCCTTTCAATTTTCTTTTAACCCTTTGATTTTTAGCCTAGTACCCCCTTAGGATTTATCTCACCCTTACCTTGGCCAAGTTACAACCGAATTAAAGTCCTTTTGATCTTTGTGTGCATGTATTTAAATTGTAGATGTTAGAGTCTTTTCAAGCTTATGGTAGTACTGACTTTCATGTTGTGCTTTGAGTGTAAACAGTTAACCTAAACACTTGAGAGTTGAGTGAATTTTATCCTGTGAGGATCTTGCTGCTTTTGATGTACTTTTTGGTAATCTGTTTTCCTATTTACTTTGAATGTCACAAAGAGTTGCTCACTAACACCATATTCTTGAAGCTTAGATTTAGAATTCTGCTTGTACCTTGTATCTTGAATACTTTTGGAAATGCATGCTCTGTTTTGTTTTTGTTTTTTCTGAAGTTACTATTTTGCTCGGAGTGCAAAAGTTCAAGTGTGGGGGAATTTGATCAGTGCATTTTGATGCACATTCTTCTACTATTGTACTTAGGCATTTCATTAGTTCGTTTTATTATTTTTACTATTTTATTTTGTTTTTATGTTTTAGTTTATTTTTGCCTTTATTTAATTTTCGTATTTTATTTTCAGCATTAGCGGTTATTTGATACCTGTCCACTGTGCAGACCATAACTTGAGCTACGGTAATCGGATTGACGCATTCTGAGATGCGTTGGAAAGCTAAGAGAAAGAGCTACAAGTTTTCTGTTGAAGCCAAAAGCTTATTAGGTGTTCAGATGTCTCAAATAATTCGTTGAAGTTCCAGACTTAATAAATATTTAGTTTTGGGCCGGTTTTTTTTTATGTTTTTCGACCCGGTTGGGTTAAACCCGAATTCTTTGTTTTTGCCTATACCTAATAGCCGCGAGTACTGTTCATATCTCTTTTACTGTTCACAAATTATTTTTCGGGAGCTTGGTACGAAAACCGATGGAGAACTAATCACCTGGTTGATCTGCTGTATTCAGGTTCCGATACTTGAGATTAATATAACCTTGCAATTTAATTCCTATTCTTTTCAATTCTATTATATGTCTATCGTTTGCTTAATTCGATTTGTCATAGAATAGTTTTGTTTGGTTCAATTGATTTATGTTCCCTAATTTTGATTGCGTGTTACCGTTTGCTTAATTCATTAATTCGCTTTATTCTTAACCGTTTGCTTAATTCGGTAAACAGGAAACATACTTCTTATAATATCATTCTCGCTTGTTGAATGTTGTTGTGATCGAACAGGAATAGGATCCGCTTAGGATAGTGAAGGTATAACAATCGATGATAGGTAGGAACCGAATCAGTAGATTAGCTTATTTTATAATCACTTAATTTATAATCACTTTCTGTTAATTATTTTCTGAATCAAAACCTAAAACCCCCATTTTTCCAGTCAGTTGGTTAATTCATACAAGAATCCTTGAGAAACGATACTCGAGTTGTCGTTACCGTAAACTACATTTTAAAATTACTCGTTTTGATCCGTGCGCGACAGCGGATCAAATTGGCGCCGTTGCCGGGGATTCTTGTTGTTATTAACTAATTTTAGAGTCATAGGTTTAGTGTTCTTGCGTTTAAGCCCTAGTTTCCTCACGGTTTTGGCCAATTCGCGGCTTAGTGTCAAAAATCTGGTTTTCGGGAAAATTGTGTCCGTTTCAAAATCTGTTCCGTGCAATTTGAGTAGAAAAATCGTGCGATCATTAGTCCCCTACTCTTAGAAAGAGTACGGGATTTCACCCTCAAATTGCCAAATTCCTCTTTTTCTATTTTTTATGAATTTTTTACTGTTTTCATAGTTTCGAAAAATTCCAAAAAAATTCTCAAAATTCTTATTTCACTTAATTAGATTAAATTTTGTGTTTTTGTATTTTTCTGAATTTATTTTAATCATATCCCTTCTTTCGTTTTGTTTCTGCCTATTAGGGAAATTGTTGGCATTTTCACATTTGTTGCTGCATTGCTGCATTAGTCCTGGCTATTAGGTTTGCTTGTTCTGACATGTTTGATTTTGATCCTGAAGTTGAAAGAACCTTGCACACACGCCGCAGAGCAAATCGGGCTAGCACTAGTTCACCACCCGTTATCGATTCTGATTCTGACTATTTGCATAGCTTATTTGATTCTGATTTTGAACTTGCTTTTGATAACATGGCTGAACAAAGAACACTAAGGCAGCTTGCTGCCCCTGATGTGAACTATAATGGTTTATGTATTGATTATCCTGAAGCTGATGCACCCTTTGAATTGAAATCTGGTTTAATACACTTGTTGCCAAAGTTTAATGGTCTTGCAGGTGAGGATCCGCATAAGCATTTGAAAGAATTCCAGGTTGTGTGTTCTACACCATTGAGGCCTGAAGGAATCACTGAAGATCACATCAAGCTCAGAGCCTTTCCATTCTCATTGCAAGGTGCGGCAAAAGATTGGATATATTACCTTGAACCGAATTCTATCACAAGCTGGAATGCTCTGAAAAGAGTGTTCTTAGAAAGATACTTTCCTGCCTCCAGAGCTGCATCAATCAGAAAACAGATATGTGGCATTAGACAGGACGATGAGTAATTAGCTGAGTACTGGGAGAGATTCAAGCAGTTAGTATCCAGTTGTCCCCAACACCAGATCACCGAGCAGTTACTTATCCAGTACTTCTATGAGGGATTGTTACCGATGGATAGAAACATTCTTGATGCTGCTAGCGGTGGAGCACTTGTTGATAAAACTCCAACTGCTGCTAAAGCCTTGATTGAAAACATGTCTCTCAACTCCCAACAGTTCACCACTAGAAACAATTCTGTCCAAACCAAAGGTGTGTACGAGATTCGAGTTTCTTCCAACAATGCTTTAGAAACAAGAATTGACGAGCTTACTTCTTTAGTGAAACGGCTGGCAGTAGGTAAGACTCAAGCAACAAACTTGTGTGGTATTTGTACTTCTCCTGAACACCCGACCGATACATGTCCTATTTTGCAAGATGAGTCGATCACTGAGTTGCCTCAAGCTTATGCAGCAAACCTTTACAATCAAGGCAACAATCAGAACAGGTACAACATTCCTGACCTGTCCACTAACAAATACCATCCCAATTGGAGGAACCATCCAAACCTTCGATATGGGAATCAACAGTCCAGCCAACAACAAAACCCTCCCCAAGTGACCAACCCTGCACCTTCCGGACCTTCATTAGAGGATCTTGTCAAGCAAATGGCTGTCAACAATCTCCAGTTCCAACAAAGAACTGATTCTAGCATTCAGACCTTGCAGACACAGATTGGACAGCTTGCCACTTCAATGAATGCCATGCAGCAAGCCCAAGGATCGAACCAACTTCCTGCCCAAACAGTTTTGAATCCAAAAGGCCCTAATGTGAGTGCAATTTCCTTGAGATCCGGAAAAGTTGTAGAACCAGCCCCAGACAAAAATAAAAAAATTCTTGAGGTAACACCTTCTTCACCTGAACCCTCTTCTGTTGTGGTAGAAACTGAAAAAGATAAACAGAAGGAGTATGTACCACCAGTCCCTTTCCCACATAGAGTACTGAAAAATACAAGGACTGATGAGGGAGACAAAGAAAGAGAGATTTTGGATGTATTCAAAAAGGTTGCGGTAAACATTCCGCTTCTTGATGTGATTAAGCAGGTTCCGAAGTACGCAAAGTTCCTGAAAGATTTGTGTACACACAAAAGGAGGTTGAAGGGAAATGAGAGAGTCAACTTGGGAAGAAATGTTTCTGCTTTCATTCAGCCTAAGCCTTCATCTGAAAAAGCTACAGGCGAGCAAAATGTTTTAGCTCTCACTCAGGTCATGGCACAAAAGTGCAAGGATCCAGGAACTTTTCTATTCCTTGTACCATCGGGGATAGTAAATTTGAGAATTGCATGCTTGATTTAGGAGCGGGAATTAATGTTATGCCTACTTCTGTTTATAATAACCTTAATCTTGGTCCTTTGCAGCATACAGGTTTAATCATTCAGCTGGCGAACAGAAGCAATGCCCGCCCCACCGGAGTAGTGGAAGATGTCCTTGTTCAAGTTAATGACTTAATTTTTCCCGCAGATTTTTATATTCTGGACATGGAAGGAGAAACTAAGTCAAGCAGGGCTCCCATCATTTTAGGCAGACCGTTCATGAAAACGGCGAAAACAAAAATTGATGTTGATGATGGAACCATGTCCATGGAATTTGGTGACATTGTCGCAAAATTTAACATTTTCGATGCTATGAAATATCCCTTGGAAGAGCATTCCGTTTTTCATATTGAATTGATCTCTGAGTTGGTTGATGACACTTGTTCTGAATTGTTTTCACTTGATTTTCCATCTTTATCTGGTTTTGATGATGTTTACTCATGTGATGATTGTACTGACACTAACCTTTGTGTTGTATGTGCTGAGATTGATGCTGCCTTGCAGGGTAACATTTTTTCTACAGGTGAAGTTGTCGATGAAGCTGTTTATGCAGTTGAAGCTCTCGACACCCCGGCTGCCCCAAGCACTCCATCCATTGAGCAACCACCTTCCCTGGAGCTGAAACAACTCCCTGCGAATCTGAAATATGCTTATTTAGAGAGTAATGAAAAACTCCCGGTTATAATATCTTCTAACCTTGATTTCGATAAAGAAAGTAAGCTTTTGCAGGTTTTGAGGAAGAATAAAAAGGCGATTGGGTGGACATTGGCTGACATCCCAGGTATTAGTCCCTCAATGTGTATGCACAGGATTTTACTTGAGGATGGTGCTAAAACAGTAAGGCAGCCCCAAAGGAGGCTTAATCCTTTGATCCTCGATGTTGTGAAGAAAGAGGTAACCAAACTCTTGCAAGCAGGTATCATTTACCCTATCTCTGACAGTAAATGGGTAAGCCCAGTGCAGATTGTACCTAAGAAATCTGGACTCACGGTGGTAAAAAATGAAAAGAATGAACTTGTCCCCACTAGAGTTCAGAATAGCTGGAGAGTTTGTATTGATTACAGGAGATTGAACCAGGCTACTAGAAAGGATCACTTTCCTTTACCGTTCATTGACCAAATGCTTGAACGACTTGCTTGTAAATCACATTATGGTTTTCTTGATGGCTTTTCAGGTTACTTTCAAATTCATATTGCACCTGAAGATCAAGAAAAGACTACTTTTACGTGCCCATTCGGCACATTTACTTACAGGAGGATGCCTTTTGGTCTTTGCAATGCTCCTGGCACTTTCCAGCGATGCATGATTAGCATTTTTGCTGATTTTATTGAAAATTGCATGGAAGTGTTTATGGATGATTTCACTGTTTATGGTTCTTCATTTGATGCATGTTTGAGCAGTTTAAATATGGTTTTAGAGAGATGCATCGAAACTGACCTTGTTTTAAATTATGAAAAATGCCATTTTATGGTTGAACAGGGAATTGTTTTAGGTCACATAATCTCTGAAAAAGGAATTTCTGTAGACCCTGCTAAGATTGATGTGATTTCTACATTGCCTTACCCATCTTGCATTCGCGAGATTCGTTCTTTTCTTGGTCATGCAGGTTTTTACAGGCGTTTCATTAAGGATTTCAGCAAGATAGCTCTTCCGCTGTCCAACTTGTTGAAGAATGACGTCACTTTCAACTTCAATGACAATTGCAAAAAAGCATTAGACTTCTTGAAGAAAGCATTGACCTCAGCTCCCATCATCCAGCCCCCTGACTGGACCCTCCCTTTTGAGATTATGTGTGATGCTTCTAACTATGCTGTTGGGGCGGTCCTTGCACAAAGAGTTGACAAGGCTGCCCATGTTATTTACTATGCTTCTAGGACTTTAGATTCTGCACAGTCTAATTACACCACCACTGAAAAGGAACTTCTAGCTATTGTTTTTGCTCTTGATAAATTCAGATCATATTTGCTAGGTTCCAAGGTTGTTGTTTTTACTGACCATGCAGCTTTAAAGTACTTGTTGAAGAAGCCAGAAGCAAAACCGAGATTGATTCGGTGGATGTTGTTACTCCAAGAGTTTAATGTGGAGATTAAAGATAAAAGTGGAGCTGAGAACTTGGTGGCTGATCACTTGAGCAGGATAGAGAGGGATGAAGATCCTTTTCCCATTCAGGATGACTTTCCTGATGAGCAGCTTTTACTTATGCATGGAGTTACTCCTTGGTTTGCTGATATTGTTAATTATCTTGTTGCTGGTGTTTTTCCTACAGGTGCATCCAGGACACAAATTCACAAACTCAAGAGTGATGCCAAATATTATGTTTGGGATGATCCATATCTTTGGAAGTTTGGTAGTGATCAGGTAATTAGGAGATGTGTCCCCGACTACGAGATTGAATCTATTTTGCATCTTTCTCATGCTTCTCAAGTAGGGGGGCACTTTGGTCCTCAAAGGACTGCAAGGAAAGTCTTAGACTCAGGTTTCTATTGGCCCACTATTTTTAAAGATGCCTATGAGACTTACCGCACTTGTAAAGAGTGTCAGATAGCAGGTACAGCCATCACTCGTAAGAGTGAAATGCCTCAGCAACCTATGCTTTTCTGTGAGGTATTTGATGTATGGGGAATCGACTTCATGGGTCCCTTTCCTATATCATTTGGTTTTCTCTACATTTTGCTTGCTGTTGATTATGTTTCAAAGTGGGTGGAAGCTATCCCCACTAGGACTAATGATTCTAGAGTTGTTGCAGATTTTGTCAGGTCCAATATCTTTTGCAGGTTTGGAATACCCCGAGCTATCATAAGTGACCAGGGCACTCATTTCTGTAATCGCACCATGGAAGCTTTGCTCCGGAAGTATGGAGTTGTGCACAGAGTCTCTACTGCATATCACCCACAAACTAATGGGCAAGCTGAGATCTCAAACAAGGAGATCAAACAGGTTTTAGAGAAAATGGTGCAGCCAAACAGGAAGGACTGGAGCCGCCGTCTAGAAGACGCACTTTGGGCTCAAAGAACAGCTTTCAAGACACCAATAGGGATGTCTCCCTATCGACTTGTTTTTGGTAAGGCATGTCACCTTCCTGTAGAGATAGAACACCGTGCTTATTGGGCGGTAAAGAGTTGTAATTTGGAGATGCAACAAGCAGGTATTGAAAGAAAACTCCAATTACAACAGCTTGAAGAACTTAGGCTAGAGGCTTATGAAAGCTCTAGGATTTATAAAGAGAAAACTAAGCACTTCCATGATAAAATGATTTCTAGGAAGGAATTCTCTGTGGGCCAACAGGTTTTACTGTTTAACTCCCGCCTTAAGCTTATGGCTGGGAAACTTCGATCCAAGTGGATTGGCCCTTTTGTTGTTACTAATGTTTTTCCTCATGGTGCAGTAGAAATAAAAAGTGTAGGTACTGACAAAACCTTCAAGGTCAATGGGCAGCGCCTGAAGCTATTCCATGAAAGTTCGGTGCATGAAGATGCACCCATAGAAGAGCTTTCCTTGGAAAAGCCCACCTACTCTGCAACTTGACCAGGGAGCACCTTTTCCTTTCTCTCACTCTTATTTAATAATTATGTCCTTTCATTGAGGACAATGCATGTTTTAAGTGTGGGGGAGGGAACCATTTTTTTTGTGTTGTTTTCAGTTTTCTCTGTTTTGGTTTTGTTTCTTAAAAAAAAAAGAAAAAAAAATTGCATGCTTTTCTTTGGTTTTTGAATTACAATTATGAGTATTGTTCTTAGTTCTCTTGACTAGAGCCTTGTGATGTGATGTGAAAAAATTTGCTGTGCATTCTTAGTATGATAGATAAGACTAAACTCTGAGTTGTACATCATTAGTAGCAGATCATTAACCCTTGTGAGTTTTGAGCCTTATATGGATACCATACAAAAATCCATCTCTTTCTTTCTTGTGTGAACCACTCATGTCTGTTAGTCTCTAGAACTTGAATTGACTCTTTTTGATACTTTTTGTTTACTTGTGCACACTGATATGATAAAGGCAACTCGTTTTTTTCGTTTTTTTAGCCACTTAGCCAAAAGCCAACCCTGAACAATGTCATCCCTTTGTTTGAAAACCCCTTTGAGCCTATTTATCCGTTTTTTTTGTGATTAACTCATTACAAGCCGAAAAGTGAAAAACAAAATTATCACCCTAATCAAGGGTTGAAAGAGTCTTGTGTGGAGTTGTGTGGGGTTGAAGTTTATTTTTGTGATGTTCCAAATGTTGGCAGAGAAAAAAAAAAGAAAAAAAAAGAAAAATAGAAAAAAAAAAGATGAAAAATAAAATAAAATAGAGAAGGATGTCAATACATAGCCCTTCTGGAAAAAAAAGGGAAGAATAAAGGAAAAGGAGAAGAGAAATAAGTTGTGAGGTTGTTGTTTGAAAGCAATTGAGGTATCCTGTAGTTCAACTCCCGCAATCCTTTCAATTTTCTTTTAACCCTTTGATTTTTAGCCTAGTACCCCCTTAGGATTTATCTCACCCTTACCTTGGCCAAGTTACAACCGAATTAAAGTCCTTTTGATCTTTGTGTGCATGTATTTAAATTGTAGATGTTAGAGTCTTTTCAAGCTTATGGTAGTACTGACTTTCATGTTGTGCTTTGAGTGTAAACAGTTAACCTAAACACTTGAGAGTTGAGTGAATTTTATCCTGTGAGGATCTTGCTGCTTTTGATGTACTTTTTGGTAATCTGTTTTCCTATTTACTTTGAATGTCACAAAGAGTTGCTCACTAACACCATATTCTTGAAGCTTAGATTTAGAATTCTGCTTGTACCTTGTATCTTGAATACTTTTGGAAATGCATGCTCTGTTTTGTTTTTGTTTTTTCTGAAGTTACTATTTTGCTCGGAGTGCAAAAGTTCAAGTGTGGGGGAATTTGATCAGTGCATTTTGATGCACATTCTTCTACTATTGTACTTAGGCATTTCATTAGTTCGTTTTATTATTTTTAATATTTTATTTTGTTTTTATGTTTTAGTTTATTTTTGCCTTTATTTAATTTTCGTATTTTATTTTCAGCATTAGCGGTTATTTGATACCTGTCCACTGTGCAGACCATAACTTGAGCTACGGTAATCGGATTGACGCATTCTGAGATGCGTTGGAAAGCTAAGAGAAAGAGCTACAAGTTTTCTGTTGAAGCCAAAAGCTTATTAGGTGTTCAGATGTCTCAAATAATTCGTTGAAGTTCCAGACTTAATAAATATTTAGTTTTGGGCCGGTTTTTTTTTATGTTTTTCGACCCGGTTGGGTTAAACCCGAATTCTTTGTTTTTGCCTATACCTAATAGCCGCGAGTACTGTTCATATCTCTTTTACTGTTCACAAATTATTTTTCGGGAGCTTGGTACGAAAACCGATGGAGAACTAATCACCTGGTTGATCTGCTGTATTCAGGTTCCGATACTTGAGATTAATATAACCTTGCAATTTAATTCCTATTCTTTTCAATTCTATTATATGTCTATCGTTTGCTTAATTCGATTTGTCATAGAATAGTTTTGTTTGGTTCAATTGATTTATGTTCCCTAATTTTGATTGCGTGTTACCGTTTGCTTAATTCGTTAATTCGCTTTATTCTTAACCGTTTGCTTAATTCGGTAAACAGGAAACATACTTCTTATAATATCATTCTCGCTTGTTGAATGTTGTTGTGATCGAACAGGAATAGGATCCGCTTAGGATAGTGAAGGTATAACAATCGATGATAGGTAGGAACCGAATCAGTAGATTAGCTTATTTTATAATCACTTAATTTATAATCACTTTCTGTTAATTATTTTCTGAATCAAAACCTAAAACCCCCATTTTTCCAGTCAGTTGGTTAATTCATACAAGAATCCTTGAGAAACGATACTCGAGTTGTCGTTACCGTAAACTACATTTTAAAATTACTCGTTTTGATCCGTGCGCGACAGCGGATCAAATTGGCGCCGTTGCCGGGGATTCTTGTTGTTATTAACTAATTTTAGAGTCATAGGTTTAGTGTTCTTGCGTTTAAGCCCTAGTTTCCTCACGGTTTTGGCCAATTCGCGGCTTAGTGTCAAAAATCCGGTTTTCGGGAAAATTGTGTCCGTTTCAAAATCTGTTCCGTGCAATTTGAGTAGAAAAATCGTGCGATCATTAGTCCCCTACTCTTAGAAAGAGTATGGGATTTCACCCTCAAATTGCCAAATTCCTCTTTTTCTATTTTTTATGAATTTTTTACTGTTTTCATAGTTTCGAAAAATTCCAAAAAAATTCTCAAAATTCTTATTTCACTTAATTAGATTAAATTTTGTGTTTTTGTATTTTTCTGAATTTATTTTAATCATATCCCTTCTTTCGTTTTGTTTCTGCCTATTAGGCAAATTGTTGGCATTTTCACATTTGTTGCTGCATTGCTGCATTAGTCCTGGCTACTAGGTCTGCTTGTTCTGACATGTTTGATTTTGATCCTGAAGTTGAAAGAACCTTGCACACACGCCGCAGAGCAAATCGGGCTAGCACTAGTTCACCACCCGTTATCGATTCTGATTCTGACTATTTGCATAGCTTATTTGATTCTGATTTTGAACTTGCTTTTGATAACATGGCTGAACAAAGAACACTAAGGCAGCTTGCTGCCCCTGATGTGAACTATAATGGTTTATGTATTGATTATCCTGAAGCTGATGCACCCTTTGAATTGAAATCTGGTTTAATACACTTGTTGCCAAAGTTTAATGGTCTTGCAGGTGAGGATCCGCATAAGCATTTGAAAGAATTCCAGGTTGTGTGTTCTACACCATTGAGGCCTGAAGGAATCACTGAAGATCACATCAAGCTCAGAGCCTTTCCATTCTCATTGCAAGGTGCGGCAAAAGATTGGATATATTACCTTGAACCGAATTCTATCACAAGCTGGAATGCTCTGAAAAGAGTGTTCTTAGAAAGATACTTTCCTGCCTCCAGAGCTGCATCAATCAGAAAACAGATATGTGGCATTAGACAGGACGATGAGTAATTAGCTGAGTACTGGGAGAGATTCAAGCAGTTAGTATCCAGTTGTCCCCAACACCAGATCACCGAGCAGTTACTTATCCAGTACTTCTATGAGAGATTGTTACCGATGGATAGAAACATTCTTGATGCTGCTAGCGGTGGAGCACTTGTTGATAAAACTCCAACTGCTGCTAAAGCCTTGATTGAAAACATGTCTCTCAACTCCCAACAGTTCACCACTAGAAACAATTCTGTCCAAACCAAAGGTGTGTACGAGATTCGAGTTTCTTCCAACAATGCTTTAGAAACAAGAATTGACGAGCTTACTTCTTTAGTGAAACGGCTGGCAGTAGGTAAGACTCAAGCAACAAACTTGTGTGGTATTTGTACTTCTCCTGAACACCCGACCGATACATGTCCTATTTTGCAAGATGAGTCGATCACTGAGTTGCCTCAAGCTTATGCAGCAAACCTTTACAATCAAGGCAACAATCAGAACAGGTACAACATTCCTGACCTGTCCACTAACAAATACCATCCCAATTGGAGGAACCATCCAAACCTTCGATATGGGAATCAACAGTCCAGCCAACAACAAAACCCTCCCCAAGTGACCAACCCTGCACCTTCCGGACCTTCATTAGAGGATCTTGTCAAGCAAATGGCTGTCAACAATCTCCAGTTCCAACAAAGATCTGATTCTAGCATTCAGACCTTGCAGACACAGATTGGACAGCTTGCCACTTCAATGAATGCCATGCAGCAAGCCCAAGGATCGAACCAACTTCCTGCCCAAACAGTTTTGAATCCAAAAGGCCCTAATGTGAGTGCAATTTCCTTGAGATCCGGAAAAGTTGTAGAACCAGCCCCAGACAAAAATAAAAAAATTCTTGAGGTAACACCTTCTTCACCTGAACCCTCTTCTGTTGTGGTAGAAACTGAAAAAGATAAACAGAAGGAGTATGTACCACCAGTCCCTTTCCCACATAGAGTACTGAAAAATACAAGGACTGATGAGGGAGACAAAGAAAGAGAGATTTTGGATGTATTCAAAAAGGTTGCGGTAAACATTCCGCTTCTTGATGTGATTAAGCAGGTTCCGAAGTACGCAAAGTTCCTGAAAGATTTGTGTACACACAAAAGGAGGTTGAAGGGAAATGAGAGAGTCAACTTGGGAAGAAATGTTTCTGCTTTCATTCAGCCTAAGCCTTCATCTGAAAAAGCTACAGGCGAGCAAAATGTTTTAGCTCTCACTCAGGTCATGGCACAAAAGTGCAAGGATCCAGGAACTTTTCTATTCCTTGTACCATCGGGGATAGTAAATTTGAGAATTGCATGCTTGATTTAGGAGCGGGAATTAATGTTATGCCTACTTCTGTTTATAATAACCTTAATCTTGGTCCTTTGCAGCATACAGGTTTAATCATTCAGCTGGCGAACAGAAGCAATGCCCGCCCCACCGGAGTAGTGGAAGATGTCCTTGTTCAAGTTAATGACTTAATTTTTCCCGCAGATTTTTATATTCTGGACATGGAAGGAGAAACTAAGTCAAGCAGGGCTCCCATCATTTTAGGCAGACCGTTCATGAAAACGGCGAAAACAAAAATTGATGTTGATGATGGAACCATGTCCATGGAATTTGGTGACATTGTCGCAAAATTTAACATTTTCGATGCTATGAAATATCCCTTGGAAGAGCATTCCGTTTTTCATATTGAATTGATCTCTGAGTTGGTTGATGACACTTGTTCTGAATTGTTTTCACTTGATTTTCCATCTTTATCTGGTTTTGATGATGTTTACTCATGTGATGATTGTACTGACACTAACCTTTGTGTTGTATGTGCTGAGATTGATGCTGCCTTGCAGGGTAACATTTTTTCTACAGGTGAAGTTGTCGATGAAGCTGTTTATGCAGTTGAAGCTCTCGACACCCCGGCTGCCCCAAGCACTCCATCCATTGAGCAACCACCTTCCCTGGAGCTGAAACAACTCCCTGCGAATCTGAAATATGCTTATTTAGAGAGTAATGAAAAACTCCCGGTTATAATATCTTCTAACCTTGATTTCGATAAAGAAAGTAAGCTTTTGCAGGTTTTGAGGAAGAATAAAAAGGCGATTGGGTGGACATTGGCTGACATCCCAGGTATTAGTCCCTCAATGTGTATGCACAGGATTTTACTTGAGGATGGTGCTAAAACAGTAAGGCAGCCCCAAAGGAGGCTTAATCCTTTGATCCTCGATGTTGTGAAGAAAGAGGTAACCAAACTCTTGCAAGCAGGTATCATTTACCCTATCTCTGACAGTAAATGGGTAAGCCCAGTGCAGATTGTACCTAAGAAATCTGGACTCACGGTGGTAAAAAATGAAAAGAATGAACTTGTCCCCACTAGAGTTCAGAATAGCTGGAGAGTTTGTATTGATTACAGGAGATTGAACCAGGCTACTAGAAAGGATCACTTTCCTTTACCGTTCATTGACCAAATGCTTGAACGACTTGCTGGTAAATCACATTATGGTTTTCTTGATGGCTTTTCAGGTTACTTTCAAATTCATATTGCACCTGAAGATCAAGAAAAGACTACTTTTACGTGCCCATTCGGCACATTTACTTACAGGAGGATGCCTTTTGGTCTTTGCAATGCTCCTGGCACTTTCCAGCGATGCATGATTAGCATTTTTGCTGATTTTATTGAAAATTGCATGGAAGTGTTTATGGATGATTTCACTGTTTATGGTTCTTCATTTGATGCATGTTTGAGCAGTTTAAATATGGTTTTAGAGAGATGCATCGAAACTGACCTTGTTTTAAATTATGAAAAATGCCATTTTATGGTTGAACAGGGAATTGTTTTAGGTCACATAATCTCTGAAAAAGGAATTTCTGTAGACCCTGCTAAGATTGATGTGATTTCTACATTGCCTTACCCATCTTGCATTCGCGAGATTCGTTCTTTTCTTGGTCATGCAGGTTTTTACAGGCGTTTCATTAAGGATTTCAGCAAGATAGCTCTTCCGCTGTCCAACTTGTTGAAGAATGACGTCACTTTCAACTTCAATGACAATTGCAAAAAAGCATTAGACTTCTTGAAGAAAGCATTGACCTCAGCTCCCATCATCCAGCCCCCTGACTGGACCCTCCCTTTTGAGATTATGTGTGATGCTTCTAACTATGCTGTTGGGGCGGTCCTTGCACAAAGAGTTGACAAGGCTGCCCATGTTATTTACTATGCTTCTAGGACTTTAGATTCTGCACAGTCTAATTACACCACCACTGAAAAGGAACTTCTAGCTATTGTTTTTGCTCTTGATAAATTCAGATCATATTTGCTAGGTTCCAAGGTTGTTGTTTTTACTGACCATGCAGCTTTAAAGTACTTGTTGAAGAAGCCAGAAGCAAAACCGAGATTGATTCGGTGGATGTTGTTACTCCAAGAGTTTAATGTGGAGATTAAAGATAAAAGTGGAGCTGAGAACTTGGTGGCTGATCACTTGAGCAGGATAGAGAGGGATGAAGATCCTTTTCCCATTCAGGATGACTTTCCTGATGAGCAGCTTTTACTTATGCATGGAGTTACTCCTTGGTTTGCTGATATTGTTAATTATCTTGTTGCTGGTGTTTTTCCTACAGGTGCATCCAGGACACAAATTCACAAACTCAAGAGTGATGCCAAATATTATGTTTGGGATGATCCATATCTTTGGAAGTTTGGTAGTGATCAGGTAATTAGGAGATGTGTCCCCGACTACGAGATTGAATCTATTTTGCATCTTTCTCATGCTTCTCAAGTAGGGGGGCACTTTGGTCCTCAAAGGACTGCAAGGAAAGTCTTAGACTCAGGTTTCTATTGGCCCACTATTTTTAAAGATGCCTATGAGACTTACCGCACTTGTAAAGAGTGTCAGATAGCAGGTACAGCCATCACTCGTAAGAGTGAAATGCCTCAGCAACCTATGCTTTTCTGTGAGGTATTTGATGTATGGGGAATCGACTTCATGGGTCCCTTTCCTATATCATTTGGTTTTCTCTACATTTTGCTTGCTGTTGATTATGTTTCAAAGTGGGTGGAAGCTATCCCCACTAGGACTAATGATTCTAGAGTTGTTGCAGATTTTGTCAGGTCCAATATCTTTTGCAGGTTTGGAATACCCCGAGCTATCATAAGTGACCAGGGCACTCATTTCTGTAATCGCACCATGGAAGCTTTGCTCCGGAAGTATGGAGTTGTGCACAGAGTCTCTACTGCATATCACCCACAAACTAATGGGCAAGCTGAGATCTCAAACAAGGAGATCAAACAGGTTTTAGAGAAAATGGTGCAGCCAAACAGGAAGGACTGGAGCCGCCGTCTAGAAGACGCACTTTGGGCTCAAAGAACAGCTTTCAAGACACCAATAGGGATGTCTCCCTATCGACTTGTTTTTGGTAAGGCATGTCACCTTCCTGTAGAGATAGAACACCGTGCTTATTGGGCGGTAAAGAGTTGTAATTTGGAGATGCAACAAGCAGGTATTGAAAGAAAACTCCAATTACAACAGCTTGAAGAACTTAGGCTAGAGGCTTATGAAAGCTCTAGGATTTATAAAGAGAAAACTAAGCACTTCCATGATAAAATGATTTCTAGGAAGGAATTCTCTGTGGGCCAACAGGTTTTACTGTTTAACTCCCGCCTTAAGCTTATGGCTGGGAAACTTCGATCCAAGTGGATTGGCCCTTTTGTTGTTACTAATGTTTTTCCTCATGGTGCAGTAGAAATAAAAAGTGTAGGTACTGACAAAACCTTCAAGGTCAATGGGCAGCGCCTGAAGCTATTCCATGAAAGTTCGGTGCATGAAGATGCACCCATAGAAGAGCTTTCCTTGGAAAAGCCCACCTACTCTGCAACTTGACCAGGGAGCACCTTTTCCTTTCTCTCACTCTTATTTAATAATTATGTCCTTTCATTGAGGACAATGCATGTTTTAAGTGTGGGGGAGGGAACCATTTTTTTTGTGTTGTTTTCAGTTTTCTCTGTTTTGGTTTTGTTTCTTAAAAAAAAAAGAAAAAAAAATTGCATGCTTTTCTTTGGTTTTTGAATTACAATTATGAGTATTGTTCTTAGTTCTCTTGACTAGAGCCTTGTGATGTGATGTGAAAAAATTTGCTGTGCATTCTTAGTATGATAGATAAGACTAAACTCTGAGTTGTACATCATTAGTAGCAGATCATTAACCCTTGTGAGTTTTGAGCCTTATATGGATACCATACAAAAATCCATCTCTTTCTTTCTTGTGTGAACCACTCATGTCTGTTAGTCTCTAGAACTTGAATTGACTCTTTTTGATACTTTTTGTTTACTTGTGCACACTGATATGATAAAGGCAACTCGTTTTTTCGTTTTTTTTAGCCACTTAGCCAAAAGCCAACCCTGAACAATGTCATCCCTTTGTTTGAAAACCCCTTTGAGCCTATTTATCCGTTTTTTTTGTGATTAACTCATTACAAGCCGAAAAGTGAAAAACAAAATTATCACCCTAATCAAGGGTTGAAAGAGTCTTGTGTGGAGTTGTGTGGGGTTGAAGTTTATTTTTGTGATGTTCCAAATGTTGGCAGAGAAAAAAAAAAGAAAAAAAAAGAAAAATAGAAAAAAAAAGATGAAAAATAAAATAAAATAGAGAAGGATGTCAATACATAGCCCTTCTGGAAAAAAAAGGGAAGAATAAAGGAAAAGGAGAAGAGAAATAAGTTGTGAGGTTGTTGTTTGAAAGCAATTGAGGTATCCTGTAGTTCAACTCCCGCAATCCTTTCAATTTTCTTTTAACCCTTTGATTTTTAGCCTAGTACCCCCTTAGGATTTATCTCACCCTTACCTTGGCCAAGTTACAACCGAATTAAAGTCCTTTTGATCTTTGTGTGCATGTATTTAAATTGTAGATGTTAGAGTCTTTTCAAGCTTATGGTAGTACTGACTTTCATGTTGTGCTTTGAGTGTAAACAGTTAACCTAAACACTTGAGAGTTGAGTGAATTTTATCCTGTGAGGATCTTGCTGCTTTTGATGTACTTTTTGGTAATCTGTTTTCCTATTTACTTTGAATGTCACAAAGAGTTGCTCACTAACACCATATTCTTGAAGCTTAGACTTAGAATTCTGCTTGTACCTTGTATCTTGAATACTTTTGGAAATGCATGCTCTGTTTTGTTTTTGTTTTTTCTGAAGTTACTATTTTGCTCGGAGTGCAAAAGTTCAAGTGTGGGGGAATTTGATCAATGCATTTTGATGCACATTCTTCTACTATTGTACTTAGGCATTTCATTAGTTCGTTTTATTATTTTTACTATTTTATTTTGTTTTTATGTTTTAGTTTATTTTTGCCTTTATTTAATTTTCGTATTTTATTTTCAGCATTAGCGGTTATTTGATACCTGTCCACTGTGCAGACCATAACTTGAGCTACGGTAATCAGATTGACGCATTCTGAGATGCGTTGGAAAGCTAAGAGAAAGAGCTACAAGTTTTCTGTTGAAGCCAAAAGCTTATTAGGTGTTCAGAAGTCTCAAATAATTCGTTGAAGTTCCAGACTTAATAAATATTTAGTTTTGGGCCGGTTTTTTTTTATGTTTTTCGACCCGGTTGGGTTAAACCCGAATTCTTTGTTTTTGCCTATACCTAATAGCCGCGAGTACTGTTCATATCTCTTTTACTGTTCACAAATTATTTTTCGGGAGCTTGGTACGAAAACCGATGGAGAACTAATCACCTGGTTGATCTGCTGTATTCAGGTTCCGATACTTGAGATTAATATAACCTTGCAATTTAATTCCTATTCTTTTCAATTCTATTATATGTCTATCGTTTGCTTAATTCGATTTGTCATAGAATAGTTTTGTTTGGTTCGATTGATTTATGTTCCCTAATTTTGATTGCGTGTTACCGTTTGCTTAATCCGTTAATTCGCTTTATTCTTAACCGTTTGCTTAATTCGGTAAACAGGAAACATACTTCTTATAATATCATTCTCGCTTGTTGAATGTTGTTGTGATCGAACAGGAATAGGATCCACTTAGGATAGTGAAGTTATAACAATCGATGATAGGTAGGAACCGAATCAGTAGATTAGCTTATTTTATAATCACTTAATTTATAATCACTTTCTGTTAATTGTTTTCTGAATCAAAACCTAAAACCCCCATTTTTCCAGTCAGTTGGTTAATTCATACAAGAATCCTTGAGAAACGATACTCGAGTTGTCGTTACCGTAAACTACATTTTAAAATTACTCGTTTTGATCCGTGCGCGACAGCGGATCAAATTGGCGCCGTTGCCGGGGATTCTTGTTGTTATTAACTAATTTTAGAGTCATAGGTTTAGTGTTCTTGCGTTTAAGCCCTAGTTTCCTCACGGTTTTGGCCAATTCGCGGCTTAGTGTCAAAAATCCGGTTTTCGGGAAAATTGTGTCCGTTTCAAAATCTGTTCCGTGCAATTTGAGTAGAAAAATCGTGCGATCATTAGTCCCCTACTCTTAGAAAGAGTACGGGATTTCACCCTCAAATTGCCAAATTCCTCTTTTTCTATTTTTTATGAATTTTTTACTGTTTTCATAGTTTCGAAAAATTCCAAAAAAATTCTCAAAATTCTTATTTCACTTAATTAGATTAAATTTTGTGTTTTTGTATTTTTCTGAATTTATTTTAATCATATCCCTTCTTTCGTTTTGTTTCTGCCTATTAGGGAAATTGTTGGCATTTTCACATTTGTTGCTGCATTGCTGCATTAGTCCTGGCTACTAGGTCTGCTTGTTCTGACATGTTTGATTTTGATCCTGAAGTTGAAAGAACCTTGCACACACGCCGCAGAGCAAATCGGGCTAGCACTAGTTCACCACCCGTTATCGATTCTGATTCTGACTATTTGCATAGCTTATTTGATTCTGATTTTGAACTTGCTTTTGATAACATGGCTGAACAAAGAACACTAAGGCAGCTTGCTGCCCCTGATGTGAACTATAATGGTTTATGTATTGATTATCCTGAAGCTGATGCACCCTTTGAATTGAAATCTGGTTTAATACACTTGTTGCCAAAGTTTAATGGTCTTGCAGGTGAGGATCCGCATAAGCATTTGAAAGAATTCCAGGTTGTGTGTTCTACACCATTGAGGCCTGAAGGAATCACTGAAGATCACATCAAGCTCAGAGCCTTTCCATTCTCATTGCAAGGTGCGGCAAAAGATTGGATATATTACCTTGAACCGAATTCTATCACAAGCTAGAATGCTCTGAAAAGAGTGTTCTTAGAAAGATACTTTCCTGCCTCCAGAGCTGCATCAATCAGAAAACAGATATGTGGCATTAGACAGGACGATGAGTAATTAGCTGAGTACTGGGAGAGATTCAAGCAGTTAGTATCCAGTTGTCCCCAACACCAGATCACCGAGCAGTTACTTATCCAGTACTTCTATGAGGGATTGTTACCGATGGATAGAAACATTCTTGATGCTGCTAGCGGTGGAGCACTTGTTGATAAAACTCCAACTGCTGCTAAAGCCTTGATTGAAAACATGTCTCTCAACTCCCAACAGTTCACCACTAGAAACAATTCTGTCCAAACCAAAGGTGTGTACGAGATTCGAGTTTCTTCCAACAATGCTTTAGAAACAAGAATTGACGAGCTTACTTCTTTAGTGAAACGGCTGGCAGTAGGTAAGACTCAAGCAACAAACTTGTGTGGTATTTGTACTTCTCCTGAACACCCGACCGATACATGTCCTATTTTGCAAGATGAGTCGATCACTGAGTTGCCTCAAGCTTATGCAGCAAACCTTTACAATCAAGGCAACAATCAGAACAGGTACAACATTCCTGACCTGTCCACTAACAAATACCATCCCAATTGGAGGAACCATCCAAACCTTCGATATGGGAATCAACAGTCCAGCCAACAACAAAACCCTCCCCAAGTGACCAACCCTGCACCTTCCGGACCTTCATTAGAGGATCTTGTCAAGCAAATGGCTGTCAACAATCTCCAGTTCCAACAAAGAACTGATTCTAGCATTCAGACCTTGCAGACACAGATTGGACAGCTTGCCACTTCAATGAATGCCATGCAGCAAGCCCAAGGATCGAACCAACTTCCTGCCCAAACAGTTTTGAATCCAAAAGGCCCTAATGTGAGTGCAATTTCCTTGAGATCCGGAAAAGTTGTAGAACCAGCCCCAGACAAAAATAAAAAAATTCTTGAGGTAACACCTTCTTCACCTGAACCCTCTTCTGTTGTGGTAGAAACTGAAAAAGATAAACAGAAGGAGTATGTACCACCAGTCCCTTTCCCACATAGAGTACTGAAAAATACAAGGACTGATGAGGGAGACAAAGAAAGAGAGATTTTGGATGTATTCAAAAAGGTTGCGGTAAACATTCCGCTTCTTGATGTGATTAAGCAGGTTCCGAAGTACGCAAAGTTCCTGAAAGATTTGTGTACACACAAAAGGAGGTTGAAGGGAAATGAGAGAGTCAACTTGGGAAGAAATGTTTCTGCTTTCATTCAGCCTAAGCCTTCATCTGAAAAAGCTACAGGCGAGCAAAATGTTTTAGCTCTCACTCAGGTCATGGCACAAAAGTGCAAGGATCCAGGAACTTTTCTATTCCTTGTACCATCGGGGATAGTAAATTTGAGAATTGCATGCTTGATTTAGGAGCGGGAATTAATGTTATGCCTACTTCTGTTTATAATAACCTTAATCTTGGTCCTTTGCAGCATACAGGTTTAATCATTCAGCTGGCGAACAGAAGCAATGCCCGCCCCACCGGAGTAGTGGAAGATGTCCTTGTTCAAGTTAATGACTTAATTTTTCCCGCAGATTTTTATATTCTGGACATGGAAGGAGAAACTAAGTCAAGCAGGGCTCCCATCATTTTAGGCAGACCGTTCATGAAAACGGCGAAAACAAAAATTGATGTTGATGATGGAACCATGTCCATGGAATTTGGTGACATTGTCGCAAAATTTAACATTTTCGATGCTATGAAATATCCCTTGGAAGAGCATTCCGTTTTTCATATTGAATTGATCTCTGAGTTGGTTGATGACACTTGTTCTGAATTGTTTTCACTTGATTTTCCATCTTTATCTGGTTTTGATGATGTTTACTCATGTGATGATTGTACTGACACTAACCTTTGTGTTGTATGTGCTGAGATTGATGCTGCCTTGCAGGGTAACATTTTTTCTACAGGTGAAGTTGTCGATGAAGCTGTTTATGCAGTTGAAGCTCTCGACACCCCGGCTGCCCCAAGCACTCCATCCATTGAGCAACCACCTTCCCTGGAGCTGAAACAACTCCCTGCGAATCTGAAATATGCTTATTTAGAGAGTAATGAAAAACTCCCGGTTATAATATCTTCTAACCTTGATTTCGATAAAGAAAGTAAGCTTTTGCAGGTTTTGAGGAAGAATAAAAAGGCGATTGGGTGGACATTGGCTGACATCCCAGGTATTAGTCCCTCAATGTGTATGCACAGGATTTTACTTGAGGATGGTGCTAAAACAGTAAGGCAGCCCCAAAGGAGGCTTAATCCTTTGATCCTCGATGTTGTGAAGAAAGAGGTAACCAAACTCTTGCAAGCAGGTATCATTTACCCTATCTCTGACAGTAAATGGGTAAGCCCAGTGCAGATTGTACCTAAGAAATCTGGACTCACGGTGGTAAAAAATGAAAAGAATGAACTTGTCCCCACTAGAGTTCAGAATAGCTGGAGAGTTTGTATTGATTACAGGAGATTGAACCAGGCTACTAGAAAGGATCACTTTCCTTTACCGTTCATTGACCAAATGCTTGAACGACTTGCTGGTAAATCACATTATGGTTTTCTTGATGGCTTTTCAGGTTACTTTCAAATTCATATTGCACCTGAAGATCAAGAAAAGACTACTTTTACGTGCCCATTCGGCACATTTACTTACAGGAGGATGCCTTTTGGTCTTTGCAATGCTCCTGGCACTTTCCAGCGATGCATGATTAGCATTTTTGCTGATTTTATTGAAAATTGCATGGAAGTGTTTATGGATGATTTCACTGTTTATGGTTCTTCATTTGATGCATGTTTGAGCAGTTTAAATATGGTTTTAGAGAGATGCATCGAAACTGACCTTGTTTTAAATTATGAAAAATGCCATTTTATGGTTGAACAGGGAATTGTTTTAGGTCACATAATCTCTGAAAAAGGAATTTCTGTAGACCCTGCTAAGATTGATGTGATTTCTACATTGCCTTACCCATCTTGCATTCGCGAGATTCGTTCTTTTCTTGGTCATGCAGGTTTTTACAGGCGTTTCATTAAGGATTTCAGCAAGATAGCTCTTCCGCTGTCCAACTTGTTGAAGAATGACGTCACTTTCAACTTCAATGACAATTGCAAAAAAGCATTAGACTTCTTGAAGAAAGCATTGACCTCAGCTCCCATCATCCAGCCCCCTAACTGGACCCTCCCTTTTGAGATTATGTGTGATGCTTCTAACTATGCTGTTGGGGCGGTCCTTGCACAAAGAGTTGACAAGGCTGCCCATGTTATTTACTATGCTTCTAGGACTTTAGATTCTGCACAGTCTAATTACACCACCACTGAAAAGGAACTTCTAGCTATTGTTTTTGCTCTTGATAAATTCAGATCATATTTGCTAGGTTCCAAGGTTGTTGTTTTTACTGACCATGCAGCTTTAAAGTACTTGTTGAAGAAGCCAGAAGCAAAACCGAGATTGATTCGGTGGATGTTGTTACTCCAAGAGTTTAATGTGGAGATTAAAGATAAAAGTGGAGCTGAGAACTTGGTGGCTGATCACTTGAGCAGGATAGAGAGGGATGAAGATCCTTTTCCCATTCAGGATGACTTTCCTGATGAGCAGCTTTTACTTATGCATGGAGTTACTCCTTGGTTTGCTGATATTGTTAATTATCTTGTTGCTGGTGTTTTTCCTACAGGTGCATCCAGGACACAAATTCACAAACTCAAGAGTGATGCCAAATATTATGTTTGGGATGATCCATATCTTTGGAAGTTTGGTAGTGATCAGGTAATTAGGAGATGTGTCCCCGACTACGAGATTGAATCTATTTTGCATCTTTCTCATGCTTCTCAAGTAGGGGGGCACTTTGGTCCTCAAAGGACTGCAAGGAAAGTCTTAGACTCAGGTTTCTATTGGCCCACTATTTTTAAAGATGCCTATGAGACTTACCGCACTTGTAAAGAGTGTCAGATAGCAGGTACAGCCATCACTCGTAAGAGTGAAATGCCTCAGCAACCTATGCTTTTCTGTGAGGTATTTGATGTATGGGGAATCGACTTCATGGGTCCCTTTCCTATATCATTTGGTTTTCTCTACATTTTGCTTGCTGTTGATTATGTTTCAAAGTGGGTGGAAGCTATCCCCACTAGGACTAATGATTCTAGAGTTGTTGCAGATTTTGTCAGGTCCAATATCTTTTGCAGGTTTGGAATACCCCGAGCTATCATAAGTGACCAGGGCACTCATTTCTGTAATCGCACCATGGAAGCTTTGCTCCGGAAGTATGGAGTTGTGCACAGAGTCTCTACTGCATATCACCCACAAACTAATGGGCAAGCTGAGATCTCAAACAGGGAGATCAAACAGGTTTTAGAGAAAATGGTGCAGCCAAACAGGAAGGACTGGAGCCGCCGTCTAGAAGACGCACTTTGGGCTCAAAGAACAGCTTTCAAGACACCAATAGGGATGTCTCCCTATCGACTTGTTTTTGGTAAGGCATGTCACCTTCCTGTAGAGATAGAACACCGTGCTTATTGGGTGGTAAAGAGTTGTAATTTGGAGATGCAACAAGCAGGTATTGAAAGAAAACTCCAATTACAACAGCTTGAAGAACTTAGGCTAGAGGCTTATGAAAGCTCTAGGATTTATAAAGAGAAAACTAAGCACTTCCATGATAAAATGATTTCTAGGAAGGAATTCTCTGTGGGCCAACAGGTTTTACTGTTTAACTCCCGCCTTAAGCTTATGGCTGGGAAACTTCGATCCAAGTGGATTGGCCCTTTTGTTGTTACTAATGTTTTTCCTCATGGTGCAGTAGAAATAAAAAGTGTAGGTACTGACAAAACCTTCAAGGTCAATGGGCAGCGCCTGAAGCTATTCCATGAAAGTTCGGTGCATGAAGATGCACCCATAGAAGAGCTTTCCTTGGAAAAGCCCACCTACTCTGCAACTTGACCAGGGAGCACCTTTTCCTTTCTCTCACTCTTATTTAATAATTATGTCCTTTCATTGAGGACAATGCATGTTTTAAGTGTGGGGGAGGGAACCATTTTTTTTGTGTTGTTTTCAGTTTTCTCTGTTTTGGTTTTGTTTCTTAAAAAAAAAAGAAAAAAAAATTGCATGCTTTTCTTTGGTTTTTGAATTACAATTATGAGTATTGTTCTTAGTTCCCTTGACTAGAGCCTTGTGATGTGATGTGAAAAAATTTGCTGTGCATTCTTAGTATGATAGATAAGACTAAACTCTGAATTGTACATCATTAGTAGCAGATCATTAACCCTTGTGAGTTTTGAGCCTTATATGGATATGATACAAAAATCCATCTCTTTCTTTCTTGTGTGAACCACTCATGTCTGTTAGTCTCTAGAACTTGAATTGACTCTTTTTGATACTTTTTGTTTACTTGTGCACACTGATATGATAAAGGCAACTCTTTTTTTTCATTTTTTTAGCCAGTTAGCCAAAAGCCAACCCTGAACAATGTCATCCCTTTGTTTGAAAACCCCTTTGAGCCTATTTATCCGTTTTTTTTGTGATTAACTCATTACAAGCCGAAAAGTGAAAAACAAAATTATCACCCTAATCAAGGGTTGAAAGAGTCTTGTGTGGAGTTGTGTGGGGTTGAAGTTTATTTTTGTGATGTTCCAAATGTTGGCAGAGAAAAAAAAAAGAAAAAAAAAGAAAAATAGAAAAAAAAAGATGAAAAATAAAATAAAATAGAGAAGGATGTCAATACATAGCCCTTCTGGAAAAAAAAGGGAAGAATAAAGGAAAAGGAGAAGAGAAATAAGTTGTGAGGTTGTTGTTTGAAAGCAATTGAGGTATCCTGTAGTTCAACTCCCGCAATCCTTTCAATTTTCTTTTAACCCTTTGATTTTTAGCCTAGTACCCCCTTAGGATTTATCTCACCCTTACCTTGGCCAAGTTACAACCGAATTAAAGTCCTTTTGATCTTTGTGTGCATGTATTTAAATTGTAGATGTTAGAGTCTTTTCAAGCTTATGGTAGTACTGACTTTCATGTTGTGCTTTGAGTGTAAACAGTTAACCTAAACACTTGAGAGTTGAGTGAATTTTATCCTGTGAGGATCTTGCTGCTTTTGATGTACTTTTTGGTAATCTGTTTTCCTATTTACTTTGAATGTCACAAAGAGTTGCTCACTAACACCATATTCTTGAAGCTTAGACTTAGAATTCTGCTTGTACCTTGTATCTTGAATACTTTTGGAAATGCATGCTCTGTTTTGTTTTTGTTTTTTCTGAAGTTACTATTTTGCTCGGAGTGCAAAAGTTCAAGTGTGGGGGAATTTGATCAGTGCATTTTGATGCACATTCTTCTACTATTGTACTTAGGCATTTCTTTAGTTTGTTTTATTAGTTTTACTATTTTATTTTGTTTTTATGTTTTAGTTTATTTTTGCCTTTATTTAATTTTCGTATTTTATTTTCAGCATTAGCGGTTATTTGATACCTGTCCACTGTGCAGACCATAACTTGAGCTACAGTAATCGAATTGACGCATTCTGAGATGCGTTGGAAAGCTAAGAGAAAGAGATACAAGTTTCCTGTTGAAGCGAAAAGCTGATTAGGAGTTTAGAAGTCTCAAATAATTCGTTGAAGTTCCAGACTTAATAAATATTTAGTTTTGGGCCGGTTTTTTTTATGTTTTTCGACCCGGTTGGGTTAAACCCGAATTCTTTGTTTTTGCCTATACCTAATAGCCGCGAGTACTGTTCATATCTCTTTTACTGTTCACAAATTATTTTTCGGGAGCTTGGTACGAAAACCGATGGAGAACTAATCACCTGGTTGATCTGCTGTATTCAGGTTCCGATACTTGAGATTAATATAACCTTGCAATTTAATTCCTATTCTTTTCAATTCTATTATATGTCTATCGTTTGCTTAATTCGATTTGTCATAGAATAGTTTTGTTTGGTTCGATTGATTTATGTTCCCTAATTTTGATTGCGTGTTACCGTTTGCTTAATCCGTTAATTCGCTTTATTCTTAACCGTTTGCTTAATTCGGTAAACAGGAAACATACTTCTTATAATATCATTCTCGCTTGTTGAATGTTGTTGTGATCGAACAGGAATAGGATCCACTTAGGATAGTGAAGTTATAACAATCGATGATAGGTAGGAACCGAATCAGTAGATTAGCTTATTTTATAATCACTTAATTTATAATCACTTTCTGTTAATTGTTTTCTGAATCAAAACCTAAAACCCCCCATTTTTCCAGTCAGTTGGTTAATTCATACAAGAATCCTTGAGAAACGATACTCGAGTTGTCGTTACCGTAAACTACATTTTAAAATTACTCGTTTTGATCCGTGCGCGACAGCGGATCACTTACCCTACAAGTAGAGGGAAGTCAGGCTCACCCAAAACGATGATTTGCAGAAGGGGGCGACAAGGTCGACCCCGAGCCTGACACCCCCTCCTTGCTCTACGCAACGAAGAGTTAAACTAAAGAAAAACGAGCAAAAAGCGCATACCTGGAGTAGGAGAAAAGTTCGGACTCAAGGTAGAAATCTCCTTGATGAGCAAAATCAAGCGACCGGACGAGTGAGATTGCCTGAGTTGGAAGTCGTGCACGGGCGAGCACCTGGCCAGAATAGAACAGTAAACCGTTGTTCGCCTCGAAAGCAAAAGTATGACCGTTTTCAGAGCTTCAGGAGTGAAGAATGAGGAGAGAGGGCAGCATATTTATAAGGTTTAGGGAGCAAGCAAGCGAAACGTCGTGACCTTTCACTTGCGCGCGTCTTGAAAAACCGAACCGTCATCATAACCAGGCGCCACCTTTTCGAATTTCGAGGCACCATTAACAATCCATGAAAGGACGTGAAACGTCGCTTCATGAAGATGCCACTGTCGCACGCTCGGAGCAGGACCTATCACTATTTCGAACGAACGACCAAACAACCTCCTGTCGTAAAGGAGCGAGCATCTGTACGGTCAAGATTCAAGCCTACGCCCGGTCAACGAACGACCTTGGCTTGGGGGGCAACTATTCCGGAATGGGCCGAAGCCCATTCCAGCGATTTTACCTGAGCCGGCCCAGCAATAAAGGGGCAAAGGAGCTGAGAGCTGGATCAACGGTCCCGGTTGGTCCGTACGAATAGATCCAACGCTTGAGAATCGCCCGCCAGCACTATAAAAGCATTAATGGCGTCAGTTGTCAGGTACACACGATTGATTGAGATCTATACTCTGCTCGTTCGCTCCTGACTTGGGCGTTGGAGTGTCTTCGCAGGTACACCCGCCCCCTGAAGTGGAGCTCGGAGCACGACTAAAAGAACATCAGAGATCTGATACCTGTGGAACAGCGATCAAGCACACCAGGGGTCAGATCAATATGAATTTCTGAGTGTTTGGATAGTATAGTAAAGTGTTACAGCAAAACTAAGTGTGGATAAAGATTCGTTTAATGGTCGGTATAGGAAAGAGACAAAGTATGATATAAAATAAGATAGGAGTGTTTGGATAGTATAGTCTAGTGTTACGGCACAACTAAGTGTTAAGTGGATAAGGATTCGTTTAATGGTCGGTATAGGAAAGAGACAAAGTATGATATAAAATAAGATAGGATAGGTAAGCTTTTTCTGTCATACACTGTTTAGTGAACAATGGACAACCAAAACAACACAAATGAAAATATAGAGAGAATGGGGACAGAGAAAGGAGAGAGAGAGAGGATAGAGAAGAAGGATGGGATTCATAGAGAGAGATAATTTATTGAGTAGGAAATAAAAATTGTATTTTTGTGTTTTTTTAGGGCGGGACAGAAAGTTATACTATGATTTTTGTGAGAGAATGAATTTGTGTTTTTATTCCGTCTCTTGCCCCTACTTTTGTCTAGTACCATGAATAGTTTTCAAATTAAACATAATACAACTAAAGTTTTTTTTTTTGACAAGCATAGTACAACTAAAGTTGTCAAGTCGAGTACCTTGCTTATTTGTTAGCAAATCAAACACACCCTAAGAGTATATTTCGAATCCACTACACTCCACTTTTTCTTACACATTCCTCATTCTTGGAAAGGACAAAAAAAATGGTTTTGGTATACGTCATATTGAGTTGTAAATATAAAATTTCAAGCTGGCATGACATCTCTTTAGAAGAAATTAAAAATTTAATTTAAAATTAATTTACTAATTTAACATTCTTATTTCTTTAAGATGATTTATGTTTTATATGATTTTCTGAGTGTTTGAATAGTATAGTCTAGTGTTACAACACAACTGTAAGTGTTAAGTGGATAAGGATTCATTTAAAGGTCGGTATAGGGAAGAGACAAAGTATGATATAAAATAAGATAGGAGTGTTTGGATAGTATAGTCTAGTGTTACGGCACAACTAAGTGTTAAGTGGATAAGGATTCATTTAATGGTCGGTATAGGAAAGAGACAAAGTATGATATAAAACAAGATAGGATAGGTAATTTTTTTTGTTATACATTGTTTAATGGACAATGGACAGCACAAATAACAAAAATGTGTCTTGGTACGTGTCAGATTGAGTTGTAAATATAAAATTTCAAGTTGGCTTGGCCTCTCTTTATAGAAGAATTTAAAAATGTAATTTGAAATTAATTTACTAATTTAACCTTCTTATTTCTTTATGATAATTTATGCTTTATATGAATTTCTGAGTGTTTGGATAGTATAGTAAAGTGTCACAGCACAACTAAGTGTGGATAAAGATTCGTCTAATGGTCGGTATAGGAAAGAGACAAAGTATGATATAGAATAAGATAGGATAGGTAAGCTTTTTCTGTTATACACTATTTAGGGAACAATGGACAACAAAAACAACACAAATGAAAACATAGAGAGAATGGGGACAGAAAAAGCAGAGAGAGAGAGGATAGAGAAGAAGGATGGAAGACATAGAGAGAGAAAATTTATTCAGTAGGAAATAAAAATTGTATTTTTGTGCTGTTTTAGTGTAGGACAGAAAGTTGTACTGTGATTTTTGTGAGAGAATGAATTTGTGTTTTTATTCCGTCTCTTGCCCCTACTTTTGTCTAGTACCATGACCAGTTTTCAAATTAAACATAATTCAACTAAAGTTGTCAAGTCGAGTACCTTGCTTTTTTGTTAGCAAATCAAACAATCCCTAAGAGTATATTTCGAATCCACTACACTCCACTTTTTATTACACATTCCTCATTCTTGGAAAGGACAAAAAAAATGGTTTTGGTATATGTCATATTGAGTTGTAAATATAAAATTTCAAGCTGGCATGACATCTCTTTAGAAGAACTTAAAAATCTAATTTAAAATCAATTTACTAATTTAACATTCTTATTTCTTTAAGATAATTTATGCTTTATATGATTTTCTAAGTGTTTGGATAGTATAGTCTAGTGTTACAACACATCTGTAAGTGGTAAGTGGATAAGGATTCGTTTAAAGGTCGGTATAGGGAAGAGGCAAAGTATGATATAAAATAAGATAGGATAGATAAACTTTTTTGTCATACACTGTTTAGTGGAAAATGGACAGCACAAACAACAAAAATGTGTCTTGGTACATGTCAGATTGAGTTGTAAATATAAAATTTCAAGTTGGCATGGCCTCTCTTTATAGAAGAATTTAAAAGTTTAACTTAAAATTAATTTACTGATTTAACCTTCTTATTTCTTTATGATAATTTATGCTTTATATGAATTTCTGAGTGTTTGGATCGTATAGTAAAGTGTTACAGCACAACTAAGTGTGGATAAAGATTCGTTTAATGGTCGGTATAGGAAAGAGACAAAGTATGATATAAAATAAGATAGGAGTGTTTGGATAGTATAGTCTAGTGTTACGGCACAACTAAGTGTTAAGTGGAAAAGGATTCATTTAATAGTCGGTATAGGAAAGAGACAAAGTATGATATAAAACAAGACACGATAGGTAAGCTTTTTTGTTATACACTGTTTAGTGGACAACATTGGACAGCACAAACAACAAAAATGTGTCTTGGTACGTGTTTACCGTGGTTTTTGGTAAACATCGCTAGTTTGAAATTTCTTCTGCTTGCAGGATCAACTAGTAAATCCTAAGACCATTTGTGTTAAAGTTTTTTCCAAAATTATGCGTGTTCTTGCGGATTCAAAGAAAAGAATGAAGATAACTGCCAGTTTCACGCGAAACCGTCAAATTTCTTCAAATAGGGACGAAGTGAAAACAAAGAAAAAATTGCAGAAAAGCAATAATGAAAGCAAATTAAAATGCATTAATTGAAAAGAGAGTTGGTACACAGATCATACATTCTTCTCTGACTCGTTTTCTCTGTAATGTGTTGGAAGTTAGAGCGTGAGAATCTGTAATGAGTTTGTGACCCTTTTTTCCTATGAGAAACTACTATTTATACAAGGAGGGAAAACACTAAACTAACTAACTGTACAGAGAATTTAAAAAAAAGAAAACTGCTTCAGCCTTCGACTAGGGTAACTGCCAGAACTTCGACGGCGAGCACTTGATTTTGACCTGCTATTGAATCCCAGCCTTCTTCTCGTCGAAATATCACCCTTCAATTCTTGTTAAGTCTAAGGCTTTGTCGAATTTGCCTTCTGATACAACTCTGCTGTGTCGAAACCAACACCTTCTTCTGAGAAAACCGAAGTCAAACCCCGTTGACTGCATTTAATTTAGTCTGTCGAAATTACAGGCTAACAAATTGCCCCCCAAAAATGTCTTTTTCGACCGAGGCTTTATGTAAGGCAGAAAAATTGACATTTTTGACGATTCCTTTTTAACTGCTCTGATGACGTCATTAACATCACATTGCAGCATTGATGAGACGTTTCAGTGAAATGTGCCTTTTGGCGCAACCGTTTCAGAGTTTGTGGGCCACGTTTTGCATTGGAACTCCCCACTACTCATTACGAGTAACTGCCCCTTAAAGAGAAACCCAACAACCTTCATCTGAAATGTGGTATGCTCACTCCCACCTTATTAGACGTAGCTGCTATCACTAGACTTCGACCAACGGGCGAGATCTTCGAACCCGACAGAGCTTCGGATACTTACAATTTCACTTTCCAGCGTGCCACTTTTGCTGGGTATATCGAAGATCAACACGTCCTCGATAGTGATGAGGTTTCTGATAAGGAACACATAGCTTTTCTTACTTTATGGTTGTCCCATTATATTTTCTGCTCTTCGTCACTTCAAGTTGCAAAGATGTATGTCAATTTGGCTACTCAGATTCATAATGGTCGAAATATCTGTCTTAGCAAACTTATCCTAGGGTCTCTTTACGAAGCTTTAGGAGATGGGGCCCTTGAAATGAAAAACTCAAAGCCTCAATCCTCTTTACTGATTTCTGGGCCTATCTGGTTGTTTCAAATGTGGTTTCTTGCCACTTTTGAATTGAGACTCCAATTGATCTGTCTCAAAGACTAAATCCGGATGGTCGAAAGAAGAAGTGTCGAAGGGATAAGACTTGCTCTCCTAAAACCTAGGGAAGTTGGTCAATCAAGTGAAGACCAATTCTCTGATACTTTTGACATGTTATTAAATTGCAAGTCTTTCACTCCTTCAGTGGCACCATTTGTACACAGAACCCATGGACCTCATTGGTTCCTCAAAAAATTTCCTGCAACACCCATCGACTCCGATGACGAACTCCATGAAATCTGGCGAGCCTATTTGACTCCTTGCTGGTTATCACTTAAGTAGCTCATTCAAACAACAATACTGTCAGTGACGATGCTTTGAGTGAACTGAAAAGTAAGAATCCTCTTGAAGCTTTGAACCTTATGTTGAGTAGTAGGAAATCTTCGACTAGACAAAGCTCTTCAACCACTTCTATGGGCGAAGCATCTGATAATTCCAAGGAAGACCTCCTCATGGAATTTCAAGCTAAAGTTCTTGAAGCTGACTTATTTCAAGCTATTGAGCACGACCACATGACTACCTTTGAAATTAAAGCTTTGTTGCGTAAACTCAATAATTCGACATCAGGCAAAGGTCTCATTGGCTTTATTGTTGAATTTGAGCCTCTCCTAGAGCAAATCACCTCAGACATCCAAAAGAGGAAAAACACTGCTGTACATAAAGCACGTGAAACCAAATTTCAACAAGAAGAATGGGCGTCTGTCGAATCCTCTCGAGCCAAGATCACTTCTTGGGAAACTCAAGCAGCAAACAACGCTCAAGAAATGGCTGCCTGTGATGATGCCATTTTGAAATATCAAGAACAAATCAAATACCTGCAATTGAAAATTAAGGCAGAAGAAAAGAAGAAAGCCTCAATTCGAAAGAGAATTCCAGATTCTTTGGAATCTATTATTAACGCAGAAGCAGCCTTAGCAATTCCACACGTTTAAAAATTTAGCACACATGAGGCAGAGGTTCAAAGATTGGTTGAAGATGAAGCCTTCACTGCCATCAGACTAGAAAACTCCAAAGCTGTTTTTGAAAGGCTAAAAGCCAATCTCCAACTTTAGATTGTAACTTTCTTTATTTTCCAGTTTTTATAATTTCGACAATGTTCTGGCAAAGACTTTTGAATGCCATGTTTGAATTCTTTACACTATTTAGTCTTGTGTTATTTTAACTTCTTGTAATATTGGCTTATATTTCTTTAAATACTTGCCATTTATTTGCAAAATTCGACCATCAGCACCTAATTCTTCAACTTCGTAGGCATCGTTAGTAAATACTTGTAAAATGCGAAATGGTCCTTCCCAATTTGGTGACCATTTACCCAAAACTCTATCTTTTCTATCCATGGGTAATATGACTTTCCACACTAAATCCCCCAAGGCAAATGTTTTTGACTTAACATTTTTATTATAAGCTCTAGCCACTCTTTCTTTTTGCCTTATAAGAACATCTAACGCATTTAGTCTTTCTTCGTCTAAATAAACCAACTCATCTAACATCATATCCCAATAAGAATCTGATGGAATTTCAAATTGCCTTTGAATTCTGGCTGATTGTAAACAAATTTCGATTGGCAAGACTGCGTCGTGTCCAAATGTGAGTCTATAAGGAGTAGTGTTAATTGATTCTCTAGGAGAATTTCGACATGCCCACAACACTTTATCAAGTGTTTTATGCCAATTTTTAGGCTTCTGCCCAATGTGTTTCTTAATCAAATTGATAATAATTTTGTTGGCCGCTTCTACTAGACCATTAGCTTGGGCATAGTATGGTGTCGAAGTTAATAACTTGAAACCAATTTCAGAAGCAAAATCAACCATTTTTCGACCAATAAAAACTGTGCCTTGGTCTGTGTTGCGTAAAAACGTGTGATTGTTTCTTGTGCAAGTGTACACAATCGCAATAAGTAATACAGTGAATAAGTGAGATCGTTCCCACGAGGATTAAGTTGTAAACAAATGTTTAATCAATGTAACAAATAGTGATTTGGGGTAAAAAGTAAATGACACACAATTTTGGGTAACAAACAATAAAGTAAAAAGTATCAGGGTAATGAAAATCAGATTTGGGAGAAGTTGAGATGCAATACTTCAATAAATCCATTAAAATGCTCAAAATGCTATGCTAAGTGCTGCAGCACTAAGTGCTGCCGCAATTGTGCATTATTCCTAATGCTTAACACTAGGCTTTAGTCCTCCCAAATTATTCCTAGTTCAGAAAGGATTATTTCCCTAGGCTACTGGAGAACAAGCAGCTTTACACCTAAGTGTTGTACCTCATGGCTTATGCCTCTCCTATTCCTAGGACTCAAGCAAGGAACAACTATATTCCTATAGTGCAACATACCATGTCATCTTGTGAGATATAAATACAAACCATTCTTGTGAATGTATTTCTACTTAGATTAGACGGTCAACCCTAAGCTAAGATGGATGTAGTAAAACACACAAGATAAAGTGCTCAACACAATAGCATAAGCATCAAGAACAAATTAACTTCATTAAATTCATAAAAGCATCCCAACTACAGAGGTTTAGCTCATATTGAGCTTACACAACATTACAACTAAACTAAACATCAAGGGAAGTAAGAATTTCATACTAAAATCCGAGAAGAGAAGTTCAACTACAAGTCTTGATGCTGAGACAGCTTCAATGGTGATCCACCAAGCAATTCCAGCTCTCAAAATGCAGCTCCTTCGAAATTGAAGTACACTACAAGAATAAGTGGATTTACTGGCCATGCCTTTCCGGCGGATTTTAATCTGGCGGAAAGTTTCCGGCGGATTTAGTCCCACAAAAATTTTCCGGCGGATTTTATCGAATTTCCGGCGGATTTTTATTCCCCGGTAACTTTTCGGCGGATTTATACTAATTTCCGGTGGATTTATTAACCAAAAAAAAATTTATTAAAAAAAATAAAAAAAAGCCGCCGGTACCGTCATTTTGGCGGTTTTACGAAAAAAGTGGGAAAATTAAATTTCGAAATCCGCCGGAAATTACATAGGATCTGCCGGAAACTCCATGACCAATGGTATCCGCCGGAAAGTCGTATTTGCGGGGGATCCGGATCCGCCGGAAATCTCAAATTTGCCGGTAATTCGTATTTGCGGCGGATTTTAACTTTTTGACCAAAATCTGCCGGAAAACTACTAAATCCGCCAGAAATGCCACTAAATCCGCCGGAAATTCCATGACCAATTGGATCCGCCGGAAATGCGTATTTGCGGGGGATCCGGATCCGCCGTAAATCCCAAATCCGTTGGTAATACGTATTTGCGGCGGATTTTAACTTTTTGACCAAATTCCGCCGGAAAACTACTAAATCCGCCGGAAATACCACTAAATCCGCCGGAAATACTTCTACCAATAGGATCCGCCGGAAATCCGCCTTTGTGGGGGATCCTAATCCGCCGGAAAAACCACAAAATCCGCCGGAAATACATCGACCAATAGAATCCGCCGGAAACCCGAATTTTTGTGGGATCCAAATCCGCCGGAAACGATAAAATCCGCCGGTAATACAATTTTCGGCGGATTTCAAATTTCTATATATATTCACATCTTCACTTCACAACTTCTTCACATCTTCACTTCACAACTTCTTCACTTCTTCAAATCCGAAATTTCTCTCTACAAAATCTCTTGCTCTCTGACACATTTCTTCAATATAAGGTATCTTTATAACATGATGATTTAATAGTTTTAGTTTATGTATTGTTTAGTTACTAACTGTGGTGTTGTTTGTTTAGGAGTTGTTTGGGTTTGGTTCGTTGTCTATTTTGTTCGAAGGAGGGTGGGATTAGCATCAAGCCAGAGTCTTCTCTTCACTCCAGGTTAATTTATATTAGTTAGCAAATACGAAATAATATATTTGTTAATTTATTTTTAATTTTGAATTTTTATAATAATTTTAAATAAATAAATAATAAAGAATAAATAAATACGAAAAAAAATTAAAGTTAATGTATTTATTAATTTAGTTTTTAATTTCTGTTTATATTTTTAATTTATGTTATTATTTTAAATTTTTTTAATACAAAAAAATAAAACTAATTTTTAATTTATTTGAATATTTTCTTTTATATAAATGCGAAATAAAAATAAAAACGAAATAAAAATAAAATTAATTTTTAATTACTGTTATTATTTTTTGTATAAATGCGAATATCCACCCCAGCCCCAGCTGTAGCAGTATCCACCCTGGCAGCAGCAGTATCCACCCCAGCAGCAGCCATACCAGCTGTATCCACCCCAGCAGGTTCAGCACTCCCAGCAGCAATTCAACTCAAGTATCGATTTGAATAATATCAATCATATTAGTGCTTATCTTGCATCTGATGACGTCACAGGTGGCAGCTATTATAATCATAACGATGATTCAGACCAGCCCCCACCCCAGTAGCTTTCACTTGTGTTATTTTGTTGTTCAGATATTTAAGTTTTAATTTGTATTATTGGTTATGAATATTAATTTGCGTACTTTGTTAGGATCTTTTAGTTTCACTTGTTTGAATAATATATCGTTTTAAGACCGGGTATTGATTTTGAATCGTATTTTTAATTTATTATTTTAATTTAATTATTAATTTTTATTTTACAATCAAAATAATGTTTCATAATATTTTTAATTTAATGTAATAAATAATGTTATTAAATATATTACTAAATATATTTAATATTTTTATTAATCAATTTTATTAATAAAAAATATATTATTAAATATACTATATTTAATTTATTAATAAATTCGTATATTTAATATTTTTATTAATAATTTTTTAAAAATATATTATATTAAATCAATAATATTTGTTTGATAAATAGATTTCCAGTTTTTTTTTAAAAAAATTGAAAAAAAATTATTTTTTAATAAAAATATTAAAAAATTATTTAATAAAAAATATACTATATTTAAAAAAAATATTAAATTGATTAAATATTAATATACTATATTTTTTATTACTATACTATATTTTTATTAAATATTATATTATATTAATATTTAGTACTATATTAATATTAATAAAAATTATACTATATTAAAAAATATAATATACTAATATACTAAATTGATAAAAATATTAATATACTATATCTTTATTAATATTATATTAATAAAAATATTAATATTAATAAAAATATAATATATTTTTTAAAAAATTATATTAATAAAAATATTAAATATATTATATTAATATACTAATATATTAATATTAATATAATATATTTATTAAAATTATATTTTTTAAAAAATTAATATAATATACTAATATTAATATAATATATTAATATTAATATAAAAATATATTAATAAAAAATAAATTAATAAAGTATATTTTTTAAAAATTATATTTTTTAAAAATTATATATTTAATCTTGTCAAAAAAAAATTATATATTTAATATAAATTAATAAAAATATATTTAATATTTAATTTATATTTTTAAAAAAATTATATTAATTTATATTATAATTTTCCGGCTGAATTCTTTATTTTTTTAAAAAAAAAAATTACTTCCCGGCGGAATTATTTATTTTTTCGGAGAATTTTTTTTTTTTAAAAAAAAGGTTAATTCCCAACGGATTTATTTAATTTTCCGGCGGATTTCTTTATTTTTTTAAAAAAAAATTAATTTCCGACGGATTTTTTGAATTTCTGGCGGATATTTTTATTTTTTTTTTAAAAAAATTTCCGGCGGATTTGGCTTACTTTTCCGGCGGATTATCACTCGGAAATTTCCGGCGGATTATCCCTCGAAAATGTCCGACGAATTATCCCTCGGAAACCGTTTGCTACCACGGTTTTACCGGCGGATAAAATCCGCCGGAAAGTCCAAATTTCCGGCGGATTTTGGTCATTTCCGGCAGATTTTGGTCGCCGGAAAAACCTATTTTTCTTGTAGTGGTAGTTCCAGTATTGCTGCAGCAATCAATATTCCAGCAACTGATTCTAAGTAACAATGAAGGCACGAAATCAAGAGGCTATTCCTATACCTCTGAAATTCGGCTTAGCCTAATTCTGAGAATGTGGTCCTTTATATAGAGGAGGCTAGGGATGAGAGGTAACCCTAATTGGGGAGGCGCATTTTGTCCTTTTTGAGGGCAAAATGTCCTTTCTACCCAATTCCCTAGGTCACCAAGGAATCTTCAATGATTGGCACGCACACTGATGATGGGTGACAGCTGACAAGTGTCCTTGCCAATATTTCCGTGTTTTCCATTGCCTTCTCTCTCATGTTGTGTAATTTGGCATTGCTGCCACAATAAGTGCTGCAGCAATTAAACAAACGCATTAGACCACAATTTGGGCACTAAAGTGCCCATTATAACAAAATAAAGCTTGCACCTTAAATTATTCTAAACTAACATATTTACAACATTTAATCACTAAATTGCTTGAGAATAATCAATGATTTAAGCTTGAAATAAGAGGTAATAACAATCATATTTGATTGTTATCACACCCCAAACTTGAACTATTGCTTGTCCTCAAGCAATGACACTTGACAAAGACAAGCACTATACCAGCAAACAAACCAGATAGTTGAATTATTCATAAAGGCACACAACAGAACATTAAGATGAGCATAAAACTTTCAGATTAGCCACTCGACTTGCAAGCCCACTGAATAGTAAGTTCCCTAAATTACTCCTGCTCAGTAGTGTGTGTGTGTGACACTTAACTCAGTTCAGAACATAGCAAGATTCAAAATTTCACTTAACTAAAACTAGAGAGGCTTTCTTTTTCGATTGCCAAAGATGTTTCAAAACTAAGGGTAGACTAACAATTCAGCACGGAAAGGGGGGATAAGCATGACAAAGGGCTTTGATTTAGCAATTCAGAACTCTAGACCAGTGCACTTATTACAACTTGACTGAAGTGTTGCAGCAACAGTTGCTGCAGCAATACAACTAAAACAAAATTCAAAAACAAACAATACTTGACACATGTGTTGCATTGCCCTTATTCTTTACATTTCTTTTTCTCAGCATTTTGCTTGCTTTCTTCTTCTTCTTTTTTTTTCAATGGGCAATGACAACAATTACACATATTTACAACATTGGTGCTTTATAACATAGCACAATACATAATACACTTAATTTGATTACTTTCTAAACTATGTGCACTTGGCCTAATTCCATTCTTTCATGCTTTTCCTTAATATTGCTCAAAGAACCCCCAAACTTAGTTTCTTATGCTACCCTAAGTTTTTAGTAAAAATTTGGCAAATCTCTAGGTCTACCAACAACTAGCTTAGCTTCAGATCATTTCTAATTCACTAAGTCTTTTCTAAGTTTCATGCAAAAGTGTAGGAATAGGAGCTATAGAGTTCACTCACAAACAGGGGCACTAATCACTCAATTCTATCCATTTCATCACTAAGTTTTGCTCAACTTAACTTCTAAAATTTAAAATTTTCATTCAACTAACTAACAAACATGCTAGTACAATACATAGACCATAGGTCCTCCCCCTACTTAAGACCTTGCAGTGTCCTCACTGCTCATGCATACTAAGGGGAGGCCTAATTAAAAGCAAAACAAACAACTACCACAACTATTGAATGCTATCACAGAACACAAACATTCAACATGTTTATTCACAAAAGCATTAAAAGACAGAATTTAAAAGACATAAACTAAAAGATTAAGATGCAGAGGACCCTGGTTTTGCCCTTGGGCTTTGTCTTGTGGCTCCTCCTCTTCTAGCAAGCTTCTTGTAGACTCTTGGAGATCTAAGCTTAGGAGCATCTTGATCCTTCGAGGCTTCTGTTGCTGCAGCACTGGGCCTACATCTGCAACAGCAGGACCAGCATCAGAAACACTTGCCTTCTTTTGGGCAATCACGAAATCCAGAGCCTCCTTAGCTCTCTTTTCAGCATCAGCCTTTTCAGCAGCTTCAATTGCTGCAGCATCAGAAGCTGCAGCATCTTCTACTCCTTTCATCACACTGTCAACAGTTGCTTGAATCAGCACATCCTCTTCAGCAGTCACTCCTTCAGCATCCAATTGTGTTTCTTCAGGTACTTTAGTCATCTTCCTCTTCTTATCATTCTCTTTGACCTTTGCTTCATGGATGGTGTAACAGCAGCTTCTTCTTCATTACCAGTAGCATCAGTTACTGCAGCAGCAACTGTTGTCACACCCTCAAACTTCAAATTGCTCAGAATTAAATTCCTGCAAAACAAACACTAAAACAAACAACAACTAATTTATTAGATAAAACCCTGGGCTGCCTCCCAATAGCGCTTGGTTTAAGAGTCCTCAGCCTGACTTCCTTCCAAGATCATAGGTTTTCCAATTCAGTGGTGATTTTGCTCCTCACCACTGGTTCTCCATAGTATTTCTTCACTCTATGACCATTATCCTTGCAGGTTTGCTTTCTCACATCGTTATACAAGTCCACAGTTCCATGAGGGTATAATTTCATCAATTTGAATGGCCCAGACCATCTAGACTTGAATGGCCACTTGATGATTTTCTTCTTCACCACTTCTTTCATGATAGGATTTAGTCTCCTCTGCCCTTCAATGCTATTCTTATCATTTTCATCAAGACTGATTCTATGCATGAAGATGGTAGGACTAATCCCCTTTATATTAGCCATTTGCCACCCAATTGCCTTCTTATGCCTCCTCAGGGTAGTAATGAGATCATGCTCTTGACTGTTGGATAGGTCAGAAGCAATGATCACAGGCAAGGAATCATTTTCCCCTAAATAGGCATACTTAAGGTGCTTGGGTAACTCTTTAAGCTCAAGCACAGGAAGTTTTTCAATAGAAGGCACATTATGTTTAAGATCAGAATCCCCAAGCTCAAGGGACTCATATTGCCTACTCCAGATTTCCTTCACAATGGCCTCCTTGTGCACCATACCTTCTTCCACAAGTTCACTTTTATCAATCTCATCAAGAGCTTTCACCAAATGATCATTCTGCTTGTGGAAGTGTTCCTGAACCACAGAATCAAGAGACATCACAAAGGAACACTCCTCAGTTCCTTGATCAGGAAATTTGAGAGCATTCATCACTTTGAACTTGATCTCTTGATCATTGACTCTCATAGTCAATTCTCCTTTTTGCACATCAATTAGAGTCTTGCCAGCAGCTAAGAAAGGTCTTCCAAGAATTATAGGCACTTCCTTATCTGCATCAAAATCTAAAATCACAAAGTCACCAGTAAATACAAATTTATCTACCTTCATTAAGACATCTTCAATGATTCCTTCTGGATATGCAATAGATCCATCAGCAAGTTGGAGAGTAACAGTTGTAGGTATGGCAACCCCTATACCCAGCTGAGTGAAAACAGACTTAGGCATCAAATTGATGCTTGCACCTAAGTCACAAAGAGCTCCGCTATTATAGTTTTTACCAATTGAACATGGAATAGTGAAACTGCCTGGATCCTTCAACTTGCTTGGAAGCTTGCTTTGCATGATCATACTACACTCCTCTGACATAGCTACTGTTTCAAATTCTCCAAGTCTTTTCCTCTTAGAAAGCACATCCTTCATGAACTTTGCATAGTTGGGCATTTGTTGAAGTGCTTCTACTAGAGGAACATTGATGTGAAGTTGTTTTAGCACCTTTTAAAATTTTGCCAAATTGCTTGTTTTGCTGAGCCTGCTTCAACCTTTGAGGAAAAAGAGGAGGTGGATAAGCTTGATCAGCAACTGGTGATGGAACTGGTGTTGCCGCACCAGATGCGGCAGCATCAGCTGTGACAGCATCTGTTGCTTTTTGTTTCTCATTTTTTTGATTTTTTTCTTTTGTAGTGGCTCCATCACTAGGATTAGTAGATGGTCCCTTCAAGTACTTCCCACTCCTTAGAGATATAGCCTTGACTTGTTCCTTCCCCTTTGATGATGATGATGGTTCAGTAGTGGATGGTAATGCTCCACTAGGTCTTTGGGTCAGGGAAGTGGCTATTTGACCAAGTTGATTCTCCAAGTTCTTGATTGCAGCTCCTTGGGTTTGACACTGAATTTTAGTTTCATTCATGAAGGCCTTCAGCATAGTTTCCATAGAGCTTTATTCTTTTGCCTTGGATGGAGTAGGTTGTTCTGGTTGTGTAACAGTATTATCATTGTTGCTCCAATTCAAATTGGGATGATTCTTCCAACCAAGATTGTAGGTACGAGAATAAGGATTATTGTTATTGTCATACCCAATATAGTTGACTGAAATAGGGTTTGCAGGGCATTCTTCAAATACATGGCCTCCTCCACAATAGACACAACTGGTGGAACCCACTGGTACTTGTTCAATTGCTGCTACCTTAGTTTCTGGTACAGATTCAGTTGCTGCAGCAGGTGTTGCACTCATATTTTTGATCATGTTGGACAAAGATGCAACCTGAGCAGATAAAGCAGTAACTTCACTCACTTCATGCATACCAGCAACTTTCTTTTGAGCACTAACCCTGGCTGTTGGCCACTGATAGCTATTTGCAGCAATAGTTTCAATAAGATCATAAGCATCTTGGTAAGAGCCATTCAGCAAGACTCCTCCAGAAGAAGCATCCAGCATCAGTCTAGTTTGAGGTTCCAAACCATTGTAAAAAGTTTCCATTTGAACAACCACAGGCAACCCATTATGTGGACATTTTCTTAACAATTCTTTGAATCTTTCCCATGCTTCAAACAAAGTTTCAAATTAAGTTTGTCTTAAAGATGTAATTTCAGTTCTCATCCTGGCATTCTTGATAGGTGGAAAGTATTTTGTCATAAATTTCTCAGCCATCTCATTCCAAGTAGTGATAGAGTTAGCTTCTAAGGAATTTAACCAACCCTTAGCTCTATCCTTCAAGGAATATGGAAAAAGTTTCAGTTTAAAAGCATCATCAGATACACCAGGGAGAATCAAATTACTACAAACTTCTACAAATTGTTTTAAATGCAAATGTGGGTCCTCAGTAAGTCCTCCACCAAATTGTCCTATTGTTTGAAGCATTTGAAACATCATAGGCTTAAATTCAAAATGATTTGTGGCAAGTTCAGGCCTTACTATGCTAGTTTGCATAGTGTGAGGGTCAAAAATTGCATAATCCCTCATAGGTCTGTCCTTGTCATTAGCCATGCCTATGACTGTTTCATTCAAAACTTGTCTCACATGTTCCGGTTGCTCAGTGGCAACTATGGTATGTCTGTCAGAACCATGGTTGCTAGCAGGTGTTGTTCCCCCATGAATAGAAGGTGGTGGTGTAGCCATATTGACAGCTCTTCCCAAAGAAATCAGACCAGAATGGTCGTGTCCCCTTCTCAAAGCTCTAAATAGTCTTTCTATCTCAGGATGAAGTTGATATTCTGGTGATCTGCGTCTGTACATATGCTGTAGCAACAGTTGCTGCAGCAATTAACTTACTGAAACAACCAAAAACAGAGCACCAGAATTAGCAACAAAAGAAATCACTAAATTTCCAATTAATTAAACAGTGTTTAACTAATCAATCCCCGGCAACGGCGCCAAAAACTTGTTGCGTAAAAACGTGTGATTGTTTCTTGTGCAAGTGTACACAATCGCAATAAGTAATACAGTGAATAAGTGCGATCGTTCCCACGAGGATTAAGTTGTAAACAAATGTTTAATCAATGTAACAATTAGTGATTTGGGGTAAAAAGTAAATGACACACAATTTTGGGTAACAAACAATAAAGGTAAAAAGTATCAGGGTAATGAAAATCAGATTTGGGAGAAGTTGAGATGCAATACTTCAATAAATCCATTAAAATGCTCAAAATGCTATGCTAAGTGCTGCAGCACTAAGTGCTGCCGCAATTGTGCATTATTCCTAATGCTTAACACTAGGCTTTAGTCCTCCCAAATTATTCCTAGTTCAGAAAGGATTATTTCCCTAGGCTACTGGAGAACAAGCAGCTTTACACCTAAGTGTTGTACCTCATGGCTTATGCCTCTCCTATTCCTAGGACCCAAGCAAGGAACAACTATATTCCAATAGTGCAACATACCATGTCATCTTGTGAGATATAAATACAAACCAATCCTGTGAATGTATTTCTACTTAGATTAGACGGCCAACCCTAAGCTAAGATGGATGTAGTAAAACACACAAGATAAAGTGCTCAATCCAATAACATAAGCATCAAGAACAAATTAACTTCATTAAATTCATAATAGCATCCCAACTACAGAGGTTTAGCTCATATTGAGCTTACACAACATTACAACTAAACTAAACATCAAGGGAAGTAGGAATTTCATACTAAAACCCGAGAAGAGAAGTTCAACTACAAGTCTTGATACTGAGATAGCTTCAATGGTGATCCACCAAGCAATTCCAGCTCTCAAAATGCAGCTCCTTCGAAATTGAAGTAGTTCCAGTATTGCTGCAGCAATCAATATTCCAGCAACTAATTCTAAGTAACAATGGAGGCACGAAATCAAGAGGCTATTCCTATACCTCTAAAATTCGGCTTAACCTAATTCTGAGAATGTGGTCCTTTATATAGAGGAGGCTAGGGATGAGAGGTGACCCTAATTGGGGAGGCGCATTTTGTCCTTTTTGAGGGCAAAATGTCCTTTCTACCCAATTCCCTAGGTCACCAAGGAATCTTCAATGATTGGCACGCACACTGATGATGGGTGGCAGCTGACAAGTGTCCTTGCCAATATTTCCGTGTTTTCCATTGCCTTCTCTCTCATGTTGTGTAATTTGGCATTGCTGCCACAATAAGTGCTGCAGCAATTAAACAAACGCATTAGACCACAATTTGGGCACCAAAGTGCCCATTAAAACAAAATAAAGCTTGCACCTTAAATTATTCTAAACTAACATATTTACAACATTTAATCACTAAATTGCTTGCGAATAATCAATGATTTAAGCTTGAAATAAGAGGTAATAACAATCATATTTGATTTTTATCAGTCTGTAGTAATGGTTTCAGGAGTACCAAACCTATATAAGATGTGGTTTTGAATAAAATTTATTACAACTTCCTGATCTACATTAGCTAAGGGAACAGCCTCCACCCATTTGGTAAAATAATCTATTCCCACTAAGGTAAAACGATGCCCTTTCGACGAAGTTGGTTTGATTTCACCAACCAAATCTAAAGCCCAACCTCTAAAAGGCCTTGGTTTTACTATTGAATGCAATTCACTTGCAGACACATGTTGTATTCCTGCGTGTTTTTGGCATTCTTGACAACTGTAACGCCCTAAAATTTAATCAAATTACTTCGAAGTTGGATTGCCGTAGGATAATTGTAAGAATTGAAATTATGGGCGTAGTAGCTATGTTGAAAATGAGTTAGATGATAATCACGTGTCGCGGGCCAGTTAAAAATAGCATTGGGCTTAGCACCGCGAGTGCACAGCGCTCACGCAACCCTAGCAGCGTGTCCAGTGCGCAGCTTGCGCAGGAAGGCGCTTGTGCGCCACTCCTCCTTATAAATATAGCGCAAATATGCGCTAGGGCTGGTCTTTTTGCGCAGCCGCCCTCTTTTCCCTTCTTCTCCTTCTTCCTTTCACTTCTAAGAATTGGATTGGATTGGGAGGGTTGATTTTCATTGCAATTCTCTACGTTCGTGATCGTCACGCGTCGTTACTATCGCAGGGGAGTCGTCGTATTCGGAGAATCGAGGAACGAGGCTAGGAGGGAGTTTGTGCCACCATAGTTGAGGTAAGGGTGGGTTCGAATTCTATAATAGCGTATATGAGGGATCGTATGCGGGGTTTGGGGTTTATTATAGATTGCCTCTGTGTATGTTACGTAGTTATATATATATATATATATATATATATATATATATCGTATGAGAAATGTTTGATGAATTGACCGTGTGTGCTTGAATTCCTATGTCGTTAGTTCTAATTAAATCGAATTGTAATTTTGTTGGAATAAGGTTTTCACTATTATAATAAAAAAAAATGATAGGAATATAGATAACTCGTTAGTAAGAATATTATAAATAATTTTCGTAATTGAATTGATGGTTACGTTAATGTTGTTACTGTTTTGATGTAATGCAGTTGCTGTTTTGCTGTTAATGCTGTTGCTGTTTTGCTGATAATGCTGTTGCTGTTTTGCTGTTAATGCTGTCTATGTTTTGCTGTTAAAGCTGTTGCGGTTTTGCTGTTATTGTTGTCATTGCTGTTACGTTTTGCTGCTGTGTTGTTGCTATTCTTGCTGTTTTGCGCTGTTGATGTTGCTACTTTGTCAATATTGTTGCCGCAGTTGCCGTTGTGGTTAATTGTTGCGTTGAATACCTTGTCGAAAATGTGGTAAATTGCAGGTGAAGTTGTAAAAGTTGATTTGCCTCTATTTATTGGCAAAGATAGTAAATTGTAGGCCTATGGCCGCCATGACGTTTTGGTGTTGTTGTCGTGCGATTGCGTGACTGTGATTAGCGTTACTTGTACATTCACATTGTGTCGCATACCTTTGCATTTGCTTTACGACGTGAACGATGAGGGCTATGCCCTGTGACCCACTATTTACTGGCAACGACAATTTTTACGACGGGAGTTTTGCTCCAATGGTACCACATGCATATGCACAGTTGAGTCGCATTCCGCATTGCACTTCGATGATTCTATTGATGACTCTATTGAGGATTTTATTGATGATATGTGTAATTCTATAGTACCTGACCTATCATATTGTTCTTCATACATGCTCTTATATAGTTCGATATCTCACCCCTTTTGTTTGAATGTTACCCCTATGTGGTAACGTGCAGGTAGTCGCGAATGAAGGCGGTGATCCTTCCTTAGTTGAGTCGGTGTCGTCACTCTGATACGTAACACTCGGGGGAATGAACGCTGTTTTTTTTCCTTTATCATTTAGGTTGCAATATTTGTTGAACTCGAAGTTATTTCTATTAAGCAAATTGTTGATTTTGAGTTGTCAAATGGACCAGGATTGTTAAGATTGCTTCAAATTGAATTTACCATGAATGAATTATATTGTTTGTGTTGGGAAGTAAGTGTAGCACTCCAATATTTATGTTGAAAATTTCGCACTCTGATTTATAGTATTATTGGGTAGAATTGGGGTGTTACATTAGTGGTATCAGAGCATGGTTGGGTCCATCCGACCAAGTTGTCGAGTCATCGCTTCGATTAACAATCAAGTATTGTTATTCGTTCTAAACTATAATTTGTGTTGTAGGGATAAGCTGAAATGGCCGGACGGAATGATGCTGCTATTGCTGCTGCTTTGGACGCTATGGCTCAGGCATTGGAGAATCAACAGAACGCTGGTGAGAATGCTGGATCTCGCAGTTTGGCGACTTTCCAAAGGGAGAATCCGCCCACTTTCAAGGGTAAGTATGATCCTGATGGAGCATTGGCTTGGTTGAAGGAGATTGAGAGAATCTTCCGTGTGATGGATTGCACTCCAGCGCAGAAGGTTCGTTATGGTACTCATATGCTGTCAGAAGAGGCTGACGACTGGTGGTTAGATACACGTCAGAGATTGGAAGCTGCAGGTGAAGAGATCACTTGGGTTGTGTTCCGTAGGGAGTTTTTGAGGAAGTATTACCCTGAGGATGTTTGGGGTAAGAAAGAAATTGAGTTTCTTGAGCTGAAGCAAGGGAACCTGTCAGTTACTGAATATGCTGCTAAGTTTGTGGAGTTGGCCAAATTTTATCCGCACTACAATGAAGCAACTGCTGAATTTTCAAAGTGCATCAAGTTTGAGAATGGGCTGCAACCTGAGATCAAAAAGGCAATTGGGTATCAGAAGATCCGTGTTTTCTCCGATTTGATTGACAGTTGCAGGATCTATGAGGAGGACAACGATGCTCACTATAAGATCATTAGTGAGAAGAGGAGCAAGCAGCAGACTCGTGGTAAGCCGTATGATGCTCCAGTTGGTAAAGGTAAGCAGAAAAGTTTTGATGGTAAGAGAACTAGTGGGGGGAGATGCCCCTGCTGGTATTGTATGTTACAAATGTGGCAAACCTGGTCATAAGAGTAACGTGTGCAAGGTTGAGGTGAAGAGGTGCTTTCGTTGTGGTAAGACTGGGCACGAATCATCCGAGTGCAAGCACAAGGAGCAGGTCTGTTTCAACTGTGGCGAAGAAGGGCATATTAGTAATCAATGTCAGAAGCCAAAGAAAGAAAGAGTTAGTGGAAGAGTGTTCGCTCTGGCAGGGACACAGACTACTGAGAACAACAGATTTATTGGAGGTACATGTTTCATTAATGGTGTTCCTCTAATAGCTATTATTGATACTGGTGCTACTCATTGTTTTATTGCTGCGGAATGTGTTAAAAGATTGGGTCTTGTGTTGTCTTCTATGAATAGGGAGATGGTTGTCGATACTCCAGCTAAGGGGTCGGTGACTACTTCTCTTGTGTGTTCTAAGTGCCCTTTGTCGATTTTCGACAGAGAATTTATTGTTGATCTGATTTATCTGCCGTTAAGCGGATTGGATGTGATCCTAGGCATGGACTGGTTAGAATATAACTATGTTCATATTAATTGTTTTAGCAAGTCTGTGAGTTTCTCCACTCCCGAAGAGGAGGAGGCGGGTTTGTTGTCTGCTGGACAGTTGCGGAAGTTGATGCGGGAAGAAGTTCAGCTATTCTCGCTGATGGCGTCGCTATCTGTTAAGAATCAAGCCATAATTGATGAGTTGCAGGTGGTGCGCGAATTTCCTGAAGTTTTCCCTGATGAGATTCCAAGTGTACCACCAGAGAGGGAAGTTGAATTTGCTATTGATCTTGTACCTGGTACCAAACCTGTTTCTATGGCACCTTACAGGATGTCAGCATCTGAATTATCCGAATTGAAGAAGCAACTTGAGGATCTACTTGAAAAGAAGTTCGTGAGGCCGAGTGTATCACTTTGGGGAGCTCCAGTGTTGCTAGTGAAGAAGAAGGATGGGAGTATGAGGCTTTGTGTTGATTATAGACAGTTGAATAAAGTGACGATTAAGAACAAGTATCCACTCCCAAGAATAGACGATTTGATGGATCAATTGGTGAGTGCTCAAGTATTCAGTAAGATTGATTTGAGATCGGGCTACCATCAGATTAAAGTGAAAGATGAGGATATTTAGAAGACGGCTTTTAGAACTCGGTACGGGGATTATGAGTATTCGGTGATGCCTTTCGGTGTTACTAACGCGCCGGGAGTATTCATGGAGTACATGAACCGTGTGTTTCATGCTTATTTGGATCGGTTTGTGGTAGTATTCATCGAAGATATTTTGATTTACTCTAAGACAGAAGAAGAGCATGCAGAGCACTTGAGATTGGTATTGGAGGTCTTAAGGGACAAGAAGTTATATGCAAAGTTGTCTAAGTGCGAATTTTGGCTGAAGGAGGTGAGTTTTCTTGGTCACGTTATTTCTGGTAGCGGCATTGCGGTGGATCCATCTAAAGTCGATGCTGTATTGCAATGGGAGACTCCAAAGTCGGCTACCGAGATTAGAAGCTTTTTGGGATTAGCTGGCTACTATAGAAGGTTCATTGAAGGCTTTTCTAAGTTGGCACTTCCTTGAAATCAGCTGACCTGCAAAGGTAAAGCCTTTATATGGGACGCTCGTTGCGAAGAGAGTTTCACCGAATTGAAGAAGAGATTGACGACGTCTCCTATCTAGACGTTGCCTAATCCGGGAGAGTCCTTTGTGGTGTACTGTGATGCTTCCAAGATGGGTTTAGGAGGTGTGCTTATGCAGAATGGTAAGGTAGTTGCTTATGCATCGAGGCAGTTGAGGACTCATGAGAAGAACTATCCTACGCACGATTTAGAACTTGCTGCAGTTGTTTTTGCGCTGAAAATTTGGAGGCATTATCTTTATGGTTCTAGATTTGAAGTATTTAGCGACCATAAGGGTTTGCAGTACTTGTTTGATCAAAAGGAACTGAATATGAGACAGCGGAGGTGGTTGGAGTTGCTAAAAGACTATGATTTCAGTTTGAATTATCATCCAGGGAAAGCTAATGTCGTGGCTGATGCTTTGAGCCGAAAGACCTTGCACATGTCGGCAATGATGGTCAGGGAGTTTGAATTGATTGAGCAGTTCAGAGATATGAGTTTGATTTGCGAAGTGACACCTCAGAGTGTTATGTTGGGGATGTTGAAGATTAATAATGACTTTTTAGATAGCATCGGAGAAGCTCAGAAACTGGATGTTAAACTGGTAGATTCGACGGTAGGAATCGGGCAGTCTGAGAATAACGATTTTGAGTTGAATGCGCAAGGTGTGTTGAGATACCGTAATAGAATCTGCATTCTTGACGATGCGGAAATGAAGAAAGCAATTCTCGAAGAGAGTCATAGAAGTAAGTTGAGTATTCATCCAGGAGCTACGAAAATGTATCAAGACTTGAGAAGATGGTTCTGGTGGCCTGGGATGAAGCGCGATGTAGCGCAATTCGTGTATGCATGTTTAACTTGTCAGAAGTCAAAAGTTGAACATCAGAAGCCTGCGGGGTTGATGCAACCTTTAGAGATTCCGGAATGGAAATGGGATAGCATTTCAACGGACTTTGTGACGGGGCTGCCTAATACTGTGAGAGGGAATGATGCGATTTGGGTGATTGTTGACAGGCTGACGAAGTCGGCTCATTTTATACCTATTAATATCACGTATCCGGTACCGAAGTTGGCTGAGATTTACCTCCAAAAGATTGTAAAGTTGCATGGTGTTCCTATGTGTATCGTTTCGGATAGAGATCCTAGGTTCACTTCTGATTTCTGGAAGAGTTTGCAAGAGGCGTTGGGTTCTAAGTTGAGATTGAGCTCAGCGTATCACCCTCAGACGGATGGTCAGACAAAGAGGACTATTCAATCGTTGGAGGATTTGTTGAGAGCGTGTACTCTTGAGCAAGGAGGTTCGTGGGATACCCATCTCTCGTTGATAGAGTTTACCTATAATAACAGTTATCATTCTAGTATTGGGATGGCACCTTTCGAAGCGTTGTATGGTCGAAGGTGTAGAACCCCTTTGTGTTGGTATGAATCTGGAGAGAGTATAGTGCTTGAACTTGAAATTGTTCGAGAAACGACTGAGAAGGTGAAGTTGATTCGTGAAAAGATGAAAGCTTCACAAAGTAGACAGAAGAGTTACCATGATAAGCGAAGGAAGGATTTGGAATTTCAAGCTGGTGATCATGTGTTTTTGAGAGTCACCCCTGTGACCGGTGTTGGACGTGCTCTGAAATCTAAGAAGCTTACTCCTCGATTCATTGGTCCGTATCAGATCACGGAAAGAGTTGGGAATGTAGCTTACAGAGTGGCCTTACCGCCTAATCTTTCGAATTTGCATGATGTGTTCCATGTGTCACAACTTCGGAAGTATATTCCAGATCCATCTCATGTAATTCATATGGATGATGTGCAAGTACGGGATAACCTCACTGTGGAGACGATGCCTGTACGAATCGCGGACCGTGAGACGAAGACTCTAAGGGGCAAAGAGATCGCCTTGGTGAAAGTAGTCTGGTTAGGAGCTGCCGGAGAGAGCATGACATGGGAGTTGGAAAGCAAGATGCGGGAGTCCTATCCCGAGTTGTTCGAATCAGGTATGTTGCGTAGCTATATATATATATATATATATCGTATGAGAAATGTTTGATGAATTGATCGTGTGTGCTTGAATTCCTATGTCGTTAGTTCTAATTAAATCGAATTGTAATTTTGTTGGATTAAGGTTTTCACTATTATAATCAAAAAAAAATATGATAGGAATATAGATAACTCGTTAGTAAGAATTATAAATAATTTTCGTAATTGAATTGATGGTTACGTTAATGCTGTTACTGTTTTGATGTAATGCTGTTGCTGTTTTGCTGTTAATGCTGTTGCTGTTTTGCTGATAATGCTGTTGCTGTTTTGCTGTTAATGCTGTCTATGTTTTGCTGTTAAAGCTGTTGCGGTTTTGCTGTTATTGTTGTCATTGCTGTTACGTTTTGCTGCTGTGTTGTTGCTATTCTTGCTGTTTTGCGCTGTTGATGTTGCTACTTTGTCAATATTGTTGCCGCAGTTGCCGTTGTGGTTAATTGTTGCGTTGAATACCTTGTCGAAAATGTGGTAAATTGCAGGTGAAGTTGTAAAAGTTGATTTGCCTCTATTTATTGGCAAAGATAGTAAATTGTAGGCCTATGGCCGCCATGACGTTTTGGTGTTGTTGTCGTGCGATTGCGTGACTGTGATTAGCGTTACTTGTACATTCACATTGTGTCGCATACCTTTGCATTTGCTTTACGACGTGAACGATGAGGGCTATGCCCTGTGACCCACTATTTACTGGCAACGACAATTTTTACGACGGGAGTTTTTCTCCAATGGTACCACATGCATATGCACAGTTGAGTCGCATTCCGCATTGCACTTCGATGATTCTATTGATGACTCTATTGAGGATTTTATTGATGATATGTGTAATTCTATAGTACCTGACCTATCATATTGTTCTTCATACATGCTCTTATATAGTTCGATATCTCACCCCTTTTGTTTGAATGTTACCCCTATGTGGTAACGTGCAGGTAGTCGCGAATGAAGGCGGTGATCCTTCCTTAGTTGAGTCGGTGTCGTCACTCTGATACGTAACACTCGGGGGAATGAACGCTGTTTTTTTTTCCTTTATCATTTAGGTTGCAATATTTGTTGAACTCGAAGTTATTTCTATTAAGCAAATTGTTGATTTTGAGTTGTCAAATGGACCGGGATTGTTAAGATTGCTTCAAATTGAATTTACCATGAATGAATTATATTGTTTGTGTTGGGAAGTAAGTGTAGCACTCCAATATTTATGTTGAAAATTCCGCACTCTGATTTATAGTATTATTGGGTAGAATTGGGGTGTTACAACAACCCTTGGCGAAATCTATGCAATCTTTCAGCATAGTTGGCCAGTATACTCCTTGTCGAAATAAAAGCCACTTCATTTTGTGGCCTGCTTGACGAGATCCACAAGCTCCACTATGAGTATTGGAAATTGCTAAATATGCCTCACTTTCATTAAGACATTTCAATAACACTCCTTCAGGAGTCTTTTTAAATAACTCATTCCCAATAATAACATAACTTAAAGCTCTATACTTGGTTTTCCTATCAGTCACTCCTGTTGGATTTTCCAAATATTCGACAATTTGCCTTCGCCAATCATCATTCGACATATTGTCAATGGCAAAAATTTCAACTTCAAAATTTTCAAAAGTTTTAAAATTTTCCACCAGATTTAACATCTCTGCCCCCTCAAGTTTTGTCGTTGACAATTGGGCATTGGATGAATCTGTCGAAATCTGTTTGTGTTTGATGTCTATTAGCTCTAATAGCTTTTCTTTTTAAACTTTGTATCCTGATGCTATTTGTGCCAAATCGTTTGCCTCTTGATTTTCCATACGAGGCACGTGTTTTATGTGAACAGTGTCAAACTTCTTTAACAACGTATTAGCAATGGCAAAATACATTATTAAGTTCTCTTTGATGCATTTGTATTCTTTTGTTAACTGTTTCACAATTAGTTCTGAATCTCCTTTGATTTTGACATGTTTTGCCCCCAATTCTAACAAGATCTGAAGTCCTGCTATTAAGGCTTCGTATTCTGCCTCGTTGTTGGAGCATGTCCCTTCAATTTTAAACTTATATTTTGTTGGTACCTTTGTTGGTGAAATTATTAAACACCAAAACCAATACCATTTTTGTGGCTTGATCCGTCGAAGAATAACTTCCAAGGTTGGGTTTCCACTAAGTTTATTGTATTTTCGACCACCGAAGGGTCAACTATGAAGTCAGCCACTATTCGACAGCATATGTTTAATAATATCATAATGCGAATAAACATACACATCAATAGGCTTTATGTATTGCTTCAATTTTGTACAAGAGAAATACAAGCATAAAAACAATTTTCCTATAGGATGATACCTAGTTTCTGCATCTTTTAGAATTCTACTGAGGTAATAAATGGCTCTTTCGACACCATTTTCATCTTCTTGAGCTAACATGCTTCCTATAGAAAATTCTGAAGCTGCTATATACAATTTCATTACTTTATTCCTAATAGGTGGTAACAAAATTGGTGGCTTCATCAGGTATGCTTTAATCTCGTGTTCTGCATCCCACCTAAACACATCTTCCTTCTTCAGTCGAAGTAATGGCGAAAACGCTTGAGTCTTGCCACTTAGATTTGAAATAAATCTTCTAAGGAAATTGATTTTTCCTAATAATGACTGCAATTCTTTTTTGGTTGAAGGAGCTTTCGTTTCCAAGATTTCTTTCGTTTTGTTGTGATTGATTTCAATGCCTTTTTTGTGTACAACGAAGCCCAAAAAGTAACCTGCACAAACACAGAAGGCACATTTGAGTGGATTCATTTTCAATCCATATTTTCTCATTCTTTCAAATGATTGTCGAAGATGGTCTATATGACCAATTCCTGAGGAAGACTTAATTACGATATCATCTATGTAAACTTACATAAATTTTTCAATAAAATCATGGAACATAGAATTCATTGCCCTTTGGTACGTTGCACCAGCATTTTTTAGGCCAAATGGCATTACAACCTATTCATAGACACCTAATGCCCCTGGGCATCAGAATGCTGTTTTTGACGTATCTTCTTCTGCAATATATATTTGGTTATATCCAGAATAACCATCAAGCATACTTAGGTATTCATAACCTGTTGCTGAATCCACTAGCATTTCTGCCACTGGTATGGCATATTCATCCTTAGGTGTAGCATTATTTAAATCTCTAAAATCTATACACACTCTAAGCGTGCCATTTTTCTTAATTACAGGAACTATATTAGCAAGCCATTCGACATACCTGGCAGTTCTGATGAACTTGCTTTTTAGTAACCTTTCTATTTCTGCTTTGATCTTCAACAGGATTTCTGGTGCAAATCTTCTTGGTGTCTGCTTCACTGGCTTCTTTCCTGGTCGAATTGGTAGTCTTATCTCAACAACGTCACGACTCAACCCCGACATTTCATTGTAATCCCATGCAAAGTAGTCTTTCTACTCCTTTAGCAATTCGACAATCTGCACCTTCAATGCTTGATCAATCTTAGCACTTATATATGTTGGCCTTTTCAAGGAGCCATCTCCCAAATCGATTTCTTCTAAGGGATCTTGTGCTTGGATCCTTTTGGTCGAACCCATTGGATCTTTTTCAAAACCTAAAGGCTCGTCATCATAGACACAATCAAGCCTCTGGTTTTCGACAACATTGTCTCTATTTTTGTTCTCAACGACTTCAGCAACTAATTGTTGTTGTAATTCAGCATCTAAAACTGCTTTTTGCTTAATCTCGGCCACGTAGGCCGTAATTCTATCCCATGCAGTGGGCTTATGCATAAATAACTATTTATGGGCCTTCCCACCCTGTAGGCTTAACAGAGCCTTGTGGGTAGTTGTCTTCATCTATAACCTCTCTATCCCAAATGAATCCATAATTGGAATGAAGTATCACTGAAGATCTAACATTGTTTTGTTTTGGTTTTCGCCAATTGTTTATCAAAGGTTTTCTTGGTAATAGTGTTTACCTCAGCCTTGAAGTAACTCTGATCACCTTCAATATTTTCGACTAGACCATCATCTCTCCAAATGATGAGCCTTTGGTGAACTGTCGAAGGTATTACTCCCACACCATGGATCCATTCTCTTCCCAGCAGCATGTTGTAATTTGCCTTTGTTGAAATTACCATGAACATCGTTGGTCTCCTGATGCTTCCAACAGCAAAATCAACTTCAATGGCTCCAAGTGAGTGGCCACTTTTACCTTCATAGTTGGTAAGAATTACATTGTGTGTTTTCAAGTCAGTCTCACACTTTCTAATTCTTTTCAGCATATGTTGTGGCATTAGGTTCACAGCAGCACCACCGTCAACCAGGATTTTATTGACACCAATATTGTTCACCTTTGCTTGAATATGCAAAGGTTTGAGATGGTTCATCATTCCACAGTCTGGTTTTTCAAACACAGCGTGTTGCTCTTCAATGCAACCATTTTTCAGCACATAGTAACAAATTGGTTTGTAAGTGGTTTCTTTATGATAATTTATGCTTTATATGAATTTCTGAGTGTTTGGATAGTATTGTAAAGTGTTACAGCACAACTAAGTGTGGATAAAGATTCGTTTAATGGTAGGTATAGGAAAGAGACAAAGTATGATATAAAATAAGATAGGAGTGTTTGGATAGTATAGCCTAGTCTTACGGCACAACTCAGTGTTAAGTGGATAAGGATTCGTTTAATGGTCGGTATAGGAAAGAGACAAAGTATATAGAATAAGATAGGATAGGTAAGCTTTTTCTGTCATATACTGTTTAGTAGACAATGGACAACAAAAATGAAAAATTTACTATGATTTCATTTATGATTTTTTTGACAAGATAACTCCATTTATGATGATATATAATAACTTATTTAACTCCGTAAAAAAAATTATTTAACATATATTATAATATATAAAATTATAAAGAAAAAGAGGAGAGAGAGAAGAGGGAGAGAAGTTATAAAATGGGAAGGTAGGAGAGAGAGAGATGAGATTAGATGAGACGAAAAGAGACGAGAGAGGTAGAGAGAGAAGCGGGGGATAGAGAATGGGGAGAGAGATGAGATGAAACGAGACGATGCGAGAGAGGTAGAGAGAGAATGGGGACTGGAAAGGAGAGAGAGAGGATAGAAAAAAGGGATGGGAGAGATAGAGGGAAAAAAATTTATTAAGTAGGAAATAAAAATTGTATTTTTGTGTTTTTTAGGGTGGGACAGAAAGTTGTACTGTGGTTTTGTGAGAGCTTGAATTTGTTGTTTTTTTTCTGTCTCTTGCCCCCACTTTTGTCAAGTACCATCATCAGTTTTCAAATTAAACATAATGCAATTAAAGTTGTCAAGTCCAGTCCCTTGTTTTTTAATTAGCGAATCAAACGCACCCTAAAAGTATATTTCGAATCCACTACACTCCACTTTTTCCTAAGCATTCCTCATTCCCGGAAAGGACAAAAAAAATGGTTTTGGTATATGTCAGATTGAGTTGTAAATATAAAATTTTAAGCTGGCATGACATCTCTTTAGAAGAACTTAAAATTTTAATTTAAAGTTAATTTACTAATTTAACATTCTTATATCTTTATGATAATTTATGCTTTATATGATTTTCTTAGTGTTTGGATAGTATAGTCTTGTGTTACAACACAACTAAGTGTTAAGTGGATAAGGATTCGTTTAATGGTCGGTATAGGAAAGAGGCAAAGTATGATATAAAACAAGATAGGATAGGCAAACTTTTTTGTCATACACTGTTTAGTGGACAATGGACAGCACAAACAACAAAAATGAAAATTATACTATAGTTCCATTTATGATTTTTTTTTGGACAAGATAATTTTATTTATGATGATAATATAATAAATTATATAACATATATTATAATATAATTATAAAATTATAAAGAAAATGAGATAAAAGATAGAAGATAGAGAAAGAGAGAGAGAGAAGAGGGAGAAAGGTCATATTATGGAAGCTATGAGAGACGGAGAGAGAGGTAAGATGAGACGAAACGAGACAAGAGAGGTAGACAGAGAAGGGGATTGAGAAAGGAGAGAGAGATGAGACGAAACAAGGCGAGGCGGAGAGGTTGAGAGAGAGAAAGGGGACAGAGATAGGAGAGAGAGAGGATAGAGAAAAAGGATGGGAGAGAGAGAGAAAAAATTTTATTGAGTAGGAAATAAAGATTGTATTTTAGTGTTTATTTAGGGTGGGAAAAAAGTTTTATTGTGGTTTTTTTTTGACCAAAAGTTGTACTGTAGTTTTGTGAGAGCATAAAATTGTGTTTTCATTCTGTCTCTTGCCCTCAGTTTTGTCCAGTACCATGATTAGTTTTCAAAATAAACATAATACAACTAAAGTTGTCATGCCAAGTCTCTTGCTTTTTAATTAGCAAATCAAACGCACTCTAAGAGTATATTTCGAATCCACTACACTCCACTTTTTCCTACGCATTCCTCACTTTTTCTATGCATTCCACATTCCCGGAAGGGACAAAAAAATGGTTTTCTTCGAGTTGTATGTAAACTTTTTTTTTTAATTAATAGGCATTTTGTGGTTGGTTTTCACTTGTGTGATAGAGAAATTGAGCAAAAGTTGGAGGGTAAAAAGAGTTAATTTACTAATTTAACCTTCTTATTTCTTTATGATGATTTATGCTTTATATGATTTTTTGAGTGTTTGGATAGTATAGTCTAGTGTTACAGCACAACTAAGTGCTAAGTGGATAAGGATTCGTTTAATGGTCGGTATAGAAAAGAGACAAAGTATGATATAAAATAACATAGGATAGGTAAAATTCTTCTGTCATACACTGTTTAGTGGACAATGAACAACACAAACAACAAAAATGAAAATTTTACTATAATTCCATTTTTGATGACTAGGGGGAAAGACGGGCTCGTGGGTGGTTATGTGTTGGTGTGTTAGTGGTGGTTATCGTTTATTAGAAACTTGTACTTACAGTAAGGGCATTTTGGTCAGAAAAATCTAACACCAAAATGGCAATTTTGTTTAGAATCCCCTTTATTAATAGTTATATATAGACAATATAATAAATTATATATCATATATTATTATAATATAATTATAAAATTATAAAGAAAAATGAGAGAAAGAGAGAAGATAGGGGAGAGAGGTCATAAGATGGGAAGGTATAGAGAAATGAGATGAGACGAAATGAGACGAGAGAGGTAGCGAGAGAAGGGGGATAGAGAAAGGAGAGAGAAATGAGATGAGACGAAATGAGACGAGACGAGAGAGGTAGAGAGAGAAGGGGGACAAAGAAAGGAAAGAGAGGGAGAGGATAAAGAAGGATTGGAGAGATAGAGAGAAAAAAATTATTGATTAAGAAATAAAAATTGTATTATTGTATTATTGTGTTTTTTTAGGGTGGGACAGAAAGTTGTACCGTGGTTTTGAGAGCATGAATTTGTGTTTTTATTATGTCTCTTGCCCTCACTTTTGTCCAGTACAATGATCAGTATTCAAATTAAAAATAATACATGCTAACGTTGTCAAGTCGAGTCCCTTGCTTTTTAATTAGCAAGTCAAACGCACCCTAAAAGTAGATTTCGAATCCACTACACTACACTTTTTCCTACGTATTCCTCACTTTTTCCTAAGCATTCTCATTCCCGGGAAGGACAAAAAAATGGTTTTCTTTGAGTTGTATGTAAACCTTTTTTAGTTTTCTTTTTTACAATAACCTCTTTTTTGTTAAAAGGCATTTTGTGGTTGGTTGTCACTTGTGTGATAGAGAAAATGAGCAAAAGTTAGAGGAGAAAAAGAGTTAAATATAATATGAATTTTATAATTGCCTTTTTTTCATTGCTAGCTATCACAGAGTGTCTCAACACGAAAGACTAATCTTTGTTCGTGCTTAAAGGAAATTTCACACTAGTCAACAATCAATACCATTAAATGTAAAGAAAACAAAATATGAATGAAATAGTATAATAATTGTAAGCAAAAATAAGATATAATGAAGAGAATAAAAATCCAAATTGTTTACTAGGGAAAAAAATATATCAGAAATGATAGTAAATTAAAATATTTATTTAACTCTTTTTTAAAAATAAAATATATTATGTAAGGTTCATACAAAAAATATATTATGTTGTATTTATTTTCTAAAAACTTTCAAAGACACAAACGGTACCAACTATTCAAAATTCAATAGCTTTCAAGAGTGAGACTCCTAAATATATTATGCTGTATTTATTTGGTCAATGTGGGACTCCTAACATTATCACGCCTTTTAAGAGTTGACGTCCACAATAACTTTCACTCTATTGAAACCGACCCGTTGGTAGCCATTCCTCTTTTAGGCGTCTTCACACGCCTCTCGCTATTCGGTGGAGTACCTTAATCTAGCATATAAGTAGCCCTTTATGCAGACAACTCTTAATGAAAACACCAATTATTAGGACTTAAGCATATGAGGTGGGTCTAACCCAAAAAACTAATCCATTAGATGGGAGAGTCTTATGGCTTAATTACTGTTGCTTTAAAAACACACTTGAGAGCAAGTGTACTACTCTCTTGCAGAAGTAGTATAAAAAATATCGTCTCCACAGGGATTAACTAATAAGTACCAAACTATTTAAGATTAATTATTATTTAGACGAACGAGTGTTTGATTGTATTAGAAATTAAAATAAAACGAAGTAAATAACAAGAATTAAAATTGAAAAGTTCGATCAACGGAGGGAAGCCTAGGGTCTCGGTTTCACTTGCTAGGTTCGATTCCTCTATGTCTAATTCTACTTGAATTCCCTTATTTTATTCAATTACCAATCCCTTTACTAAACCTATTAATCCGTTTGGTCATTCGTGATTAATATTCTTTTCCCTAAATTAATCCTAGTTTGGTCATGCTAGAATTTAAATTTAAGAAAAGCATGAAGTACAAAAAGGTTGAATGATTGGAAGACTAAATTAAAGTTTGGTCATTCATTAATTATAGTCTCAATTATCCTATAGGTCCACCAACTAGTTGTAGTACGGTCGCTAATCAACTAATCGATTATAAACATGCAAAGGGTTGTCAATCCTAATTATGTAATAAAACAATAGGATAATATTAATTGAAATAAAAATTGGGAATTCAAAATATAAATTAAAACATAAAAAGGTATCTAATCAAGCAAGATCCACCTAAGACCCTAGAAGAGGAATTTAGCTATCCATAGTGTTCAAGAACATTGGATTAAAATAAAAAGTCATGAATTACAGAATGTAAAAATAACCCGGAGATTGAGTAAATTCTGATCCTGTATTCAGTCTCTGTATTCTGCTCCAAAGCTCTCTCACGGTGTCAAGAATGGATACCCAAAACCTTCTAAAGTGCTGCTCTGCGTCAAATTGCTTCAAAGCTCCGCCTCGGTTTCCTCCAGGGTTCCGTGCGCAGCTTTTTCTCCCTTTTTCCCTCTTCTCCGTTGCGTCAGATTGTATGTGTATGTATCCCCCCTGTTTTCCTTCAATTGATGCTTTATATATTACTACTATTAATGGGCCTAGGGTTCCGTGCATAAGAATTCATCCCCTGGGCCTTCTTTTCTTCTCTCATGCGCTGGCCTTCTAATTGTTTATAATTAGGACCCTTTTTTCATTCTTTCTTCCATCAACATGAGTTTGGGCTGATGACAAAAGTGGCTTTTACTTTTTTATTTGCATTTTCTTCATTCCTACAAAATATAAAGAAAAGTAAATCACTTATTTATTTTATTAGTAATAATTGCTCTAATAATGATTTAAACATCTCTAATAAAATGCAGTAAATTAGAGTTTATCAATTACTACATTGAGTCTTCTTATTTGCTCAATGTAGGAATCGTAACATAGCTTGATATTTATCACCATCATCCATACTTTGTATGTAAACATAGATAAGAAATAACAAGGATTGCCCATATAGTTTTTCTTTCATCAATTCTAGAGAATAAGTATCGATTTATTTTTGACACAATTCATATGTTTACTACCTTAAGAGAGTTATTTTTGATAGTTTCATAATTTACTTTTATGCATGTATGTGTTGTCTTACAAACATAATAAGTTTCTTTTTAATTAAAAAGATACAATTTTAAACACGAACTTTGTATGTATACTTGTTCAAGTGAGTTAACCATTTTAGGGGTTTGGATTCTCTCATTCTCACTAACCTTACTTCTCCCTCCATCCTCTCTAATTTTCTCTTAAACTCACTCTCTTTCATCATTGTTTATAATTTTTTAATCATTTTCTCGATTTAAGTGATTAAATTAAATTACTTTTAATAAATGAAAGTAAATGAAGTGTCCACATTAACTTAATTAGTTCAAATTTCCAGCAATGAATGAAAACTTAGATAGCCTTCAATATTTGGTTGCAATGGATGCTTCTTATTCTTGGAAGCCATTCATGGTAATATTTGTATGGACAAATTAGCCACCGACGAAGCTAATATCCTCTACTGAGACTTATTTCTTAGTTTTATTACAAAGAAAATCCTCCGGCGTGAGGATCTCTTTGGTAGGTGATCTGTAAGTAATTCTGTAAATGCTTAAAGAGCCATGGAGCCTGCCCTAACTTAAATTTTCTGTAACAACAAAAAACAAAGAATTACTTTCAAAAAATTGGCAACGCCTCCCCTACTTAATATCAAAAAGCAAGCCCCTCTACGCTTAATACTAAATTAGTTTTAGTCCTAATTTAATATATATATATATATATATATATATATATATATATATATATATATAATTATACCGACATAATAATATTACTTGTCGGGTTTCAAAAGCAATAGATAAACTATAAAAATATAAAAACTTTATATTGACAACATGTAATGTTTTTTTTATTAAGACTCCTTAGAGACAATGGAATTATATTGATCACATGTAATGTTCTTTGTCGAGACTAAAAACAAAATATCATTTGTAAATATTTCATAACTATGTAATGTTTGCCCATTAAAACCAAAAGTAACAAAGTTATTCTAACAAAATGTAATTTTAATATGCTGGAACTCAAAATGTAAATATACAATTATAACATAAAAAATGTAAAACAAATAATTATGTTGACAAGATGGAAATTATAACATAAAAAATATAAAACAAATAACTATGTTGACAACATGGTATGTTCCTCGTCAAAACAATGAAAGTATATCAATAACATTTAACATTATTCCCATATCAAAACTCTTTAAAAAAGAATATTAATATAGAAAAACAATATTTAAAGAAAGAATTTATTTGTTGAGGTTATAAATCTTAAAAATATTTTTTAAAAATTACTAAAGTAGTAAATATTTCATAACTTGTATAGGTAGGAAAGTAATCAAAATTAAAATAATAAAATATTCCTGAAAATATGTAATATTGGTAATACTTTTTTCTTAAAATAATCAAAAGTTCCAAATAATAAAGAGACAGTAATGAAAATCAAAAAATTTCTTAAAAAGATTAAATCTTAATTTTTTAATTTCTTTTTATAGAAAGTAAGTAATTATTTAATTATATTCAAAACAAAATTTTCTTCTTAAAGTTAATATTACCAACTTTTTACGATTCTCTTTTAAGTAAATCTTATTTCCCATTTTGCTAATTTACTTTCTATCCTAATAATTATTCAAGAATGGAAATGCCAAATACATCAAAATAGTAATTATGATTTTTTTGACAAAAAAAATAGTAATTATGATATTGGTCAGTTACCTATTATATTAACTAACTTTATATTTTTCAAATAATATATTATGGTCTGGTTTTAACTATGTATTGGCAACACCACTTAGGATTATGGTCTGGTTTTTACTATGTCTAGAGTGCATGTATTTCTCTGTCATTGAAGAAATTCTAAGAAAGATGGAATAGAAAGTATATCAAGAAATAAAGAAAGAAATATGGCAAAAAAAAAAAGAAGGTGCTCGTTGTTTATCAAAAAAGAAAGAAGTTTCTAAAAACAAAAAAGAAACAGAGATATGTAACAAAAGAAAATAAATAAATAAATAAATAAACAGTAAATAGCACCAAGAGATTTTCACCTGGTATATGTATGTGGATAAAGCATTTTCATATCTTCTCAACAATATAAAACAATTATATAACATATTTACCATGTTTACTATACAAATGCCTCCTTGCTTCAATTTATGTGTAAATCAGTTCTGTATTTTTTCTTCTTCCTTCTGATTCTAGCCTAGTTACACTTTAGATAATTGGCCTTCAATATACTACAAAAAAGGGCTTTCAATTTTTTACTTGCCTGTTTATTTAATTTTGCAAAAGGAAGTCATTGGCCTTCTAGAACATAATTTTTAAATTTAAAACTCATTGATGAGTGTCATTAATATTTTAGAATTTTATATTGGGCCCATTTGTTGTGATTAAAAAATAAATGATTATGTTGTTAAATAATTTAGAGATTAGTTTATAGAGATTTTTAAAAAAATGAGAAATTTCTTGTCAAAAAAAAAAAGAAAATGAGAAGTTGTGTTTGTGTTTGTGTAACATACTCAAAGTCACTTATTTTAAGGCTAAATTATAGTTTTGGTCCCCCTATTTTCTAAAATTTGAACATTTGGTCCCCCCATTTTAAAAGTCAGATATTTAGTCCCCCAATTTTAAAAAACTCAGAACATTTAGTCCAAAGAGGGGTTTTCATGTTTTTTATTTTGCTGATTTGGCTTTTTTCTCCAAAAAAAGGCTGACATGGCATTTATTAAATGACGTGGCAGCTGACATAGGCACCACACGTTTATGCCACATCATTTAATGAACCACATCACCTTGCCACATCATTATTTATTTAATAATAAAATATTAAAACAAATTAAAAAACTAAAATTAAAGTAACTAAATTAAATTCCTTCTTCTTCACGTTTGATCAAAAGATTCATTCTTCTGTATCAAAACAAAAGGTTCATTCTTCTTAACATAAACATCTAACACACTCCGAAATTTCATCTTTTTATTCCACTCTAAATCATCCCTTTCTCTTCCTCTGCACTTCAAAGTTCAACAATGGAAAAAACCAAAAACACTTCCCCTCTTACAAAACATTCGAAGATCTTCACGCATGGTTTCAGGGAGGTTTGTCTTCAAGAACATTGTGCAAGTTTGTCTTTTCTTCAAGAACATTAAACAGAAGGTTCCTCCCAAATCAACTCTCTTTTTCTTCAAGAACGTTGTGCAGAACGTTTGCCTTTTCTCCATCGCAACCTTTGTATTTTCTCAACTCCTCTTGTTCGATCGGTATAGATCTGCAGATCTATAGTAGCACACAATGAACAAAGAAGGGAATGGAGGGGAGGATTCGAAGGGGATTCGAAGGGGATTCGAAGGGGATTCGTTCTGTACGATGAGCATTCAGGATGGGAAGGTAGAGGGAGACGAAAACTTCATGGTGTTGAAGTTGTGGTGTCGTAAAGGTTTCACCTTTTTGCAATAAAGCTGGGTTCTTATACTCATTCACCATCTCTGTTATTCTCCTAAGACAAATCTAAGGGGGTTTTGCGTTTTTTCAGCTCAGATCAACGACTCATTTGGATTTTTCTGGGTTTAGGATTTGGTTCGAAGGTGTTGTTTGTGGGTTCTAGGTTTTGGAACTTTTTTTATAATCTGATAGGGATAGGAAACAAAGAAGATGAATGAATTTAATTTTAGTTTTAATTCTGATCAATAAACAAAGAAGAAGAATGAATTTAATTTTAGTTCTTTTAATTTGTTTTTTGTTTTAATATTTTTATTATTAAATAAATTATAACATGGCAAGGTGATGTGGTTCCTATGTCAGCTGCCACGTCATTTAATGAATGCCACGTCAACCTTTTTTTGGACAAAAATGCCAAATCAGCAAAAAAAACATGAAAACCCCTCTTTAAAAATATGAAAACATGAAAATAGGGGGACCAAAACTATAATTTATCCTATTTTTAAAAAATCATTCTTAGAAAAATGATTTTTATAAGAAACTACTCAAAATTAATTGTCAATTGAAACAGTTTTCAGATTATTTTTAGATTCTCATTTTTTTTGACCAAAGATTGTATGCACTCCGAAAAATCCGGTTTGGATCCTTCTTCGTACAACGGGAAAAACAATGAAGCCGCCACCAATATTTTAATTTAGGAAAAAACATTGGAAAAATCCTTTTAGGCGATTGGCCTTTTGAAAACGAGAGATATAGGTTCGGGGGTCGGTTATGTGTGGGGAAGGTATTAGCACCCCACACATCCTTTCTACCGAAAGGGAACCTTTAATTTAGTGTGTGGTTTTTGACTGTTGATTTGAAACACTTTGTTCTACTTCTTTTCTTCTTTTTTTTATTTAAGAAAATGTTTTTTGAAAACTGGGGAAAGAAGAATCTTTTTGTTATTATTTTTTAAAAGGGTGCTTGACGGGAGGTGAACCCGCTCCTACGTATCCTCCGGTGCGATGAGGAATTCAAAGCTACGTAGTTCTAGTCTTGTTTTGAAAAGGCTCTTTTGTTTTTAGCTTTTTAGTTTTTAGATGTTTTTTGAAATAAGACTCGAGTGTTCACTAATACCAAGCAAGCAATGGCTTCGAGTGGTTTTCATTACTAACTCGAAAGAAAATAAATTGAAACCGATAATCAAACAAGCAATGGCTTCGAGTGATTATAAGTAACAACGTTTTTTTTTTATCTTTTTTTGCAAATGAGGCGAGCATCGGTGATAATCATCTAGCAAAGGCTTAGGACAATTACCACTAATGACTCGTGTTGTTTTTGGAATTGAATTGGGTTCGCATGTATTTAAGGTTTGGGAGCTTTCATGATAATCAAACAAGCAAAGGCTTCGAGTGACTACCACTAATAACTCCTCATTAGTGATCAAACAAGCAAAGGCTTCGAGTGGCCACTAATGATTTTGTTTATGAAAAACTTAGGGTTTAAGCTTGGAAAAGAAATTGGTCTTAATTTGTTAAAGACATAGTTTAGAAAAGAAGTTTGAAAGCAATTTGATTTTTGGAAAAGAGTTTTGGAAAACTAGTAGAACATTTTCAATCAAGTTCCAAGTCAATAACCAAAATGCAAATTGCTAGACTACAATTCATGCAATGATCTAAACTAGTAACCATTTTCATGTCAAGTTGTTTAGAAAAGAAAACAATGAATGCAAGAAAGTTCATAGATGCAAGCATAGCACATTCATTGAGATCATGTTATCAAGCAAGCAACAACATAGACACAATTTGCAACTTACCCTTTCATGTTGAAAACATCTCATTACAACATTTGAATACACAATGCATGAATAGGCAAAGATGAACCTAGACTACACATATCATGTCACAATACATAGATAGGCAAAGAATGAACCCAAGTTGAATATTTTGGCAAAAATGCATGAATAGGCAAGAGAATGAACCTAAATTGAACATCTTATTGAAGATGCATGGCAAGAAATGAACCTAACTAGGCATTTATGACACAACATGTGAGTAGGCAAGGAAGTTACAAAGCACAAGTGAATTCAAACATTTAATGAATCACTTGCAAAATCCTAGGGATTTCACATCAACATTTGACATAAGCAACAATGTGGTATCATTTTGATGGCATCAACATTTAGCATATTTCTACAATCAACCACATGAAAGGAATAAGTTGGAAAGGGCATTTGCCTCAAGTAAGATCATTAGCAAGCCATGAAAAATCAATTTGACATTTTATTTAGCAAGCATATGCAATTAAGGTGTTGAATCCCTTTAGGTAATCTTTAACACTTGGGATATGCACAAGTGCATAAGTGTCAAATCCTCTTACCAAATCATCAACACAAACATGATTTTCAAAGCAAGCAACAAAAACAAGCACAAACCCTAATTATCTCATGAAATGCGACACCAACATAGAGCTAAAACCTCATTTTATTCTTTGAAAGCAACAAAATCATGCAAGCAAATGACATAGATCAAACTTTTTGGCAAGGATTCACATGATTAAGCAAAGGAATGCACTAAAATCGCACAAACTCTAATTTTTCTACAATATGCATGCGAAATGAAACATAAGCCCAAATCACAATTTTATTCATGAAAATGCAAGCACAAAATGAAAATAGCACAAACACACAATTTATTCCAAGAGAGAGATGCATTTCAAGCATCCAAACCTCCCAAAGTGTTTGTCAAAATGCTTGAAACACATCTCTCATTCAACAACAACAATTATATCAACATTTCAACATAAAATAGAGCACTAAAATGCAAAGAAATGCTTGATATGCAAAAATAGATTGATGATCTACATTTTTTATGCTAAAATTTTGATGATGCGAAGATTGAGAGTATACCTCAACTCCAAGCTAGAATAGCGAAAGAAATAAGGTGAATGAACACTAAACCACTTGAATCAACCCTCTAATCTTCAATCTTGAGCTTGATTCTTGAGATCTGAAGATGGATCTTTGAAGAGAATGCAAGGATGATGAAGGATTTAGGACTAGAATGTTGATTTGAAGTGAAAAAGTGAAGAAATGAGGTGAGGGAATGAAGAGGGGTATTCGGCCAAGAAGGGAGAAGAGGAGAGGCTAGGTTTTTGAGTGTGAATTGTGTGCAAAAACTTGTGAGAGGTGAGGATATGAGGGTATATATAATGTGCAATTAGGTTTAGGGGCATTTAGGTCATTGTGTACCTCATCTCATTCTAGGATTGCATTTTAATTTTGAATCAAGGGTGAGGATTGAAACACACTTTGATGAGGGGCAAAAAAATGCAAAATGAGAGGGAAATGAAGGGGTAGATATGCAGCCAAGCAATGGGAGTGGTGCCCAAGTTTTGCAAGTTGGCAATTGTACTATTGTACTATCCATGAACCTTCCAATTATCCTCTCAATTTTTATTATTCCTTTCAAGATAATTGTACATAAATCTAACTATTTTGAGCCATATACAAGGTATCTTGAAGAATATGCCATTTTTGAAAATGAGAGATGACCAAAATTGCCAACAAAAATCCTATCATATAATTTTTGGCAATATTCCTTGTACTATTTTTTGAAATGCTTTCTTGAATTAATTTGAACTTGATTTTTTTAACTACACATATAAAATATGCGCACAATTTGAAAAATGATTTTCTTTATTTTTTGTTTTTTTTGTTCAAAATAATACAATTTCATTAAATAAATTCCCAAAAATTAATTAATTGGATTTTCAACTAGCAAAAATTTATTAAATTGAAATTGACCAAACAATGCCCCTTTTAAATGCCCCAAAATTCCTTAATTTCTCAAAAATGATTTTGAAAACCTTAGAATGCTTGGGTAAATACCCTAAACCCTTTCTCAAATAATGCATCACTCACAAAATTATTTATTTTTGCTGAAAATTAGGGTTTTGAAACTAGGCGGACAAAATTAGGGTATGACAAAGATCCTCAATTTTTTAAAAAGCTATAAAAAACGAATGAAATTTTTTCAAAATAGATTATTTTTAAAAAGTGATTGTTCTTCGAAATAAGCCGTAACAAACGGGCTCATTATTCACATGCTGCCTTTTTAGGTATTTTTCTTAAGATATTAAAATAATGTTTTTTTTATCATACTTAACATTTGATATTTTTTTTTTATAAACCGGGTATCTTCTGTGCGCAACTGCAGAGACTAATCCCCCAAACCAGGTAGGACCATAATGAGCGGCAAAGCTCTCCCTCAAGAGATTTAAATATAGAGATTGGGCATGCAACAACGTTAAATCTTGAGGGAGAGCTTTGCCTCCCATTGTGGTCCTATCCGGCTCGAAAGATTAGTATCTGCAGTTGCGCGTAGAGAATGCCCAGTTTATACCAAAAAAATATGGGGTCATTCGGTATTAATCCTTGCAATATTTATTTATAAAATGACTACTTGTCAGAATTTTCATTTTCATCTTTCTGTTAGTTTTATTTATAAGAAAATTGTATTAAATGGGAGCACTAAGGTTACTCCCACCCATTACAAGAGAATCTACTAAACCATGTTAAACAAATTCAATGGGTTAGTCCACCATTAGGTTACAGTAAAGGTACAATTCCTTCCTACATTACCAACAAACTAACTCCAACAAGTATGTTTGATAATGTTAATAACAGATTCAGAATTAAGCACCCTCTCTTGGAAAACACGATGGTTCCTTTCCAACCATATCACCCACAGTAGCTAACCAAATCAAATATTTGAATTTTCTGCATCATCTTCCTGCTATAATGTAACCATACCACATAAAATGCTCCAAACATGCTAACTCCAACTCAGGTTGCGCACCAATCCAATAATTTATCCCTGCCAAACTGATAAACTCCAATTTAGTGCATTTTTTAAAGACACTTTTGAGTCATTTTTAGAGCTGTTATTATTAATAATATAAATTAGTGACTTAATTTGCTCTTGTTTTACAGAAAAGAGAAACATATGAAAAAGAATGAAAAGTCCAATTTAGAGCCACTTATATATATATATATATATATATATATATATATATATATATATATATATATAGCTATCAAATAAAAAGAAGATCCTCTCGGTGATTTCAATTGAAAGTGATGCACATGTGACTTAGAGAGAAAGAAAGAGGCATGGAGTGGATAGCAAGCAACAAATATTTAGGAAGGATCTGAATCCTAATATTTAGGGATTGAGATGAAAAGATGCTCTGGCAATTAATTAAAAGAGGAAGCAAGCTTGACTTGAGGAAAACGGAACACCACACTACCCTTGCTTGGAGAGAAAGAAAAGGAACTAATATAAAAGAGGGTTTCATTTGTGAATGAGGGGGAGCCGCACATACACAAACGACAATTACACGGACGCTGCGCGGAGGGAGAGAAAAAGGATATCGGGTACCGTTCTTGACACTGTGAGAGAGCTCTGGAGCAGAAAAGGGAGATTGAAGACTTAGACCAGGAATTTCTCTATTTACCGGGTTATTCTAATCTTTGTAATTCATGAACCTTATTTCTATTTTATTGTTCTTGATAGCTATGGATACCTAAATCCTCTTCTAGGGTCATAGGTGAATCTTGCATGATTAGAGACATCTTTATGTTTTAATTTCTTGTTTGAATTCCAGTTTTTATTTCAATTAATATTGTCCTATTGTTTTAATCACATAATTAGGATTAGCTACCATTTTCATGTTCATAATCAATTACTGCAATTAGTTGATCAGCCATCGTACTACAAGTAGTTGGTAGACCTATAGGATAATTGGGGCTATAATTAATGCATGACCAAACTTTAATTAATCTTCCAATCATTCAACCATTTTGTTCTTTATGTTTTTCTTAAATTTAAATTCTTGCATGACCAAACTAGGATTAATTTAGGAAAAATAATATTAATCGCGAATGACCAAACGGACTAGTAGCTTTAGTAAAGGGATTGGTAATTAAATAAAATAAAGGAATTCAGGTAGAATTAGACATAGGGGAATCAAAGCTTGCAAGTGAAACCGTGGATTTCTCTCTCCACTAATTAAATCTTTACTTTTAATTCTTGTTAATTATTTCTTTTTATTTTAGTTTCTATAACACTCAATTATTTGTTCGTCTAAACAATATAAAATCTAGACTAGTTTAGTACTTGTTAATTAATCTCTGTGGAGATGATTTTTTTTTATACTACTTCTGCGAGAGAGTACACTTGCTCTATGTGTGTTTTTAACGCATCACCCCCTAAGAATTAACTTATCTCTAGTGGGAATCTTTCCAAGCAGCAGACTCCAAACAAACAAACATTGGATGGTAACTGTGATTTCCGTAGGCCTTTAAATTCAATCGTAAGCTCCGCCCGTTGAGTGTTTTTCTGCAAACCAGCCAACAAAAAAATATAGCAAGACTTTCCCTTATTTTCCTATCCAATTCCACCTGTCGATAGTACCCCTGCAAACTTAACATCACATAAGGTGTGATAAAGCAACGCTGCTTCATTGAAAGATAAGACATATAACTGAATGCTATTCAAAATTGAATTGATCAAAACAACTCTACCTCCCAAAGATAGATGACTCCCCTTCCAAGAAGATAATATTGCTCTAACCGATCCCACCACTGGCTTCCATGCACCACTCTTTCTAGGATTTGCTCTCACAGGTATGCCCAAAAATTTGAAAAAATTTGAAAGGTATGGATGATATGCTACAAGACAGAAATGATGATGCCGATTCAAGAAAGCCATCCTTTAAGTTGTTGCCAAACAGATTGATATTATGGAAATTAACTTTTAATCCCGACACTAATTCAAATCCTCAAATGATAGATTTAAGACTCCATAGACTGTTCGATCACCCCTTTCCCACCACAATTGTGTCATCTGCAAATTGAAGGAGAGAGTAATGCTGATATGTAGACACCTTATACCTTCGAACAACCCTCAAATGAATAGCATTTTGGACCTTCTGTTGCTTGAAAACGTGAACGTTCTTTTGTGCAAGTGTACACAATCGTAACAAGTAATATAATGAAAGTAGAGATCGTTCCCACGAGGATTAATTTGCCAAACAAGAGTTTAATCAAAGTAACAAGTAGTGATTTTAGTAACAAAAGTAAATGACACACAATTGGTTGGGTAACAAGTAACAAACAACTAAAAAGGTATTAGGGTAGTGGAAATCAGATTTGGGACAAGTTGAGATGCAATACTTCAATAAATCCATTAAAATGCTCAAAATGCTATGTTAAGTGCTGCAGCACTAGGTGCTGCCGCAATTGTGCATTATGTCTAATGCTTAACACTAGGCTTTAGTCGCCCCAAATTATGTCTAATTCGGAAGAGATTATTTCCCTAGGCTACTGGAGAACAAGCAGCATTACACCTAAGTGTGTTACCTCATGGCTTATGCCTCTCCTATGTCTAGGACTCAAGCAAGGAACAACTATATGTCTATAGTGCAACATACCATGTTATCTTGTGAGATATATATACAAACCATGTCTGTGAATGTATATCTACTTAGATTAGACGGCCAATCCTAATCTAAGATGGAAATAGTAAAAACACACAAGATAAAGTGCTCAACACAATAACACAAACATTAAGAACAAATTAACTTCATTAAATTCATAATAGCATCCCAACTACAGAGGTTTAGCTCATATTGAGCTTACACAACATTACAACTAAACTAAACATTAAGGGAAGTAAGAATTTCATACTAAAACCCGAGAAGAGAAGTTCAACTACAAGTCTTGATACTGGGACAACTTCAATGGTGATTCACCAAGCAATTCCAGCTCTCAAATGTAGCTCCTTCGAAGTTGAAGTAGATCTAACGTTGCTGCAGCAATCAATATCCCATCAATTGACTCTAAGTAACAATGGAGGCACAAAAACTTGAGGCTGTGTCTATACCTCAGGAATTCGGCTTAACCTAATTCTGGGGGTGAGTGCCTTTATATAGGGAAGGCCTTGGGATGAGAGAAACCCTAAATGGTGGAGGCACATTTTGTCCTTTTCAAGGCACAATGTCCTTTTTGCCCAAAACCCTAGGTCATTCACGCATCACCAATGATTGGCACGCACACCCACGCATGACACACGCTGACAGCTGTCCTTGCCTTGATTTCCGTGTTTCTTGCTACATTCTCTCTCATGTTGCGTAAAATGGCAATGCTGCCACAACAGGTGCTGCAGCAATTAAACACACATATTAAACCACAATTGGGCACAAAAGTGCCCATTAATAACATAATTAAGCTTGCACCTTTAATTATTCTAAACTAACATATTTACAACATAATTCACTCAATTGCTTGAGAATTAACCATGATTTAAGCTTGAAATAAGAGATAATAACAATCATATTCGATTGTTATTACACCCCCAAACTTGAACCATTGCTTGTCCTCAAGCAATGACACTTGACACAGACAAGCAAAATACCAGCAACAAACCAGATAGTTGAATTATTCATAAAGGCACACAAAACAGAATATTAAGCTGAGCATAGAACTTTCAGATTGGCCACTCAACTTGCAAACCCACTGAATGATAAGTTCCCTAAATTACTCCTGCTCAGTAGTGTGTGTGTGTGTGGCATTCAACTCAGTTCAAAACATAGCAAGGTTCAAAACTTCACTTAACTAAAGACTAGAGAGGTTTTCTTTTGAGATAGCCAAAGATGTTTCAAAACTAAGGGTAGACTAACAATTCAGCACAGAAAGGGGGGATAAGCACGACAAAGGGCTTTGATTTAGCAATTATAGGATTCTAGGCCAGTGCACTTATTACAACTGAAATTTTAATGCTGCAGCAACAGTTGCTGCAGCAATACAGACTAGAACAGAATTTTAAAAACACACAATACTTGACATTGATGTTGCATTGCCCTTATTCTATCCTCACTTTTCACACAGGCTGACTGCTGATTTCGACTGAAACCAAAGTGTGTCACCACAAATTGGCCTCCCTACTTCACAATCAACCTAACTACCATTTATCATCCTTTTGACTGAAACTATAATGTGTCTCCACAGAATAGCCTCCCTACTCAGTTCAAAATGGCAGCTTATTGCACTCTTTTCTTTTTCTTTTTCTCTTATTACTTTTTTTTTAATGGGCAATGACAACAATTACACATGTTTACAACACAATACAACGAATTGACTATGTGCACTTGACCTAAACCCATTCCTTCATGCTTTGCCTTAATATAACTTAAAGAACCCCCAAACTTAGTTTCTTATGCTACCCTAAGTTTTTAATAAAAATTTGGCAAGTCTCTAGGTCTACCAACACTAGTCTAGCTTCAGATCATTTCTAACTTACTAAGTCATTCCTAAGTTTCATGCACAGTGTAAAAACAGGAGCAATATAGTTCACTCATAAACAGGGGTACTAATCACTCGATTCTCACTATTTCATCACTAATTTCTGCTCAACTTAACTACTGAAATTAAAAACTGTCATTCAACTAACTAGGCATGCTGATATATTACAATGACCATAGGTCCTCCCCCCCCCCCCCACTTAAGACCTTGCAGTGTCCCCACTGCTCATGAAATATAAGGGAGAGGCCTATTTTAAAGCAAAACAGAAATAAAAACAAACAAACACAACTATTGAATTCAAACACGAACACGACACATTCAACAAATTTATTTAACTTGAAAGACTAACAAGACAGAATTTAAATGACAGAATTTAAAAGATAAAGGTGCAAGGAATCCTCATTTAGTTCTTGGGCTCTGCCTTGTTGCTGTTCCTCTTCTTACTGGCCTCTTGACTCTAGGTGATTTAATCACAGGGGCTCCTGGTGCCTTTGGGGTTTCTGCTGCTGCAGCACTAGGTTGCTGCAGCACTGGACCTGCATCTGCAACAGCAGGGCCAGCAGCAGAAACACTTGCCTTCTTTTGGGCAATCACCAAGTCCAGAGCAGCCTTTGATCTCTTTTCATATTCAGCCAATTTCTCAGCTTCAATTGCTGCAGCATCAGCTGCTGCAGTATCTTCAATTCCTGTCAGCACTGATTCCACAGTAGCAGCAACAGCAGCGTCTTCCTCAGCAGTTATCTCTTCAATATTCAGCTCAACATCTTCAGGCACAACAGACATCTTCCTCCTTTTGGGGGCATGCTTGGTTCTCATTCTCTTAGAGGGTGAGAACACTGGGCTTTCAACCTCAGCATCTGCAACATCAGTTGCTGCAGCAACAGGCATATCAGCAGTTTCAGGGACTTTTTCTGGTTGGCTTTCTTGTGGTGGATTTGTGGGTTGTGGTGGTTGATTTTCTGGGATTAGAATGGTGATGGGGGTTGATGGTGGTGGAATGGTAGATGTGGGGGCTAGTTTGGCAGTGTTGGTGGTATGAGATGGGGATGGTGGTGGATCCATTTCAATATCAGTGGCATCTTCGGATTCATCTTCACTGATATCCTTCCTATTCAACTCCTTCATTATCTCTCTGTTTTCTTCCTTTTCCCCTTCACTTAATGTTTCATCAGACTCAGAAATTAAAAGCTCTTCTTCTTCACCCACCTTCTTCTTTCCCCTTTTTATTTCCTTCCTCTTCCTCTTTTTCTCAACAACTTCCTCTGGCATATCCTCCTCAACACCAGCATCTTCAAATAAATCTTTATCAATTACCTCTTCATCAAGCACCCACTCAGGAAAAGAAGGTGCTTCAACTCCAATATCAACTTGCAAATTTGCAGCAAACAAGGCCTTCAACCACTCCTGCTGCTTCCTCATAAACTCCCAGACAGAGCGTTGCTGCAGCATGAACTGTGGCAGCATGGTGGGATCACCAGATGCTGCAGCAACCTTAGGCTTTGATTTCAGAACAGTAGGGAAAGCAGCAAGAGGGAATCCTTTCTTCTCCCCCTTCATTTCAACACCAGCTTTAATACATAAATCAGTAATCAAGCAGGGAAAGAAAAGATACCCAGCATTTTTGGAATAGCAAATCAGGATCTCCCTTGAAATTAATCTTCCAACATCAACGTCCTTTGCACCCAAAATTGCGTCCAGCAGCATCATTCTTTCCTTTTCAACATTTGTGGTGTGAGAAGTTGGCAGTAGAGTGTGCTTGACAAAGTTAAACCAGACCATTGCTTCATGGTTGAGGTTGCTTCTCTTAACCTTGAATTCGTTGGCACTGCAGGGTTCCCATGGAGTACCAGGAATTGTGATGTTCTTCTTGACTGCTTCCATCTCCTTCTTGCCCCATTTTTCAAAATTCTTTGCAAACGTGAGGCCAAGGTAACTCAGCCCCAAGCATTCATTGATCATCATGGAATCAAATTTGATGACCACTCCTCTAACATTTGAGAATAACTGAGGCCTTCCATCTTTCTCAGGCGCAATTCCAGCATAGAATTCACGAACCACAGAGGGGTAGAAGTATTTTGGTTGCTGCACCAACTGCTCCCAACCTAATGCCTTCACAACAGATGCGAACGCATCAGATGCATTTGTCAGCAAGAATCCCCTCTCTGCCCAAAAATTCATAGCAGAGAACTTTTCCATAGCAGATACTTCCTGATTTTTCATGCTTCTTCGCCTTGCATGACTTGATTCACCACGGCCAGAGGATGATTGGCCCTTTCCAGAAGATTTGTTAGCACTGACCTTAGTTCTCACCATTGTTGATCAAAGATTGAAGTTAAAAACGTAAAGGTGAGTGAGAGATTTGGGTGATTTGGGAACGAGGGTTTGCTGTTTAATTGTTTCCAGGGATTGAGCGCAATTGAAGAGGAATTTGTGGGAAGGTTGCGGAAGAGTGGGTGGTTAAATAAGTGAAGGAATTGACGGTTTGGGTAAGGGCATAATGCATAAATGCACTAGCCGTTGGATGAAGGGCTATGTATATGGTGGATAATGAGTGATTGGACGGTTATGTGACCGATTGGACAACACACTGTCACGCACAGGCCTTGGGTGAATAACTGCCATTATTTTATTTTTTCCTTAACTGCTCTCTATTGCTGCAGCAACGTTGCTGGAAGCAATGCTGCAGCACCAACTGCTGTCACACCCTCAAACTTCAACTTGCTGAAATTTTAATTCCTGCAACAAACACCAAACAAACAAAACAACTAATTTATTAGATTAAAAACCCTGGGCTGCCTCCCAGTAGCGCTTGGTTTAAGAGTCCTCAGCCTGACTTCCTTCAAAGGTCATGGATCCTTAATCATAGTGGTGAATTTACTCCTCACCACTGATTCACCATAGTACTTCTTCACTCTTTGACCATTAACCTTGAAGGTTTTGTCACTTGCATCATCATACAAATCCACAGCTCCATGAGGGTACACCTTTACCAATTTGAATGGCCCAGACCACCTAGACTTGAGTTTTCCAGGGAATAATTTAAGTCTTGAGTTAAACAATAACACTTGATCACCTTCCACTAATTCCCTTTTGTGAATTCTCTTGTCATGCCAAGCCTTGGTCTTGGCTTTATACAATTCTGAGTTCTCATAGGCAAAGTGTCTCATCTCTTCCAATTCATTCAATTGTAATAGCCTAGCTTCCCCTGCCCTTGTGTGATCAAAATTGAGCTTTTTGATAGCCCAATGCGATTTGTATTGAAGCTCCAAAGGCAGATGGCAAGCCTTGCCATACACAAGTCTGTAGGGGGACATTCCCAAAGGAGTTTTGTAAGCAGTCCTATAAGCCCATAAAGCGTCATCAAGATGATTTGACCATTCCTTTCTGGTAGGCCCTACCATTTTCTCCAACATTCTCTTGATCTCTCTATTAGACAACTCTGCTTGACCACTTGTTTGAGGATGATATGCTGTTGCAATCTTGTGCTTAACCCCATACTTGGCCAAGAGATTTTCAATCAATTTGTTGCAAAAATGAGAACCTTCATCACTGATTATTGCTCTTGGAGTTCCAAACCTTGTAAAAATGTTTTTCAATAAGAACTTGCTAACAGACTTTGCATCATTGTTAGGTAAAGCAACTGCTTCAACCCACTTTGATACATAATCCACAGCAACAAGGATGTAAGAGTTGCCAAAAGAGGGAGGAAAAGGTCCCATGAAGTCCATACCCCAAACATCAAAGAGTTCAACCTCTAAGATGTTTGACAATGGCATTTCATTGTTGTGTGATATATTTCCACTCCTCTGGCATCTATCACATTTCTTAACAAACTCATGAGCATCCTTGAAAATTGTAGGCCAAAAATAACCAGATTGAAACACCTTTGCTGCTGTTCTTAAACCTCCAAAGTGTCCTCCATATGCTGCAGCATGGCATTGCTGCAGCACTCCTTGTTGTTCTTCATCAGCCACACATCTTCTTAGTAACTGATCAGGGCACTTCTTATACAGATATGGTTCATCCCAAAAATACTGCTTGATTGTGTGGAAGAACCTCTTCTTTTGCTGATAATTTAAATTACATGGCACCACTTTGCTCACTAGGAAGTTAACAATGTCTGCATACCAAGGTGCTGCAGCAGCAACGGCTAACAACTGCTCATCAGGGAAGCTTTCCTTGATTTCTCCAAAATGATTACCTGCACTATCACCTTCCAATCTAGACAAATGATCAGCAACTTGGTTCTCCATCCCTTTTTTATCTTTAATTTCAAAATCAAATTCTTGGAGGAGGAGAACCCATCTTATTAGCCTAGGTTTTGCATCTTTCTTAGCAATCAAATACTTGATGGCAGAATGATCAGTGAAAACAATTACTTTTGTGCCAACTAAGTATGATCTAAATTTATCAAATGCAAAAACCACAGCTAATAATTCTTTTTCAGTGGTAGTGTAATTTAATTGAGCTTCAACAAGTGTTTTGCTAGCATAATAAATAGAATGAAAAACTTTACCATACCTTTGGCCAAGGACAGCACCTATGGCATAATCACTAGCATCACACATGAGCTCAAAAGGCTTGCTCCAATCAGGAGTCACTATCACTGGGGCAGTAACTAGAGCATTTTGAAGTTTCTGGAATGCTGTAGCACATGAGTCATCAAACACGAATGGAGTGTCATGCTGCAGTAATTGACATAATGGCTTTGAAATTTTAGAGAAGTCCTTGATGAACCTCCTATAGAATCCAGCATGTCCTAAGAAACTTCTAACACCTTTGACATTTGTTGGAGGATGCATCTTCTCAATCACCTCAACTTTAGCTTTGTCAACCTCAATTCCCTTCTTTGAGATTTTGTGTCCCAACACAATACCCTCTTGGACCATGAAGTGGCATTTCTCCCAATTCAAGACCAAGTTGGTTTCTTCACATCTATCCAGAATCTCTTCTAAGTTGTCAAGGCACAATTGGAATGTTTCTCCAAAGACAGAGAAATCATCCATAAACACCTCCATAGATTTTTCAATGAATTCAGAAAAGATTGACATCATACACCTTTGAAATATTGCTGGGGCATTGTACAACCCAAATGGCATTCTCCTGAAAGCAAAAGTACCATAAGGACAAGTGAAAGTAGTCTTTTGTTGATCTTCAGGCACTATAGCTATTTGATTCTAGCCAGAGTAACCATCCAAAAAGCAATAGAACTCCTTGCCAGCAAGTCTATCAAGCATTTGGTCTATGAATGGTAGAGGGAAATGATCTTTTCTTGTAGCCTTGTTGAGTTTCCTATAATCCATACAAATCCTCCAACCAGTAACTGTTCTTGTGGGAATAAGTTCATTCTTCTCATTGGCTACCACTGTGACCCCTCCTTTCTTTGGAACACATTGCACAGGACTCACCCATGCACTATCAGTGATAGGATACACAATGCCAGCATCTAACCATTTGATGATCTCCTTTTTCACCACTTCTTTCATGATAGGATTTAGTCTCCTCTGCCCTTCAATGCTATTCTTAGCATTTTCATCAAGAATGATCCTATGCATGCAGATGGTAGGACTAATCCCCTTTATGTCAGCCATTTGCCACCCAATTGCCTTCTTAAGCCTCTTTAGGGTAGTAATGAGATCATGCTCTTGACTATTGGATAGGTCAGAAGCAATGATCACAGGCAATGTATCATTTTCCCCTAAATAGGCATATTTCAGGTGATTGGGTAACTCTTTTAATTCAAGCACAGGAGGTTTTTCAATAGAAGGCATATTCTGTTTGAGATTAGAATCCCCTAGATCAAGAGATTCATAATGCCTACTCCATAATTCTTTCACCTCAGCCTCCTTGTGCACAATACCTTCTTCTACAAGTTCACTCTTATCAATTTCAGCAAGAGCTTTCACCAGATGATCACTTTGCTTGTAGAAGTGCTGTTGAACCACAGAATCAAGAGACATCACAAAAGAGCACTCCTCAGTTCCTTGGTCAGGGAACTTGAGAGCATTCAACACATTGAACTTGATCTCTTGATCATTGACTCTCATAGTCAATTCTCCTTTTTGCACATCAATTAGAGTCTTTCCAGTAGCCAAGAAAGGTCTTCCAAGAATTATAGGTACCTCCTTATCTGCAACAAAATCTAAAATTACAAAGTCAGCAGGAAATACAAATTTATCAACCTTTATCAGAACATCCTCAATAATTCCTTCTGGATGAGCAACAGATCTATCAGCAAGCTGTAAGGTAACAGTTGTAGGTCTGGAAACACCTATACCAAGCTGATCAAAAATAGACTTAGGCATCAAATTGATGCTTGCACCTAAGTCACAAAGAGCTCTGCCAGTATAAGTTTCACCAATTGAGAATGGAATAGTAAAACTGCCTGGATCCTTCAACTTGCTTGGAAGCTTGTTTTGCATGATCATACTACACTCTTCTGACATAGCTACTGTTTCAAACTCCCCAAGTCTCTTCCTTTTGGAAAGCACATCTTTCATAAACTTTGCATAATTGGGCATTTGTTGAAGTGCTTCTACCAAAGGAACATTGATGTGAAGTTGTTTTAGCACCTCCAGAAATTTGCCAAATTGCTTATCTTGTTGAGCCTTTTTCAACCTTTGAGGATAAGGTGGATCAGGCAAAACTTGATCAGCAATCTTTGATGGAATTGCTGCAGCATCAGATGCAGCAGCATCAACTGTGACAGCATCTGGTGCGTTTTGTTTCTCTTTTTTGTCTTTTTCTTTTATTGCAGTTCCATTACTAGGATCAGTAGATGGTCCCTTCAAGTCCTTCCCACTCCTTAAAGATATAGCCTTGACTTGTTCCTTTCCCTTAGAAGATGTTGGTTCAGTAGTGGAAGGTAATGCTCCACTAGGTCTTTGGGTCAAGGCAGAGGCTATTTGACCAAGTTGATTCTCCAAGTTCTTGATTGCAGCTCCTTGGGTTTGATACTGAGTTTTAGTTTCATTCATGAAAGCCTTCAACATAAGTTCCATAGAGCTCTCTTCTTTTGCCTTGCATGGAGCAGGTGTTCCTGGTGGTGTTGCAGGAGCTGTAGCAGGTGTTGCATTGTTGCTCCATTTAAAATTAGGATGGTTCTTCCACCCAGGATTGTAGGTACGAGAATAAGGATTATTGTTCTTGTCATACCCAACATAGTTGACTGAAATAGGGTTTGCAGGGCATTCTTCATACAAATGGCCTCCTCCACAGTACACACAACTAGCAGAACCCACTGGTACTTGTTCAATTGCTGCCACTCTAGTTTCTGGTGCAGATTCAATTGCTGCAGCAGGTGTTGCTGCAGCAGGTGTTGCACTCATATTTTTGATCATGTTGGACAAGGATGCAACCTGAGTAGATAAAGCAGTAACCTCACTCACTTCATGCATACCAGCAACTTTCTTTTGAGCACTAACCCTGGCTGTTGGCCATTGATAACTGTTTGCAGCAATAGTTTCAATAAGATCATAAGCATCTTGGTAAGAGCCATTCAGCAAGACTCCACCAGAAGAAGCATCAAGCATCAGTCTAGTTTGAGGTTCCAACCCATTGTAAAAAGTTTCCATTTGAACAACCACAGGCAACCCATTATGTGGACATTTTCTTAACAATTCTTTGAATCTTTCCCATGCTTCAAACAATGTTTCAAATTCAGTTTGTCTAAAAGATGTAATTTCAGTTCTCATCCTGGCATTCTTGATAGGTGGAAAATATTTTGTCATAAATTTTTCAGCCATCTCATTCCAAGTAGTGGTAGAGTTAGGTTCCAAGGAATTTAACCAAACCTTAGCTCTATCCTTCAAGGAATAAGGAAAAAGTTTAAGTTTAAAAGCATCATCACTTACACCAGGGAGAATGAAATTACTACAAACTTCTACAAATTGTTTTAAATGCAAATGTGGGTCCTCAGTAGGTCCTCCACCAAATTGCCCTATTGTTTGAAGCATTTGAAACATCATAGGCTTAAATTCAAAATGAGTTGTTGCAAGTTCAGGCCTCACTATGCTAGTTTGCATAGTGTGAGGGTCAAAAATTGCATAATCCCTCATAGGTCTGTCCCTGTCATTAGCCATGCCTATAACTGTTTCATTCAAAACTTGTCTCACATGTTCAGGTTGCTCAGTGGCAGATAAAGTATGTCTGTCAGAACCATGGTTGCTAGGAGGTGGTGTGTTTCCATGATTAGAAGGTGGTGGTGTAGCCATATTGACAGCTCTTCCCAAAGAAATGAGACCAGAGTGGTCGTGTCCCCTTCTCAAAGCTCTAAACAGTCTTTCTATCTCAGGATGAAGTTGATATTTTGGTAATCTGCATCTGTACATATGCTGCAGCAACAGTTGCTGCAGCAATTAACTTACTGAAACAACCAAAAACAGAGCACCAGAATTAGCAACAAAAGAAATCACTAAATTGCCAATTAATTAAACAGTGTTTAATCAATTTAATCCCCGGCAACGGCGCCAAAAACTTGTTGCTTGAAAACGTGAACGTTCTTTTGTGCAAGTGTACACAATCGTAACAAGTAATATAATGAAAGTAGAGATCGTTCCCACGAGGATTAATTTGCCAAACAAGAGTTTAATCAAAGTAACAAGTAGTGATTTTAGTAACAAAAGTAAATGACACACAATTGGTTGGGTAACAAGTAACAAACAACTAAAAAGGTATTAGGGTAGTGGAAATCAGATTTGGGACAAGTTGAGATGCAATACTTCAATAAATCCATTAAAATGCTCAAAATGCTATGTTAAGTGCTGCAGCACTAGGTGCTGCCGCAATTGTGCATTATGTCTAATGCTTAACACTAGGCTTTAGTCGCCCCAAATTATGTCTAATTCGGAAGAGATTATTTCCCTAGGCTACTGGAGAACAAGCAGCATTACACCTAAGTGTGTTACCTCATGGCTTATGCCTCTCCTATGTCTAGGACTCAAGCAAGGAACAACTATATGTCTATAGTGCAACATACCATGTTATCTTGTGAGATATATATACAAACCATGTCTGTGAATGTATATCTACTTAGATTAGACGGCCAATCCTAATCTAAGATGGAAATAGTAAAAACACACAAGATAAAGTGCTCAACACAATAACACAAGCATTAAGAACAAATTAACTTCATTAAATTCATAATAGCATCCCAACTACAGAGGTTTAGCTCATATTGAGCTTACACAACATTACAACTAAACTAAACATCAAGGGAAGTAAGAACTTCACACTAAAACCCGAGAAGAGAAGTTCAACTACAAGTCTTGATACTGGGACAGCTTCAATGGTGATTCACCAAGCAATTCCAGCTCTCAAATGTAGCTCCTTCGAAGTTGAAGTAGATCTAACGTTGCTGCAGCAATCAATATCCCAGCAATTGACTCTACCTAAAAATGGAGGCACAAAAACTTGAGGCTATGTCTATACCTCAGGAATTCGGCTTAACCTAATTCTGGGGGTGAGTGCCTTTATATAGGGAAGGCCTTGGGATGAGAGAAACCCTAAATGGTGGAGGCACATTTTGTCCTTTTCAAGGCACAGTGTCCTTTTTGCCCAAAACCATAGGTCATTCACGCATCACCAATGATTGGCACGCACACCCACGCATGACACACGCTGACAGCTGTCCTTGCCTTGATTTCCGTGTTTCTTGCTACATTCTCTCTCATGTTGCGTAAAATGGCAATGCTGCCACAACAGGTGCTGCAGCAATTAAACACACATATTAAACCACAATTGGGCACAAAAGTGCCCATTAATAACATAATTAAGCTTGCATCTTTAATTATTCTAAACTAACATATTTACAACATAATTCACTCAGTTGCTTGAGAATTAACCATGATTTAAGCTTGAAATAAGAGATAATAACAATCATATTCGATTGTTATCACCTTCCCCGCAAGCCCTTCCGCCACAATTAGGTACAATAAAGGTGATAACGAATCTCCCTGTCTCAATGCTTTGTGCACTTTAAAATCCACCGCAGGACTACCATTTACTAGGACCGCCATAGTGCTCTCACAAATACAAAGCCCACATCCATTCAATCCACCTCAAATCTAAATCCATTCTTTCCATCATATAAAAGAGAAAACCCCATGAATCAGGGTCATATTTTTCAAAATCGACCTTAAAACGTAAACATTTAGCTTTGCCATATCATTATTTTTGTTGTCTTTTATTTTAAATTGTTGGCTTAGATAAATTAATCTACTCCCAAATAAATTATGGTTTCTTTATAAATTCCTTCTAGGAAACTTCTTGCAACATGAAAATAATTTGAAACAAGTTCTTTTTAGCTTCATTTAGTTATAAATTGGCACACGTGTTTCCTATTTAGCTTTTTCACATCATTATTTTCATTTTCTTTTATTTTAAATTCCTGGCTTGAATAAATTAATCTATTCCCAAATAAATTATGGTTTCTTCATAAACTTCCTTCTCCAGGAAACTTCTTGCAAGATGAAAATAATTTCAAACAATTAGTTCTTTTTACATATTCCTCAGACTCTGCAAATCCCTTGAGTTCTTCCGATGTGTAGAATCCCATTGCTATATGCTTTTTGTTGTTGAGCATTTTCAATTTGGAGATGAAGGAAGATGAAGAAATTCTAATTGGAGAGATGTGTGTTAACTCAACATCTTATTAATGGAGAAACTAACAGATGGAAGAAAACGAAAAATTATGATATTTGCAAGAAGTTATTACTCAAAAAAAGTTGTAAGGACTAAAACCAAATAACTCTTTATTTGCAGAGACTAAAAATATATTTATGCCTAAAATTATCATTTCGTTCAGCAATATCTTTGCCTTTTAGTTCAGCTAGCCATGCATATTTTTACTCATGAGATAAGTATTCATGCATCAAGATTACTTTTTCAAATCTTGTTTTCTTTAAGTATGTAATCTTCTATATATAAGCATGATAAAAAACTTTGTTCGATTGCACAAACTAGGAAACATCGTGCATGGGAACGTACCTTCTTTTATGCATGCACCCGCAAGCAACATTGAAATGCATTCATATGTCGCCAATGCCTAACTACAAAAGTCTCTCAAAAAACCTAGTCCTCTCTCTTACTTCTCACTCTCTTTTTTGACCAGACCATTTGGCTACCCACGGAAGTCCCAACGTTTTCAACGAAACACTAATTTCTGTTCGTGTTTAGAATCAAATTTCGCATTGACCAACACCGAGTTCGTCCACACTAGTGCAGAAAAAACATTTAGCATCGGTTGTTTTGGACATTTAGCATCGGTTATCCGACGATGCTAAATCCCCCGATGCTAAAAGTGGGACATTTAGCATCAGTTATTTAACTGATGCTAAAAGTCACCTTTAGCATCGGTTGTATAGAATAACTGATGCTAAATGTCTCATACAAGTACATTTAGCATCGGTTATTCTATACAACCGTATCCCAGGGTAGAATAAGCCACTGGGCCAACGGTGTTGGTTTCTTACTTCTCTCTAGTCTTCTCTTCCTCCATATATATATATATATATATATATGAAAGAGATATGTTTTGGTCATATTTTTAGTGTGGAATCACCTATCTCCGTCGTATGAGTGTGAAGACGTTGTTTTGATCAAGGTTGTCAAAGCCGGACCGGGCGGTTCAACCAGTTGAACCGGACCCCTATCCAGTCCAAATGAACCTGAGAACCGCCTGGGGAGACAACCAGGAATTGAACCGGATAACCGGAAACCGGACAGGAAACCGGATTTGGTTTATTTTCCTTAAAAAATGGTATACCATGTTGAATTTTGGAAAAAAATGATAAATAATGTTGATTTTTGGTATATGAGATCTTTTTTATCATTTTTTATAGTTAAATTGATGAAATAAATAAATAAATAATTAAAAAACAAATGTGCACACTAATATTACTATGAGAGTACTTACATTATAGTATCTAACTATCTATGATTGTTGAATATTATAGTTTTATTATGTCATACTATGATTTTTTTTATTTTTTATCCTTTATATATTGTAAAAAAATATATTAAATAATTAATTTAATTAATTCCGGTTCAACATCCGATTCAACCGGTTGAACCTAAGAACCCCTGAACCACTACCTCTTCCGGTTCAATGTTCGGTCCGATTTTGATTACCTTGGTTTTGATTGTCGTCAAGTAGCAGTATTGTTTGTTTTTCTGTCTTGTTGTGTTGTTTGCTCGATTATGACTGATAGGTCAGTTTTGATCCATTACAATTCAACCAATGACTTGGGCATCAATGTTACTGATTTAGAGGCATGAGTATTCTGGTGACTTTAATTTTGTCACATTAGTATGCATTTTGCTGTTGAATGCTTTTAACATAGGTGAAATGAGTTTGTTTTCAAATTCATCCTTTTTGGTATTAGTAATTTTGAATTTGTGTTGTTATCAATGTACTCTAGCAATTTGTATGAGTGTGTACCTTTTTTAGTCAAAAAAATATTGTTAACGCCTACAGTCTACTGAAAAATTAAAAAGACTGCCAAATCGTTGTACATCGATCGTTATTAGATATCAAGTTTGATTTTTGGGTGTGACAAAAATTCTATTAGGAGTTAAGAACCACACGAACCGACAAAATTGGGTATACATGGCTAGTCAGATTCCCTAACTTAAATTAGTCACTGGTGAAACCGGTAGATACACCAACAACAGTGTAAACAAGACAATCTAACCAAGGCATATTAAAGATGTTATATGATTTGTTTATTGTGCATAGGGAGCTTGATTTTTGACACCATCATCCATACTTTGAATGTAAACATAGATAAAAAAAGAACTAAAATTGCTTATTGTTAACTACAAAAATCTTTAAATAGTGGAGGTTATTCTGGGTAGGTTTCATAAATTCCCAAGTTACAATACAAAACAGAACTTTCCTGAACAAACCGTATGAAAGTTATCTAAAGGGGTCTCAAAACCCCCCTCAAATAGAAATAATAAATCCCTTCATATTTTCACTATAGGTTTAAGTCTAACTCAACCCCACAAAACCGGCTTATAAACTCTTTTTCAGGCCATATCACATCCGATGTGGGACTCTGTTAGCCTGTAATTTCAACAGACTAAATTAAATGCAGTCAATGCGGTTTGACTTTGGTTTTCTTAGAAGAAGGTGTTGGTTTCAACACAGAAGATTTGTATCAGAAGGCAAATTCGACAAAGCTTCAGACTTATCAAGAATTGAAGGGTGATATTTCGACGAGAAGAAAATTGGATTCAATAGCAGGTCAAAATCAAGTGCTCACTGTCGAAGCTCTGGCAGTTACCCTAGTCGAAAGCTGGAGCAGTTTTCTTTTTTGAATTCTCTGTACAGTTAGTTAGTTTTAGTGTTTTCCCTCCTTGTATAAATAGTAGTTTCTCATAGGAAAAACGGGTCACAATCTCATTACAGAATTCTCACGCTCTAACTTCCGACACATAACAGAGTAAACGAGCTAAGAGAAGAATGTATGATCTGTGCACCAACTCTCTTTACAATTTAATGCAATTTTAATTTGTTTTCTTCTTTGCTTTTCTGCAATTTTTTCTTCCAGAGATAGCACGCTCTAGTACAAGTAATGCTTCTGCATCAAATGCACAAAGTACACAAGAACAAGCGTCAGTTAGTGACGTTAACGCTGCAAATGTCGCAGGCATAACCGTTGCTATGCCTTCTTCGACAACAATGGGAGTAATCGCTATAACTTTTCCCATAATTACTCCTGTGTCAATGATGACCACTGCAGCATTAACAAATGTTAATACAATGGCTTCTGTGCCACCAATAGTAGGACCAACGAGTCCTTTGATGGCAAATCCAATGATTGGAAATATGCCATTTACTATGTGTTGAAGGGCTTTACCGTATGGCATGCCAACAGCATTGATGGTAGGCCTTCAAACAAATTCGTCTACATTTGCAGATAATGCAATTACAGGGTATTCTCCTACTCATAGTTCAACAGAGGGCATTCATAGTCGAAATGCCCAAACTAATCTGACTACAACATCTTTGTTGGCATTAAGACAACAAATGGATGATAGCAATCATGATATGGTCAATATGTTAACACAACAAATTGGTATTGTGTTTAATCCATTGATACAAAACACTAATAATAGTTACCAAATGTTAGCAACACAAATGGGAAGAATTGCTGATTTCTTTGGTACTCCACCAGTACATCACCAGCAAATTCCCCAAATCCAAAATGCTAGGCCTATAGAGATACCTGTAGAAAGGCCTAACAATGCAATTCCTATGAATCAGGGAAACCAAGGACAACAACAAATTGTCGAAGAGCCTATGAGGATAGAGGCAATCCCTGAAGTTGTGTTGGTGAATAGAAACCAAAATGCAGAAGAAGTGGTCAGGCAAGTGCAACAAAACAATTTTGGAGGACAAAACAATCTGGCTAATATGGTCGAAACTATTTTAGCCCAGAATGGCCTTAACTTAGGTTTACATAGGCCTAATTTTGTGTCGCCCTTGTCAGAATACACTTTACAAACAGAGTTACCTAGGGGATGGAAAATTCCCATGCTGTGGGGGCAATCCCTTCGACAGTTCACCCAGAGGCTCATTATTTGGAGAGAAGATGGCCTAGTCGAAAATATTGAGGGTGATCAAAGCTATTTCAAGGCTGAAGTGAACACTATCACCAAGAAAACCTTCGACAAGAAACTGGCAAGCATTGCGCCATGAATTTCCTCTAAACATGGTTATGAAAGCCAAGATAATGTGAGGACCTCAGTGATTCTTGATCCCAACTATGGATTCATTTGGGATAGAGAGGTCATTGACGAAGATAACTACCCACAAGGCTATGTCAAGCCTACAGGGTGGGAAGGACCATAAATAGTTATTTATGGATGAACCCACTGTATGGGATAGAATTACGGCCTACGTGGCCGAAAATAAGCAAAAAGCGGTTTTAGAAGCTGACTTACAACAACAATTAGTTGATGAAGCCGTCGAAGATAAGAATAAAGACAACATTGTCAAAAACCAGAGGCTTGATTGCATCTATGATGAGGAGCCTTTAGGTTTTGAAAAAGATCCAATGGGTTCAACCAAAAGGATCCAAGCACAAGATCCCTTAGAAGAAATTGATTTGGGAGATGGCTCAATAAAAAGGCCAACATATATAAGTGCTAAGATTGACCAAGCATTGAAGGAACAGATTGTTGAATTGCTGAAGGAGTACAAAGACTTCTTTGCATGGGATTACAATGAAATGCCAGGGTTGAGTCGTGAAGTTGTTGAAATTAGACTACTGATTCGACCAGGAAAGAAGCTAGTGAAGCAAACTCCAAGAAGATTTGCACCAGAAATCTTGGTGAAGATCAAGGCAGGAATAGAAAGGTTACTAAAGAGCAAATTCATCAGAACTGCCAGGTATGTCAAATGGCTTGCTAATATAGTGCCTGTAATTAAGAAAAATGGTACACTTAGGGTGTGTATAGATTTTAGAGATTTAAATAATGCTACACCTAAGGATGAATATGCCATGCCAGTGGCAGAAATGCTAGTGGATTCAGCAGCAGGTTATGAATACCTAAGTATGCTTGATGGTTATTCTGGATATAACCAAATATATATTGCTGAAGAAGATACGTCGAAAACAGCATTTCGATGCCCAGGGGCATTAGGTGTCTATGAATGGGTTGTAATGCCATTTGGCCTAAAAAATGTTGGTGCAACGTACCAAAGGGAAATGAATTCTATGTTCCATGATTTTAGTGAAAAATTTATGCAAGTGTACATCGATGATATTGTAATTAAGTCTTCTTCAGGAATTGGTCATATAGACCATCTTCAACAATCATTTGAAAGAATGAGAAAATATGGATTGAAAATGAATCCAATCAAATGTGCCTTCTGTGTTCGTGCAGGTGACTTTTTGGGTTTCGTTGTACACAAAAAAGGCATTGAAATCAATCAAAACAAGACGAAAGCAATCTTGGAAACGAAAGCTCCTTCGACCAAAAAAGAATTGCAGTCATTACTAGGAAAAATCAATTTCCTTAGAAGATTTATCTCAAATCTAAGTGGTAAAACCCAAGTATTTTCGCCATTACTTCGACTGAAGAAGGAAGATGTGTTCAAGTGGGATGCAGAACACCAACAAGCTTTCGACTAGATTAAAGCATACTTTATGAAGCCACCAATTTTGTTACCACCAATTAGGAATAAAGTAATGAAATTGTACATAGCAGCTTCAGAATTTTCTATAGGTAGCATGTTAGCTCAGGAAGATGAAAATGGTGTCGAAAGGGCCATTTATTACCTTAGTAGGATTCTAATTGATGCAGAAACTAGGTATCATCCTATAGAAAAATTGTGTTTATGCTTGTATTTCTCTTGTACAAAATTGAAGCAATACATAAAGCCTGTTGATGTGTATGTTTATTCGCATTATGATATTATTAAACATATGCTGTCAAAACCAATTTTACGTAGTAGAATAGGTAAATGGGCTTTAGCTCTTTCTGAATTCTCTTTGACTTATCAACCATTAAAAGCAATAAAAGGACAAATAGTGGCTGACTTCATAGTTGACCATTCAGGGGTTGAAAAAGAATTAAACTTAGTGGAAACACAACCTTGGAAGTTATACTTTGACGGTTCAAGCCATAAAAACGGTGTTGGGGTTGGAGTTTTAATAATTTCACCAACAAAAATACCAACAAGGTATAAGTTTAAAATTAAAGGGACATGCTCCAATAATGAGGCAGAGTATGAAGCCTTAATAGCAGGACTTGAGATCTTGTTAGAGTTGGGAGCAAAACATGTCAAAATTAAAGGAGATTCAGAACTAATCGTGAAACAGTTAACAAAAGAATATAAATGCATCAAAGAGAACTTAATAATGTATTTTGCCATTGCTAATACGTTGTTAAAGAGATTTGATAATGTTCACATAGAACATGTGCATCAAATAGAGAATCAAGAGGCCAATGATTTGGCACAAGTAGCTTCAGGGTACAAAGTGTCAAAAGAAAAGCTATTGGAGCTAATAGAAATAAAGCACAAACTGATTTCGACAGATCCATCCAATGCCCAATTGTCAATGCCAAAACTTGAGGGGGCAGAGATGTTAAATTTGGTGGAAAAATTTCAACTTTTTGAAAAATATGAAGTGGAAATTTATGCCATTGACAATATGTCGAATGATGATTGGCGAAGGCAAATTGTCGAATACTTGGAGAATCCAACAGGAGTGACAGATAGAAAAACCAAGTACAGAGCCTTAAGCTATGTGATTATTGGGAATGAATTGTTTAAAAAGACTCCTGAAGGAGTATTATCGAAATGCCTTAGTGAAAGTGAGGCATATTTAGCAATTTCCAATACTCATAGTGGTGCTTGCGGATCTCATCAAGCAAGTCACAAAATGAAATGGCTTTTATTTCGACAAGGAGTATATTGGCCAACTATGCTGAAAGATTGCATAGGTTTCGCCAAGAGTTGTCAAGAATGTCAAAAACACGCAGGAATACAACATGTGCCTGCAAGTGAATTGCATTCAATAATAAAACGTTGGCCTTTTAGGGGTTGGGCTTTAGACTTAATTGGTGAAATCAAACCAACTTCGTCGAAGGGTCACCGTTTTATTTTAGTAGGAATAGATTATTTCACCAAGTGGGTGGAAGCTGTTCCCTTAACTAATGTTGATCAGGAAGCTGTGATAAGTTTTATTCAAAACCATATCTTACATAGGTTTGGAATTCCTGAAACCATTACGACTGACCAAGGCACAGTTTTTATTGGTCGAAAAATGGTTGACTTTGCTTCTGAAAATGGTTTTAAGTTACTAACTTCGACCCCATATTATGCTCAAGCTAATGGTCAAGTGGAGGCTGCCAACAAAATTATTATCAATTTGATCAAGAAACACATTGGGCAAAAGCCTAGGAATTGGCATAAAACGCTTGATCAAGTTTTGTGGGCATGCAGAAATTCTCTCAGAGAATCAATCAACACTACTCCTTATAGACTCACATTTGGACACAACGCAGTCTTACTAATCGAAATTTGTTTACAATCAGCCAGAATTCAAAGGCAATTTGAAATTCCATCAGATTCTTATTGGGATATGATGTTAGATGAATTGGTTGATTTAGATGAAGAAAGACTACATTCGTTGGATGTTCTTATAAGGCAAAAAGAAAGAGTGGCTAAAGCCTACAATAAAAACGTTAAGCTAAAAACATTTGCCTTAGGAGATCTAGTGTGGAAAGTTATATTGCTCATGGATAAAAAAGATAGAGTCTTGGGTAAATGGTCACCAAATTGGGAAGGACCATTTTGCATCCTACAAGTGTATACTAACGGTGCCTATGAAGTCGAAGAACTTGGAGCTAATGGTCGAATTTTGCAAATAAATGGCAAGTACTTAAAGAAATATAAGCCAATGTTGCAAGAAGTTAAAATAGCGCAAGATTAAAACAGTAAGAGAGTACAAATTCAAACACGGCCTTCAAGAAATAAAAGTTGCCAGGACATTGTTGAAATTACAAGATAAATATTATAAGTCAGACAAGTCAAAGTTGAAGATTGGCTTTGAGCCTTTCTAAGGCAGATTTGAAATGTTCCAATCTTATGGCGACAAGAGCGTCTTCTCCGTCCAAATTTCGAACCATCGCTTCATGTTGACCATGTCTTTCCAAGTGCTCAAGAGCCACAGTGGCCTCTGCGTAAATCCAAGGTTCTAAAGCTTTAGGAGTCGTTTTGAGAAGAGAAGTTTTCTTCACCTCTTCAGCTTTGATCTTCCACTGCAAGTCTTCGATTTGTTTCTGGTAGCCCAAAATTGCATTTTCGCAATCTGTCAACGCTTGAGCGTTGTTTGCTGTTTGGGTTTCCAAGGAGGCAATCTTGGTCTGAGAGGCGTTAACAGCTGCCCATTCTTCTTCTTGAAGTTTGGCTTCCTGTGCTTTTTGTGCAATACAGTTCTTCTTTTTCTGAATGTCATGGGTGATTCGCTCTAAAAGGGGCTGAAATTCGGCAATGAAGCCAATGAGGGCCTTGCCTGAGGTTGAGATATTGAGCCTGCGCAATAAGGCTTTAATCTCAAAGGCAACCATGTGGTCACGCTCAATGGCTTGGAACAAGTCAGCTTCAAGAACTTTGGCTCGAAATTCTTTGAGGAGGTCTTCCTTCGATGTGTCAGATACTTCGCCCAAAGAAGTGGTCGAAGAACTCTGTTTGGTCGAAGACTTCCTACCACTTAGCAGGAAGTTCAAAGCCTCAAGAGGATTTTTGCTCTTCAATTCAGCTAAAGCTTCATCACTGACAGTGTTGCTACTTGAATAAACCACCCTAGAGGAGCTATCATCTCTTGATGGTTCATTGACATGCTCAATCTCGACGCCAACAGCCTCGATCATCTCTAAATCTTGTGCTCCCTGATTTGTTCAAGAGGGTTTGTTTCAAGTGCTTGGTCATAAGAGGGAGGCTCATCGGTTGGCATATCAACAAGCTGTTGCAGGACTGTTCTTGCTATGTGGACAGGATCATCTTTTTTGGGTTGATTTTCAACCACTCTTTCAGCTATCGGTTTGACAGAGGGAGAAAGAGCTAATGTTGGTGTTAGTTGCTTATGTGAAGGGTCAAGTTGACCAGCTTCATTTCCATGTCATGACAATACGTCGAAGTTATGATCAGTTTATGAACTAGAATAATCAGAGAATAGTTGCAAGCTCAGTTATTTACCTTCGATATGGTGTCGCCAACATGAGAACTTGCGCTTGTAGGTCTTTTAGGAACCTCTGCTTTCTTCTGAGCAGGTTTCTCTAAAGGTGAAATTTTCTCTTTTGCTGTTTCTTTTTTGCCTTGTGTTTCTTCCACAAGCACCACGGGGATAGCAGTTCTGGAAGTTTCTTGCGAGTGTTTCATTTTCTTTTCTTGCTCAAACTGAGCCGAAGAAATCATAAATGATTTTGGACTGCTTGTTTGGTCATCAGACTGAAAACCCAACATCCAGAATTAGTGATGGCTAAAGCAAATAGATGAATAATGGAGAGAGCAAAGAGTTAAATTTTTCTTTTTTAACCTTAGAATCATCACTCACAATCTGTGTTCCAATCCTCCTCGACCTTTTAAGAGGTACATCAAGCGCAGGATTGCGTCCTCTTTTTCGACTCTGAAATATGGAGACCAATCAAGCGTTGAAATTAAGGAGTAAATGTGATATAACAAATACCCAAAAAAAAAGAGTAGTTACCTCTTTTTTTTAGTTTTTTGAGTTGTTTGTGGTCTTTGAATAGTGGTAGCCTTTTTCTTGGTGTTTTTCTTTGACGCCTTGGTAGTGCCGGTGGTTGTGGGAGTAGCTGCAAAAAATATTTCGACGAGGTTAGTTTAGAAAGATTTCAGAAATTGTTTGGTTCAAACAGTTAAAGAATGAATTATTTTGAAGAGTTTGGAAATCTAGAATGTATTAAGGTAATATACCTGAAGGTTTGGGGAAAGCAGAGAGTAAGTTCTGAAGCAAACTGGATTCGTCGACAGCAACCAGTTTAGGCTTGTAATAGTTCGACCACCATTGGAGAAATTCTTTAGTGCAAGCGAAAAGGGGGTTGTACTTCAAAGGAATGAAAGTAGCAGTGCACTGGGTAGCCATGGTTAGACGATGCCAGTAGTCCCTTTCATTATCTAGGGATATTAAAGACTTTTTCGACTTGTAAAAAGATGCTGGTCGAGGTTGGCACAATCCAAATTGCCTTGCCACCAGATTTGGCTGGTATCCTGTCAAGCCGTAGTGGGTTGGACCTTTGCTTGGCGAAATCCTAAGTGATAACCAGCAAGGGGTCAAATAAGCTCTCCAGATTTCATTAAGTTCATCATCGGAATCAACGGGTGTTGCAGGAAATTTTTTAAGGAACCATTGTGGTCCATGAGTTCTGTGGATGAAAGGGGCCATTGAAGGAGTACAGGACTTGCAGTTCAGTAGCATGTCGAAAGTGTCAGAGAATTGGTCTTCGACTGTTTGGTTGTTCTCCCTGGGTTTTAAAAGGGCAAGCCTCACACCTTCAATGCTCCTCCTTTCAGTTATTCGGATTTGGCTTTTAGGGCACATTACTTGAAGTCTTGATTCAAAACTGGCAAGGAGCAACAATTGGAACAGCCAAATAGGCCCAGAAATCAGCAAAGAAGATTGAGGCTTAGAATTTTTCATGTCAAAGGCCCCATCTCCTAAAGCTTCATAAAGAGACCCTAGGATAAGTTTGCTAAGACAGATATTCCGACCATTATGAATCTAAGTAGCCAGGTTGATGTACATCTTTGTAACTTGAAGCGATGAAGAGCAGAAAATACTATGGGATAACCATAAGGTAAGAAAAGCTATGTGTTCTTCATTAGAAACCTCATCACTGTCGAGGACGTGTTGATCTTCGATGTACCCAGCGAAGGTGGCACATTGGAAAGTGAAATTGTATGCATCAGAAGCTCTGTCGGGCTCGAAGATCTCGCCTGTTGGTCGAAGACCAGTGATAGCAGCTACATCCAGCAAGGTGGGAGTAAGCATACCACATTCCAGATGAAGGCTATTAGTAGTAGCCTCCCAAAAAATGAAGTGCTACAATAAGCATGGCACTTTGGTATTTAGGACCATATCTCGACAACTAAATCAGGTCAAAAATACCTTGAGTTTTCCAGAAATCCCCTTTCTTTGACTCTATCTTGTTGAGCCAGTTGATGTAAGCTTCGTGCCCTACATGAGGTGCAGATCTGAAAACCCGTGTAGCCATGAAACCCATTTCGTAAGGAGCTTGGTCGAAGATTCTAGGGCTATAATGATGGTAACTAGGGAAGATTTCTTGGATTTTTGGTGGTTCTGGAAGAGACTAGGGAAGGGGACCAAGAAAAGCATGAGTGTGATCAATGGGACCAGGAATAATCACTTGTGATCTCCAACTTGGAGCACGTGGATCATCAAGATCAGGTTCAGCAACACAGAGGTGTTTTCTAGATGAATGAGTATGTGAAGGTGGTTCAGGTGTTGGATTTTGGGCAGGTTCTGCAAGGATTGGCTGTTTACCTGCAATGGTTGAAGGGGATCGAGGACTAGAAGAAGATGCCATTGATGAAAAACGAAGGATGTTGATGAAGTTCTGGTTTTCTGGGTTTAAGAGAACGCAGGTCTTTTGCGAAGGAAGAGAAGCAGAAGAAATTGCAAGAGGTTTCAGAAAGAGTGAAATGAAGGAGAAGCGATGATTCTTATAGTTGTTTGAAGTGCAAAGGCTGAAAACTCTCGAGTTTCCCTCTTAATGGAGCAGTTACTCGCAATGAGTAGTGGGGAGTTCCAAGGTGAAACGTGGCCCACTAACTTTACAACGGAGGCGCCAAAAGCTGTTTTTGCACTAAAACGTCGTATCACTCTGCAACGTGATGTAAGTGACGTCATCAGAGCAGTTGAAAAGGGTTTTCAAAAATGATCTTTTTCTGCCATTCACATAGCTCCTGTGGAAAAAGACATTTTTGGGGGGCAATTTGTTAGCCTGTAATTTCGACAGGCTAAATTAAATGCAGTCAACGCGGTTTGACTTTGGTTTTCTTAGAAGAAGGTGTTGGTTTCAACACAGAAGAGTTGTATCAGAAGGCAAATTCGACAAAACTTCAGACTTACCTAGATTTGAAGGGTGATATTTCGACGAGAAGAAAATTGAATTCAATAGCAAGTCAAAATCAAGTGCTCGCTGTCGAAGCTCTGGCAGTTACCCTAGTCGAAAGTTGGAGCAGTTTTTTTTTTTGAATTCTCTGTACAGTTAGTTAGTTTTAGTGTTTTCCCTCCTTTTATAAATAGTAGTTTCTCATAGGAAAAAGGGCTCAGAATCTCATTACAAAATTCTCACGCTCTAACTTCCAACACATAACAGAGTAAACGAGCCAAGAGAAGAATGTATGATCTGTGCACCAACTCTCTTTACAATTTAATGCAATTTTAATTTGTTTTCTTCTTTGCTTTTCTGCAATTTTTTCTTTGTTTTATTCTCCCTCATTGAGGAAATTCGACGGTTTTGCGCGAGATCGACAGTTATCTTCTTCTTTTTACTTTTAAACTGCAAGAACACATATAATTCTGGGAAAAACTTTAACCCAAATGGTCTTAGGATTTACTAGTTGATCCTGCAAACAGAAGCAATTTCAAACTAGCGGTGTTTACCAAAATCCAAGGTAAACAGACTCTTAACACACCCCCTCACGCCCAGGAATAGACATCTGGAGCGTGACCTGAGTGGCTCAGGAATAGACATCTGGAGCGTGACCCGACAACGGGTGGCCCAACGGATCCTGGATAGGCTCTGATACCATCTTGAATACATAAGAGAGAGATGATAAAAATGAATTCATTGATTTGCTGATTGTGAAATACAAGTTATATACAAGCTGTTGAGAGGTAACCGAATGGAAAAAAAAGAATGAAACAGAATACAGTTCTTGACTAGCTAATCTAAAATACACTTAACCCAAATACATGGGTAAATAAGTAAAAGACCATGTAATAAAATAAAGTCTTAATTCTAATACTCCCCCTCAAGTTGGGAGGTAGATATTATGGAGACCCAACTTGAACAATAAATCATGGAATAAGGCAGAAGTTACAGGCTTGGTTAGGATGTCAGCTAGTTGATGTGCAGATTTTACATGTACTAATCTGATTGCACCGGCCAAAACTTTCTCCCGAATAAAGTGGCAGTCAATTTCAATATGTTTGGAGCGCTCAGGGAATGTAGGATTAGAAGCCAAGTGTATGGCGGATTGGCTGTCAGTGAAAACCATAGTTGGTCCAACAGTGAGCTCAAAATCTTTTAAGAGGGAATTCAGCCACTGCAACTCACTAGCCACACTTGCTAGTGATCTGTATTCTGCCTCAGCTGAAGAACAAGAGACAACTTCAGCTGCCCCAAATACAAGGGTAAATAAGTAAAAGACTATGTAATAAAATAAAGTCTTAATTCTAATAGTTTCCCCCTTTCACATTTCGCCTATGATTCCCCCTCTCTTTCGTTTCACTTCCGCCTCCACGCACTTTCTCTACCGCCTCTAATTTTCCCTATCATTTGTATCTTTGTGGAATCACTGGATGTTGGACAGTGGTTAGGAGATCGGTGGCTTTGGATGTATCCTGACCATGCGTTAGTTGATCAAAATTACTCAGAAGAGGCAAAGCTTTTGGCTGATATTTTGCAAGTTAAAACACCTGATCGTGATTCAATGGATAGGTGGACTTGGTGTGCAGATTCTCACAAAGTATTTTCGGTTAGTTCATGCTATAGTCAATTGCAGCATTTTCGGCTTGCATGTGGTACTGTAGCAGGTTCTGTCACCGCAACAACAGCAGTTTGGAACTAAGCAGTACCTTCGAAAATTGGTACTTTTGGTTGGAGAATTTTTTCTAATGCTATTCCTACTCGTGACATGTTGTTTTCTCGTCACGTCATTGTATTAGAGGAAGCTGCCATGTGCTCCTTTTGTGGGAAATTTCGCGAAGACCTGATGCATTTGTTTTGCTATTGTGACTTAGCAAAAGGGGTGTGGGCAAAGGTTGCACTTTGGCTCGATGTCCAGCTTCAGTCAGCCACCAATATAGTAGACCATTTTCTGGATTTTAGTACTCTTTTCATAGACAATACATCGTTTGGTTAGCAACTTGTTGGAGTATTTGGCTCGCTAGAAATAACTTGATATTCAAAGGGTAGGTACCTGAGTTAGAATCTATCTTTTCTCATAGTAAATGTATCTTGGAGTTGGTTCATTTATGGGGTGGGTAGCCCGGCTGGTTACTCTGTTACTTCTTGGTGGCATAATGCCTTACTTTGTATACACACTGACTACCTTATCTTCTTCTCTCGCACTATCTTTTTTGGTCGAGACCAAAGTATCCACCGCCGAGCGCAGTGACTAATCCCCTCGCTGAATTGGAGGCACCTCGAAGGGCGGGACAGTTGGCCCAGGGATTTAAAGCTACTCCATACCCAAGGCGAGGTTCGAACCCTATACACTTTGTTAATGGAGGATGAGCCCCAACTACTCAACCACATTCCCTGGGTTCTTCTCTCGCACTATCTAACGTAAGTCTTGGTCGTCTTGCATATCTTTATTATTATACATAGGACCTCGGTTAGGGAAAGGTGGTGAGGAGGATTCATACAAAGAATGGATGGTTAATGTGTGTGGCTCCCATGCGCCTAAGAAAGAGTGTATGTTCCACAAGTAAAAGGTAAATAAGCGGAATGTAGGGTATATTTGTTTGAGGTGAAAGAGGGGAAAAAGAGCAAGGGAAAAGAGAGTAAGGGAAGAGAGAGTGGTATTCTGTTTGGTTGATAGGAGAAATGAGAGAGAGAGAGAGAGAGAGAGAGAGAGATATGATTGTTTTAGTGTTTTTTTTTTGCAATCTCTTTTTAATATTTAATTAATTTAAATAACTAAAATAAATATTTAACTAATTAAAATAAATGATTAAAACAATTATTTAGCTAATTAAAATAAATATTTAACTAATTAAATTAAAAAATAAATCAAATGCATTGGGGCATTTTTGTCCTTTCAAAAGTAGTATAACTTCTCTCTCCTCTCTTTCTCTCCAACCAAACCAAGAGAGACAACTCTCTCTCCTATTTCTCTTCTCTTTCCCTTAAATCAAACAACACCCCTAATTTACTCTATTTCTCACATTTTTCTCTCTTCCCTCACTCTTTTTTTTAACAAAAGAGAGGGTTGTTATGGAGCCTCGTTAAAACCTTTTGATGCAAAACTCTCCTTAGGAAAAAACATCAAGAAGGAAAAAGAGTATCCCCCCTTCAATTTATTGATAAGAAATAGAAAAAATACAAAAGACATGGGGGACTAGGCCAATTCCCATGAATAAAACATCATTACAACCAAAAGGAAAAAATAGCAATCCTACTAAAAGGAATTTAGTCCACATAAGGTTAAAATTGGCATGCAAAATCATCACTATAATGACTCTCATCCCAACTAAGTTGGCAGCAAAGTCACTAACAATTATTTGCAGCACGCCAAAAACAAAAGGCCAGAAGTAGAATGAAAACATCGACCAAAAATCAGCAAAACCTATAGTTAGGCAAACCTAACCTATTTCTGTAAAAATCCTCAGCAATGAAGCTAGGAGGTAGGTCCCACCAGAAAAGGCCACTTGTGTTAATACCATGCTCGACAAGCTTATAAGCACAAGTGTTACCTTCTCTATAAATGTGAGTGCAAACGAAGTCCATTTGTCTTGTCAAATATAAGCAATTATTTCATCTATTTCTAAACTTTCAAGGAACTATTTTGCAATTCCTGAAGGAGGAAACCACTAACTGAGAATCGCACTACAATCAAAGATACTTCCAACATTTATCAAAAGCAATCTCTATAGCCAACATAGCCCCAGTAATTTCAGCATGAAGAGAATAACTGTTGCCAATGGATGTAGAAAAGCAACCAACAATAACAGCGCTTCTGTCTCTAAAAATACCACCACAAGCGGCAGGTCCCGAACAACCCTTGACAACGCTATAAGTATTGCACTTAATCTCTCTTGTCTCTTTCTCTTCAAATCCAAACACACCCATAATGATTGTGATTAGGACATGTGATCAATAATGGCGGATACAGATTATAGGTAATGGGGAATTTTCCCCCACCAACAATTTTTTTTAATATACAATTACATCATAATTTTTTATTTTCCCCATTGAAATATTGACTTTGCTCCCATTAATATCTAATTATTCAAACACACAAGTCCAACTCACTTTAGTACACAATCCCAATTAAAAAATAGACTTTTGTTTCTCTCAACTACAATAGTTAGAAGATGTTTATCTGCATTGAGTTTTGTGAAGAATGGTCGACTGCGCAATCATGAGATCGATAGTTGACTAATTCAGTTACATATACCAAGACACATATTATTTAATAGTAGCTTATAAAAAAAATATTATTTTATAGTACTGATCATGAAAATACCATATAAGATTTTTAGAATATGAAAATGCCCAGATAACTAGTGTATTTAGTGGAAGCTTGAATATCCTTTTTGGAGTTCTTTCTTCACGTACGTGATGGTGTATTTTCTTGAAACTTTTAATATTTTCTTTAAGAAATGTTATAGATAAACTATTTTTTTGCCCCCACTGATAAAATTTTTTGGATCCGCTACTGGAGATTAGTTGGGTTCCTTTGATGCTGAGAGAGGTTATGTGCATCATGCAGAACCTAAACCAAAATACAGAGGGTTTTTTTGTACCCTCACGATATCAAGTTATATCCCCACAAATTATGATAATCCGAAAATACTTGTACTAAATTTCTTCACATGGATTTATCTAATTTAAAGATAAATCTGTTTTTGGTTTTTTCCAAAACGAATTTATGTTTAAATTAGCTAGATAAATCTATTTTCAAGAAAAATATATACCTAAGTCTATTTTTTATATTTTTGCAAACCAGATTTACGTAAGCAACACTTAAATCCGTTTTTGTTATTTTTAATAACGGATTTATCTAATAAATAGATAAATCCTTTTTGTAAAATAATTAATAAATAAAAGTGATAAATCTGTTAAAAAATTAAAATTATTTTTTTAAAAAAAATAAATTAGATATGAATATCGGTCGTCTTTTCATTCCGTTTAACACGTGACGATGTTGTACGACGGGTGAATAATTTAGGTTCAAAGATCGGCTTTCGGTCAACCTAATTGTAATGATACCACAACCATTAAAACCGAAAAAAATCATCTATCAAGACTCCCGAAGAAGGGACTTCTATTGAGATTGCGGGGCTCAAAATCCCAATTTTTGTCGTTTACTATTTTTTATTAATTTTTTATAATCTACAAAAAATCTAAAAAAATTTGCAAAAACTTATTTTGGTTTTATCAGATTTTTAGTAGTGTTTTTATAATTTTTAGATTACTTTTGACTTTTTAACTGATTTTTAGTAGTGTTTTTTTAAACCTTTTTTAAAATATTTAAATAAAAAATAGTTTTTTAAATACACAAAACGGATTTACCTATTTATTAAATAAATCCGTTTTAAATATTTTCAAAACAGGTTTATTTAATAATAGGTAAATCCGTGATTGTAAAGTTACCAAAACAAAATTATGTGTTGCTTAGGTAAACCCGGTTTGCAAAAATATAAAAAACAGATTTAGGTAATTTTTATTCTTAAAAATGGATTTATCTAATTTAAACATAAATCTGTTTTGGAAAAAAACCAAAAATGAATTTATCTTTAAATTAGATAAATTCGTGTGAAGAAATATATCAGGGGCATTTTCGGATTATCATATTTTGTGGGGGTATAGAATGAAATGGTGGGGGGTAAAAAAACCAAATACAGAAGCTTCTGTGGAGAGACTTTCATATTTCTGGGCCTTCAAGTCGACATGTTTTTAACATGACCCCCAACAAACAAGAAGAATTTTTTGCCCTTTTTCATTAAGTATCTCTAATTATCACTTTTATTTTTCATTAAATCAAACAAAATGTTAATTTCATTTTGTTCTGCAGTGTACTTCCGACTTTGAAGGGTGGTCCGAGGTAGTTAGTGGTTGATGTCCTTAGTCAATGACCGTATCCGATACTGTTGGTGTTGTACCTGCAAAGTCACTCCGATGCTAAAGTCAGTGGAGTAGTCTTAGCAAAGTAATAAATGTGAAAATGCTTACCATTATTGAGGCAATGAATGTTGTATTTATAGAGTGGGGTGCGGTTGATTCCAATGAATCAGGACCGTCTGATCTGGTGGTTTGATCTGAGCCTTGATGTTCGGACTGGGCCCTTTTGATATTGGGCCTACAAGGGGTGTGAATAGATATCAAAAAAGGGGGTGTATATGGCAAAAAGTCATTCCATAACACATTTAATAATTTTAAATCATTAGCAGATGAGTTTAGTTTTCATACGTTTGAGATGTAGGAGAAATAAAGTAGAAAGTGAAATTATACGGAAGAAGATAAATGTGAACGTTAAAATAATAATAATGTGACGAAAGAAGTAGAATTGAAAAAACAAGAAAAATAATAATTTGTAAATCGAGAAAAAGAATTCCGAAAAATATTTGCAGGAAATAAACACTCAAAAGAGGACACGTGTCCTCAAGGGCTTACTTTTAGGAGAAAGTTTAAGTGTAATTCCATGTGTGATTTATGTTGATTTCCAATCACAACATAACATGTAGATTCGTTTTTTGGGAAAACACTAAAAGAAAATAATTAATTTAAATAATTAATCAATGTGTCATACTGTGATTGAAAAACATCACCGGACCATTCGCTGGCTACCCATGGAGCCAACACCGAGTTTGTCCACTGCGGGAATTGAACCTGGGAGTACCAGGTCGACCTCGTGTCCTAGGGTAGATTAAGCCATCAATCCAACATTGTTGGTTGAAACACGGGTAGATGGTATGTATCTAAGTGTATTTAGTTTTATATTAGTAATTAGTATTAGAGTAAGACTCTATTTGGTAAAAAAAATAGAGGATAAATTAACATATAGCTGACGAGCTTATGGTAGATGAGCTTAGAGTGAACAGGGCAACCAATGGCCCTGCGTGGCCCGTGCTACAGCACAGGGCCCCAACCCAATGCTATTTTTGTAGGGCCCAAAAGTTATTAGGAATTGTATATAGGGTTTTTTTTTCTGCCCCTACCTTTTGAGGTTATACCCCCACAAAAGTTGAAAACCCGATAATACCCTCCTAAAAATTGAGTCAAACGGATTTATCTCCCTATGAGATAAATCCGCTCTGAAAAAATGCAAAGCGGATTTACCTCATAGGGAGATAAATCCGTTTGGAACTTTTTCATGGGGAGTATTTTCGGTTTATCAAATTATGTGGGTATAGATGCATGTGGTGCGGGTAGGAAAAAAATCCTTTTATATATAGCGGTTTCTCCAACTAGTAACACTTGTAATCCATCTTGGTTCAGTGTTAAAGTCGCGTTCTTTCAAACTAAAGTATTTGTGTTCCAATCCTTGCACTGCTATTTTTGCGTTAAATTGTTGTTTTTAGCGGAAAAAATGCGACATAAGAATATTAATTTTGTATAAGTTGGGACTTTCGAACCTTAGATTCTTCTTTTTTGGTTTTAGGACCATTGCTGGCTATCCACGCAGTGTCCCAATGCTGTCAACGAAGAACTAATCTGCGCTCACGCGTAGAGACTCTTAACAATTGCGCTGGCCAACACCCTATTTTGACGTGGGCGGGAATCGAACCCGGGAGCAAACCGGATCGACCCCCACTACTTCCCAAAGGAACCCGACCACTGGGCTAGCTAGTGATGTAGTTTATGGAAGAACCTCGGGTTCTTCTAATTTCAAAGTTCAGACTTACCCCTCGGTTTAAACATGTTTGTCTTATATTTTCGTAAGTAATAGTTAATACCAAAATATATCTAAATATAATAGAAAAAAGTTGTAGGGGTCGGGGCCTCGATCGCTTGTTAATTATTAATTGTATGTCTTCTTAAAAATTATTTTTTCTAAGAACATAAATTGTTGATAAATTTTTAATTGGATTTTAATTTATGGCCCATACTTTTCCCACATCTCACCCTACTCACCACACACCCCCTAAGCCCAAATATTCCAAAACTACCCTTAGTGAGAGAACGCGTTTTGGCGCTATTCGGTTGAGCTCAACCGAATATATTCGGCTACGCCCAACCGAATATATTCGGTTGATCTCAACCGGACGTTGTAAAAAAGAATAAGGGGTGTGTTGCTAAGTTTGTTGCTTCGGGGAGGGTAATCGAATATATTCGGTTTAGCATAACCGAATGGCCCTGTTACAGAGCAGAATGAATGAAAACTATAACAGTTTCTGGTTAAGTTACAAATTACCAATTGCAGACAAATATTACTAAGTCAAATCGGTTTTGATTTATAATAATACATAACATATGGAAGTCATGACAATCATACGTGGGAAATCAGTTGTCCTAATACAAATTCGAAAACAACAATTAATCACTATCACTATCTTTACTTATATCTACATAAGCCGGTGGTTGGTCCTCAAAGACCATGGCCTTCCCCTTTTGCGTACGACCCGTAAACGTTGTTTCCCAACCCTTTGCTATGGGTTTCTTGTTAAGATTCCAAAGCGTATCGGGCGGGGGTAGTGGACTTCTAGTACAAAGTGTCACAGACAATAAGAACCTAATGTTAACTAATTTTTGACCACAATATAAATTTGAATCGTAAATAAAATTTGATATATACCTGTACAAAGTGTCTCTTCGTGAAGCATATGTTGAGTTGACGGACATTTCTGAATGGGGCAATATCAAATGGGTAAATGGTGAAAGACCCGTTAACAGACCAACAAGTCAATACAACTTGGTATCTGTTAACGATGAGATACCCTATATCTGGTACAGTCATCCAATTGTCTTCACCTGTGTTTGACTGCATCAACAATTTCATCAAAAGTGAATGTTCCGTACCTTATCCGTTGTGAACCAACTCGTAAAGTCTTGTACCATCAAACCATCATTCGCTGCCATTTATATGATCCTGTAATGAAAACAAATTTCAGACAGAGAAGTTGCTGGAGTTTCTGTAAAACGGTAATTCAGTTGCCCTTAACCGAATACATTCGGTTACCCTAAACCGAATGTATTCGGTTCTCCTTTACCGAGTGACTAATTGTAAACACCACCCAAAAACGAATTTTTGCCCATTCGGTTGACCATACCCGAATCCATTCGGTTTAGGACAACCGAAACCAGCAAATGGAAACACCCCCCAATGTGATTTTTGCGCATTCGGTTAAGCCTAGCCGAAACCATTCGGTTGCCCTCAACCGAATAGAGCGCGATTCCAGAAAAAAACGCAAAAATAGTAACTAAATGAGATTAAAACGAAAAATGTGAGGTAGGGATAATACCTTATGATGTTTGCCAATGTTGAGAAGGTGATTAGAAGGGTAATGTTGTAGAAATAGTGGATAGGGAGAGGAGTGGAAGAGATGGGAGGTTTGGGGTTTAGGGTGGGGTGTGTAGGAGATGGAGGAGAAGAAGAGAGATGAAGGAGATGGTTGGAATGTTTTTGAGTGGTAAGGTTATTTTGGTATTTTCATAGGGTAAAGGGATGTGTGGTGAGTAGGGAGGGGTGTAGGATAAGCCAAGCCCTAATTTATTTTAAAAAAGGAGTCATTTATGGGACCCAATTTGATAAAAATATGGCCTGATTATGAGCCCAATTTTTAAAACTTAAACTTCTAAATTGTTTGGGACGACCCTAATAGAGAATAGTGGACAAACTAGTTGATAGCGTATGAAGAGTTTGATAAAATTAACAATTGTACTAATTGATGAATGTAAAATTTACTAAAAAAAAAGATTATATACAAAGTGAAGTTCTATACATTGCCAAATACATTGCCAAAAAATAATATATTTAGAAATGGTGAAAATGATACTAAACATATTTTCAGAGTTTTTGCTTTTTGCACCACTAATCTCCACTTTTAATATTATTTCATTGACAATATATATTAGTATATGTACTCCCTTCGTAACACAATATAAGCAAATGTGGGGCCTTTAACTTGTAACAAAATATAAGCAAAAATTGAATTTCTTAAACCTATTTAATGATAGTGTACCAAAAATGTTCTTCATTCAATGCTAAAATATTTACTGCTAAACATGAAAAATAAGAGGCTTTCTTTGGCAATTAAAAGAGATAAAGGGTAATTTAGGTAATGAAGTTAAATTTCAAATGAGACTTATAAAAATATGGAAATAACTATCTATCTTAATTGGTCAAAAAAAACTATCTATCTTAAAAAGTGATTAGGTATTTAGTTTTGCTTATATTTTGTTAGAAATTGAAGGGAACCAAAATGGCAATGAGATGGAAAAGATATCAGGGTTAAATATGTTTTTAATCCCTACAAAATTTCACTATTTTGTTTTTAGTCCGTATAAAAAATTTCATCAACTTTTAGTCCCTATAAAATTTCACAATTTTGTTTTAAGTCCCTATAAAATGTAAACTCGTGTATGCCTTTAGAATTTTGAATGATATTTTGCATACACGTTAAAGATATTAAAAATATCTCCCTCACAAAAAATAAACTCAAAATTTGATTTCTAGGGTAGTATTTCCTTTAATTTGTTTATCGAATCTTTTGCACTTAAAAAATTTAGATTTAATTTATGTGTTGTTAAAAAGTTCAAAGTTTTTCTGGAAGAAATGTTTATAATGTCCTCAACATGTATGCAAAACATCACTCAAAAATTCAATGGATATACACTAGTTGGCATTTATAGGGACTAAAAGTCGATGAAAAATTTCATAAGGACTAAAAACAAAATAGTGAAATTTTGTAGGGACTAAAAACATATTTAACTCAAGATATCAAACCACTCCATTTCATTTCATCCCATTCCACAACATTCCATCATGGGCTTCATTTGAAATAGAGAGCCAATGAGAAAACATCTATGAAGCCAGGATACGGGATACGTTACGAGATACAATACGTGGATACGGGAAAATTTTGAAAATCAAGATACGATACGGCAAGGATACTCCAATAAAAAATTAAATCAAAATTTAAAAATATAAAACAAATCTAAAGATACTTCACTTTACTAATTTACAATTGCTCATAATATTCAATAAATATGATCACATTTACAAAAAACATACTTCTGATCAAAATAAGTAAGCATAGTTAAATGTATTTTTCCCACCCATTTTAAAATATATTCCTCCTACGAATATGTCGTAAAAGATATACAGTCTACTATCCATGAATCAAAACACACTTGTAGAGAGGGAAAGAGGTGGGGGGGAACAACAAGGAAGAGAGACCATTAGAGCTGGTCTATCTCTTTTTACTTTCGTTATTAAAAATAAACCGATACAAGTGAATGCCATACAACTAAAAGAGCAACACTTTAGGTTGCCAGCATAAATTCCATGGAATACAAGCACTCAACAATGCCTTTAGAACTAACTGAAAAGCTCTCCAACTTCTTTCTTCATTATTCCCTTAATCTGCATAAGAAATAAGGAAAAAAAAAGTAACAGTTATGTCTATTGAATTGCTTTTAAAAAAAACTATTGAATTCATTACAAACATGAAAGATCAAAAAATATGACAAATACTGTGAGAAGAAAGATACCTGCTTTGCGGAAAGTCCAATGTCCTTTAAATCTTCAAGCTGTTAATGAAAAATTGGTTCACAATCCCAAAATTATGTTAGACATATAAACAAACAACCTTATTGGTAATGAAATATTGGTAGGAAAAAAAAGAATAAACTTATACGAAGAAAACTTATTTTAGGACATACACTCTTGAAAGGTTCTGGAGATTCTTCACGAAGCTCAAGTATAAATGTTGCTCTCTTCTCTCCAATTCCCTATGAGAAAAAGTTCAATCAGTTATAGTGCAAGATATATATATATATATATATATATATATATATATATACAAGGAAAAGAATCAATTTAATATTGAAAATTGAAAGAGGTTAAGAATTGGATCCAACCTTTAACTTTTTCAATTCTTCCCTGTTCATTTCAGAAAAAGTAAAACAAAATTAGCAACTGAGATTTCTCATTTCTCATAAAACGTATAAAATGCCAAGTCAATTAAAGCCCATAACAGTTAAGTCCCTAGCAGTTAACTTAAGTCACTTGATTCTTTCACCTTAACAGTTAACTTTTAAGGGACAGTTTCTGAAGCTCTTAGGTGCTTGTCAATTTCATGAAATTGTCATACTCTCTAGCCATGTAAAATGGTTTCCATATTAATACATGGTAAAATTGTGGTCATTATAATGATTTTCTTTCAATTTATTATTTTATCAATATGCAACAATAGCTTTTGGGTGAATAAACAAGTACTCGAAATTGGGCATGCATTACAAGAGAACACTTACTTTTCAGCTGTGTTTAAAAACCGAAGGTATTCTTTAACAAGTGAGTTCTGCAATCAAATAGAATTCTGAGTGAAAAAACCTGAAAATGCGCATTAAAGATCATCCGACAATATTATGAACAGATCAAACCTTTACTCCAGAGCTACGGATGCTGAATGTTTCCCAAGGACTTTTGGCATTCATTACATCTCTTTCATTTGAGCACATATTTTGTACCGTTAGAGGAGTTCTTGGTTCAGCAACTTCAGTAGAGATCTGATCAAGTGAAACGCATTCTGCAAATTCAGTAGAAATCTGATCATCAAGTGAAATGGATCCTGCCTCAGGTATCTGTTTGCATAATGGAGTTGTTGAACAGAGAGATTGAAGATCACGCAATTGAGAACTAATGGGTGGTGAACCATCTTCATTTTCATTTAAGTTGTTCTCCTCGTTCATGTTATGGCCTATAATAACAAAAAGCAATATTATAAATATGCATCAAGTGATTAGTTAAACAATTTATCTTTCAAAACTTTTATTCAGTTACATCCCATCTACCTTCATCAACTGTGGACAAAGCTTTGGAGTAGTTACTTAAACAAAGGGTATGTTTTTCTTCAGGATCCTCAGAAATACCCTATGGAAACACAAGAAAGATATTCTGTTAATACATAAACCAACAAGTATATAACAAGCTAAAATCTTGGTGACAAGATTTATCAACTTTATAAAAGCCAAATTGAAAAAGAAGAAAAGGGACAGTGAATTTTGAATGCATTAATGATTGAATGGAAATGAATTACCTTTTCCATTGTGGGATGAAGTTCCACTTCACTGCTAGCATTCAACGATGAGTCATGCTGCATATAACATATTTTATCAGTTTCCTCACGCGTTGTTTTATCTTTTTGCAAATATTTTCAGTTGAAAGGAAGTCCTAAACAAATTTATATTATATTATACAAGATGAAGTAATTACATTTTCCTCCATCATACTGAGTTCGACATTATTTCTAGCATCTGGAGGTGAATTTTCCTGCTTAGAACATTCATCAATGTCAGGTAAATAAAGTGAGAATATTGTGTCGTTTTGTTCATGTTGGGATATTGAGAGATTATTTGTTACCTTTTCTATTCTGGAATTTAACCTGGCACGGTTACCAGCTTCATATAAAGAATTATCATGCATTTGATACACTAGTTGATCTATTACCAATAAAGGCTCTGATGTATTGGTAGCTTGAATGGAAATTTCCTGCAAAAAAATAAAACTTATCCATTAACGACAATAAGAAACCTCATATAGTCCCAACTAATGAATAGTCATACAACTTGTCCTTGAACTCAAATGTCCTAATTTATTAGCAAGAAAAAATAAATTCACGAAAATCCTTTTGATTTCCGTGTTTTGAAGTTTCAAAGGTTTGGGGTGGAAATATGCCATGCTAGGCAAAACTATAGATAATTCAAGGCTAAACTATTACGTAACATAGGCAATTTTTAAAGTATGAACTAAGATTTTTGAAAGTCTGGCTTTACCTGAGAACATGTTTAAAGCCTATTTCACACTAAACCATTTAAAGAAGTCACTAGGCCTACTATTAAATGGGACAATAAGCCTACTACTAAATATACCTACCTAATAGGGCAATAGGCTTATCATTCAATAGGAAATGAGTTTATTAAAGGATATTATATAAAAAATAAAAATATAATATATGTAAATATACAAATGTAAATATAAACATAAACATAAATATAGCTATAAATAGGCTAACCTATCAGGTCTAACAACCTTTTTTATAGGCCTACGACAATTTTATTTAAAGAAATAGGCTTTTAGTATAGTACACCAGACTGACTTTAAGCAGGCCAGACCATTATTAAACTTTCGTTGGGCGGCCTGACCTATCCCCATGTCTAGTTTAACATATTAACCCATAAACATGAAAACGTTGTCAATATTAAATCCCTGAAAATACACACAGATAAAAATCCCTAACAATACACACATACACATAATAAAAAGATAAATGATTGCCCAAATATTATGTACAAATTCAGCCAGACTAGTAGTTATTTATGGGGATACAATACATTGCCTAGTATCGAAGTATTTAGAGAAAAGAAACGCATACCTTCTCAGCCTTAGCAGCAGAGTGGTTGGCTTCATCAAACAATTTTCTTCATTCAAAAGAAAAAAAAATCAATTCCCATAAGTTGGACATACATTACAAAAAGTGTAAAAACTCGCTACAAACCTTCCTTTAATTGTAGACTTCATAGCAACAACACCTTTCTTTTCACATGTAAGAGATCTAGAACCTGGTAATTTCTTTGTCGACACTGAAACGCTTTTGGGTATTGGCTTCTTTTGAGAAGTTGCCTTCTCAGATTTGGCAGCAGGGTGAGTGGCTTCATTAAACAATTTCCTTCAATCAAAAGAAAGAAAAGGTTAATATCCATAAGTTGAACTTGCATCACACAAAAGTCTAAAAATTCACTACAAACCTTCCTTTTATTGTAGACTTCATAGCAACAACTTTATTTTCACACGTAACAGATCTAGAACCTGGTAATTTCTTTGTTGTCGCTGAAACACTTTTGGGTATCTGGTTCATCTGAGAATTCAGTTTGTGTCTTGCTGAACTTGCACTTTTCTTTGTGGAATTCAAGGGTGTCCGATTGATAAATTGACATGATCGTGATGCTAAGCTGAGCATGTAAACAGTGTCTTGGCAAAATGATGGGTTCTAAGTTCACATTAGAGAAAAAGAAAAAAAAATTAAAATTGAACTATTAACAAAAAATGAGAAAATAATATTTTGAACTAAAAAGCAAAGTCATGTACCAAGCATGAAACCAGCAGAATTTTGCTTGTCCCCCTCAAGGAATCCTGCAACATGCGTGTAAGTTTGCTTTCACGATAAGGAACTCGACTTTCATTTGTGCTCAAAGCATAGCAAACATTCAGTAAAGCATAAATTGACTTGTTAATTTTGTTAGTCTCAGCAAGACCAGAGCCATCACTACTTTTCCTTCTAGCGTCTTCATAACCTGATAGTAAGAGTATAAGATTGTTAATCAAGTTCTAAATTTTAACTGCCATAAAAATAGAAAAATGGTTATTGCACAGCTTTTACTTGAGTAAAGATTTTAACCTGCCATATCAACAAAATTCATTTTGCTCCCAAGACCATCTCCGCATTCATTCTGGGGAATGACATGAACAATTAATCCCATGTGGCTTCTACGAACAGGCTCAAAGCCTTTTTTAGGAGCAGCCTTGTGAGCAGAACATGCAGTGAGGTATAGATTCTGAAACTCAGCAATGGATTTCACAGGAGTCTGCAAGCAAAACAAAGCCTCATATTATTTGTCTACTATCCAAATTTTAAGACTCTCATCTTTTCTACTTAGATAAACAAATTATAATAGTTTTATTTTTACCTGAGAAAGTCCTTTAAATTGAATTTTTCCGTGATCTTCAAGCACCAAAATTGGTGGTTGTTCTGGATTTAATAAATCAACAGCATGATCATGATGATCAACCTCATAGAAAGAAACTGCAATAGATTTCCCATTTTCCTCAGCCATAGAGAGAAAATCAGAAGTAGCCAGCACAGCCAAACCAGGTTTCTCAATCGCGCCCTAGAAGAACAAAAGAATTGTTAACACAAGACAGAATTTCATTGAAAGATTGTAACCAACCCTTGCCTCTCCCAACCAAAAGAATTAACATAACAGAGCTAATTGAACTTAGTCAAACCTGAATTACGTGAGTCTTTCCACTGCCTCTAGCTCCATTGGCAATAACAGTGCTATTATGACCTTCAAAAACTGCTGAAACAAGAGGCTTCACCTCCCTTGAATAGATAATTTCATTATCTTCATGTTCATTATAGCAATAGTCTACCATATATCGACTGCACCACGAAAATAAACTTGAGTAAGTATGATTACCCCATAAACAACAAATAGCTGTGCTACAACTACAAAGCTTTCATCAAATGTATCCCACAAGAGATTATCATGATTTGAAAATAAATAAAAAATCAAACCTAAAACAGCTTAAATTTCAAGATGAGAAACATGTTAGCTATCAGAATCTACTAAGAAAAATAGCAAAGGTTTAAAGGTAGCTCGAGAGAGTGATAGACTACAAGGCAGGTCACGGTCTCGTAATCTTTGATTGCAAAGAATCACAATCAATTACAATGGCCTCAATTGTAGAGAAAAACAACAAAATTTATGATGCGGCGGCAAGCAGATTTTATTTCTAAAACTCTCATAAACTCTATAGAGGTATCATATTCAAAGATGCAGAAATGAAATGAAGCAAATAGAGATTATAACTTTAAATAAAAAACCTCGAACAAAATTAACAGAAACTTAACTAATCCTGATACAGAAAACACTAGTTTAATTCACCATAATTTACTATTCAACTAATAACAATACAGAATTCGAGAACCATAAATCGTGAAACTCAAAAAACCTACCCTAATTTCTTTTCAATTTCTCGTTCTTCAATTAAATCCACAAAGCTAGAAATTACAATTCAACTAACACTAAACAATTCAAGAACCACAAACCGAAACTCAAGAATCTACTCTAATTTATTTCCAATTTCAATTTCACATTCTTCAATTAACGATACAGAGATTATAATTTTATGCAAAAAAAAAAAAAAAACTCTAACACAACTAACAGAAACAAATCTTGATACAGAAAACACTAGTTTAATTCATCATAATCAACTATTCAGCTATGATTATGGACATTGCAAGAAAGTCCGAAACTCAGAAAACCTACTCTGATTCCTTTCAAATTTCAATTTCTCATTCTTCAATTAAATTCACAAACCTAGAAATTACAATTCTACTACCACTAAGCAATTCAAGAACCACAAACACCGAAACTCAAAAAACTACTCTAATTTCTTCCAAATTTCAATTTCATATACTTCAATTAAAGTCGCAAAGCTGAAACTATAAAAGCTGACAATACCTCGAAGATTGTTCTCCAAAAGAGATGGAGACATTGTCCGAATTTTCTCGGTTCACTGAAATCCAATCCACGAATCCGGAATTAGTACTGAGATCCGAATAGCCTCGGATTTTGGCCACAACCCGAAGTTTTCGACCCGAATTGGAACCTGCGTAGTTGAATTGAGTCGTAGCCATTGAAACGTAGGGTTTCCGTTCGGAACTGAATTCAGCGAGAAAACGCGAAATTGAGAGGAAGAAGAAGTAAGAAGTAAGACGAGTGTGTTGATTTGAGAGTGAAGAGAGAAAATAAATAAATATAATTTATTAAAAGGAAAGGAGAAAACAGAAGAGGAAATAGCCGTTGGAAGTTAGAATACGCGATTTCGAAAGATTTGTATCGCGCTCCGCGTTATATTATGGGTTTGTGTGTGGGTCCATTTTCTTTACGAAATCTTCTCGGAGACGCTTTGAAAAATATTAACAAAAAAAAATATATTAAATCATTAAATTCCTGTCAGAAAAATAACCATTAAGCTATGGTTTTATTTTTTTTTATAAATGATAATCAAAGACGAAATACATGATGGAATGATAGAATAGTCATGAGAATCAGCTGACAACAAGGCCACCCCAACTAAGGTGTGAGCAATCATGTTAGTTTCTCTCCTAGCAAACTCAACGTGAGAGTTACAGGAAAAAGAGGAAAATAAACTTCTACAAGAGCTTAAAATTGAGCTAAATTCTGAAACAGTGACACAACTGGAATTGAAGGCATCTACAACAAACTCAGTGGCGGAGCTAGCCCTTTTTTTATGGGATAGCGAAATATAAGTAATTTTTTTATATGTAAATGAAATTTCATTAGGAACCAACAAGGGTTGATTCGAACGGTAATTGAATTAGGATTCTACCCTAAGGTCTCAAGTAGTAATGTAAGAAAGCTGAGTTCGACCACACTTCATCGAATTCAGCAGTAATACTAATTGTCTCCTCACTAAAAAGACTAGCAATGTCTTTTTCAATGTAAACAACTAAACTATCTGCAAGAAACTCATCATCAATTTTGTTTCATAGTCTTGTTTTGAAAATCTTCATTGCTGAAAATGTTCTCTCAGTAGTTATCGTAGAGATTAAAAGTATCAAAACAAGACAAATCAATCGTTCAATCACCTTAAAATTTTTTCCTTTTTCTCCGTTTAGGAATCATCCCACTGTGCAAATTGTAATGACAGCCCACGTTTCCTTTTTTGTACTTATTTTATTGTATAAATAAATAATGTATAATATATAAAAATAAAATAGTTAAAATAACATTCTATTAGGCATATAATAGGATTGTAAGAATTTTCATCTTAAAAATGATGGATGGTACGGTACGACTACTGCCAATGCCATATTTAATTATTTATTTATTAATTTAACATGGGGTGGCATAGATCAATAGACAATAGACATACTACGGGTCTTCCTAATTTTACTTTTTTTTGGGGTAGCAAGCATTACCCCACAACATAACAAGGAACCGCCCCTGAACAAACTTAGCATTAAGCTCAAAAATAACATCAGTGTAACCTTGCTCTCTAGTCCAAGTAATCACACCATGAAAACCTAACAAAATCTACTAAGCTATGGTTTTGGTGCTTCACTGTCGAGACAGCCGGTACTGTAAAGAAAACCTAACTAAATCTACTCTACTACTCCCTCGATCGTAAATTGTTTGCAGTTTAAGGTTTTGGCACACCCTTTAAAGAAAATGATTAGGAGTTTAGATTTTGTAAAAGGTGTTGTCCAATTTACCAATTAACCCTTTACTTATGTACATAGAAAAATGTGAATATTTTATTAAATGAAAAAAGTCATCATTAATAGGGGTATACATGGAAAAAATATTAAGAGTTACATTTAAATTCTAAAACAACAATTAATTTGAGACAAATTAATTTTGGTAAAACAACAAACAAAATGACACGGATGGAGTATCAAATTAAATCATCATCCATCATCAATCTTCATTCATCAATTAATTATTATTAAATCAATTAATTAAACTATCATTAATCTAACAATCTACAATTAAATTATCATTAATCTAACAATCAATTAATTAAATTATCTTTAATCTACAATCTAACAAGATACCCTGGTCTCGACCAAAAATCTACAATCTAACAAAATGATACTTGTTCTTTCGGTTTCTCAACTTTGTTTGTTCTCTTTTATTTAGGTGATCAATTTGTATCATTTGGTTTTATTTCCCATTGATTTGGTTGAGGAGCTATGAAATCTAAATTTGATGAATATTAGTAGTTTCTAGGGCACCCATTCTCTCAGTATCTGTGTAATTTGTTCTTGATTTTATCATATTAGTATCATTGATGTGTTTTAATGGAATAACTGCTTCTCTGTACTCCCATTAATTTGCTTTATAATAGGATTTTACTCATGTTGAGTGAAATGCTACTAGTACTGGTCGTTAGAGAAAGTGACAGATTGGTAGTGGTTTCATGCGTTAATGAGAATAAGAACCCCATTTTCTTCACTTTATTTGTAAAGATCCCCAAGCAGATGAGTCCCAAGCAGCACAAGTATGTGAATTTTTATAGAGTTTTTATTTTAAACATGTTATTTTAATTGTTTTTTCTGGCACACGGTATATGAGTCCCAATAGTTGCTTTAGGACTTGTATTTTTTAGGTTATTATTTTTATATTTTATATGGATGATGTACATTACTTTATTATGGTTAATTTATATATCCGTTTATGTTCATTTCAAGTTGTAATTTTATTCATAAAAAGCAGAACCGTGCATCACAAAACAAACATAATAAAATAGAAATGGCAAACACTCGAGCCAGCCAAACATAGAAAATATCTGTCAAAAATCATTCTGCAAAATTTTAACTGATACGATAGCAAGGTACCGTGTCTATCCTGTTTCAAAATTAGCAGACATGGTACTTTGGTACCGAACTAGTTCGGTAACTTGGTACCATACTTTGAGTGTGTAGAAACTAGATGCCACGGTAATAAGGTGCCAAACTTGGTCCGGTACTATAGTACTACATCCGTTGAAAGCCAGAAAAAAAAAGGGACGCGCTGGAAAGAATTTGTTCATTAAGGGTATTTTTATTTTTTCACAGGGTCAGAGGGTGTTTAGCAAGTAGGAGGGGGAATGGGAAAAAAATTCCTTAACAGTTTCCCCATACTTGAGACTTGAGGAGCAGTGTGAGTCAAAATCGATTTCAGTTGGACGTAAAAGCTAAATGGATTAGCTTTAACTAAAAAAAAAAATCAACTTTAGGACTAAGAATACAGAAATGTGTTTTTGCTAAAATACTCAGTTTTCACAATAGGCAAAAGTGTAGAAACAACTTTTACAAAATACTGTGACAACCTTAGTCACGTTCTGACACTAAGACAAAACATCATGACTTGCATGACCTCTTTCAAAAGAAGACATAACTTACACCAACTTCCTATCACTTAACCAACTAAATGACTTACTGGAAAAACAATACAAGGGATCATGTACTACAACAGAATTGTTAAAAAAGGGCGCACCCATTAGGGGCGTTTTTTAAAAAGCGCCCCTGAAGCCCAAAATACGGAGGTCCTTCAGGGGCGCTTTCTAAAAAGTGCCCCTGATGCCCAAAATAAGGCCCTCCGTATATTAGGCATCAGGGGCGTTTTATAAAAAGCGCCCCTAAAGGCCATTCGTATTTTGGACATCAGGGGCGCTTTTTAAAAGCGCCCCTGATGCTCAAAACACGGAGGGCCTTTAGGGGCGCTTTTTTAGGAAGCGTCCCTAAAGGCCCTCCGTGTTTTGAGGATCAGGGGCGCTTTTAAAAAGCGCCCCTGATGCCTAATATTCTAATATTTCCGTTTCATACTCCCTCTCACTCTCAGTACTCGTCTCTTTCCCTCTTCTTTTTTTTTGACCAACTCTTTCCCTCTCACTCTCAGTCTCTCAATCTCTCTTACCTGAAACCCTGTTCTCTCACACTCTCCCTCTTCTCAGTTTCTTCTCATTTACAAAACTCAGTCTCTCTCACGCAAACCCTTACGCGAAACAGAAACAGTGAACGAGTTAATAACCACACCGTCAAACGCCCATTCCGCCGTCATCGCCGTCAACAACCACGTCGTCATCGACACTGCTGCTTGTTCCGTCGGAGCTGTTGCCTTTTTCTGGTACATTCCCATGACTGTGCAATTTAAAATGTTAGGGTTTCTCTACTTTCTACTTTCTGGTATGTGCTTTTTGTTGTTTATTATAGTATGATATATTCTGGGATTTTGCTTTTGTATTATTGTGTGTTTGTTCTTTTATTATTACAATGATGAGAACAATAGCTTCTCCCTGAATGTGGCATTTTGGGTATGCAGGCAAGGTGTTTGATATTAGTTGTTGTTGGTTGATGAAAATGAGAGTAGGGATGTGTTGCAAACTATAGGATACACCAGAAACAGGGGGAAAATTTTTTTTAAAAAAAAAAGCAATCAGGGGCGCTTTCTAGAAGCGCCCCTGTTGGTCTGAGGCGCTAAGACCAACAGGGGCGCTTTTTACGAGCGCTCCTGATTGTGGGGTTGGCATCAGGAGCGCCAGATTCAGGGGCGCCCGAAAGCGCCCCCGATGGATAAAAAAAAGCGTCCCTGTTGGCCTATTTCTGTTGTAGTGATGGCTCCATTCTTCCAACTCTAGAGGTCACCCGACTCGTAGGAACTCGATGAGTTACTCCAACTAACTGTCGTGAGATCACTAAACTCAGTAGATTGTGGTGCTTCTGACCCACTCTCAACAGATTGAGTAGCTCTGCCTGTATATAGCTACAACTAATAGTGTTCGTTGTTAGGACCCAAGATCTAACTATTCATTTATAAAAAATAAAAATAGTAAACATAAGTATACCTATAATATGAAAAGAAAAAAATTGTCTAGCTCAAATATGAAGCAATGATACCGAGGGCACATATAGACGAGAGACATTTTTTTATCGAAGACAAATAAATTGTATCAAAAATGTGTAATTGTTCCACTGAAGATTTAAAATCAAAATCAAAATAAATAACAGAGATTTTTAAAATTGATGTGCATTCAAAGACGGGATAGTTAAACTGAAAACAATGTAATGTTTCCGTGTAGGGGATCAAAAGTAAGTCAATCAATTATAAATAATAACGAGATTTTTAAAATTGATGTGCATTCTAAATTTATAAATAATCAATCAACTATAAAATTGATATGTTCACAAAGACGGTAAAATTTTACTAGTTGCGTAGACTCAAAAGCAAAATAATCATTTATAAAGAGCAAAAAAGATATCTAAAATTGATGTGTGCCTGAAAGTAATAAAATTATATCGATAAGGGCTCAACAAGTAAAAATATTCATTTATAAGTAGTAAGTAGTAAGGGCTCAAAAGTAAAAATATTCATTTATAAATAATAAAATTAAAAATACTCAAATACAATACGGGTAGCATGTAATGTTTCTCCAACGTAACTCAACTACAATACGGGTAGCATGTAATGGGATTGACCCTTTGTTTAAGGTCTTTCCTCTCCTGTATAATGGTGTTGGACAGCAGAATTTAACGGTGGCTGAATCCGGTGTCTGGCATAATGATTCTTGGCGTTGGTTGGAACCTTGGCATCTCGGTAATGATGCTGTCTGAACAGCTGAGGCAGATATTCTGCGAGATATTCTCCAGCCCGTGGCTCCAACGAGAATGAAGATGGATTCTTGGATTTGGCCGCTCGATAAATCGAAGAATTATTCGGTTAAAACCTTTTATACTCAGCTGGTCCGTGGTGAATTATCCTCTAATGTCTCGGTGCAGCAGAATTTTTTTTGCAGGTTTATGGAAATCAATAGTGCCTTCGAAAGTGTTGGTTTTTGGCTGGCGGTTGCTGTTGGATGCGTTGCCGGTGCGCGAGCAACTATTGCGCAGGAATGTTCTCCACTTGGAAGACGATGCTCGTTGCTCATTCTGTCACGTTCAGCGTGAGTCCGTGAATCATTTGTTCCTCCATTGCGGGTTCGCGAATTCGGTTTGGAAGTGTGTTACATCTTGGATTGGTGTTGCTCTCGATTTGTCTTTGGATGTTGTTGGTCTTGTCCACCAGTGATGCTGCTTGTGTAAGGGGAAGAAAGCAAAACGCACGAAGCACGTGGTTTGGTTAACTACTTGTTGGAGCATATGGCTGGCGAGGAATGGAGCTATTTTCAATAATGAGGAGCCTAATATCGAGATGGTGGTGAATCGTATTAAAAGTCTTTCTTGGTGTTGGTGTATTTATAGATTGAATTGTAATTCCTCCTTTTCCATTTCAATGAGGTGGTCTAATCCACTACAATGCTTAAAAAATTTGTAGTCTTTAGGGGGAGAAACAGTGAGTTAGGTTGCTTATCCTCACTGTAGTGCAGGTAGTACGAGGTACTCTTTTTCCTCCCTGAGTCTTTTTCCCATTGGGTTTTGGCTTAGGGAGGTTTTGAGGAGGCCCTCCCCCTTTCCTATATTCCCATTGTAAGGGCTGGGCACCCCTTGTGCTCCCTTCAATGAAAGTATTGCTTATCTAAAAAAAACTCAACTAAAATAATCATTTATAAGTAGTAAAAACAATTATATATAAAACTGATATGTTCTAAAAGATAATAAAAATATACCAACAACTTGTAATCTTTCTCTATCGAGACTTAAAAGCGAGATAATCAGTTTTAAATTATAAAGATATTTTAAGATGTTCAAATAATTTAAAAATAAAAAAGCATGTAAAAGATTAAATAAAAACTAGATAGGAGTTTCAAAAAAATTCAAAAAAATAAAAGTAAAGAAAATAGTTTAAGATAAAAAACTAAGAAAAAAGTAAAAAGTACATTACAAAAAATAAATATCAAAAGAAGTAAATAATAAAAAATCAAAAATAAAAAACTAAAAGAAATGTTACAAAGGGATGATAGAGGGAAGAGAATTTAAGTAGGGATACAAGAGAAAAGAAAAATGAAATTTATTAGAGTTGTTGATGTTACACTTTTAAGAAGAAAATTGGAGAGGTTGTGAGTGTTAAATATGTAGAAATAGAAGAAATTGAGGGAAGACAGTTTTTATAATGGTATATAGGTAGCGAAAGGAAATGATCGAGCACAAAACTATGTTGAAAGATGTGACCAATAAAGAAGAAAGATGCATTGAGAAATGAAAAAGGTAGGAGTAGAAAAATAAAAGTAGGTGAGACATAAATGTGATTTCCAAATTTATCCTCAGAAAGTACAGTTGTCAATTTGTCATAAGGGTTATTATTGGATTTATTCGGTAAGAGTCTCACATTCCTTGGAAATTAAAGTCAATGGTAGTTTATAAACACCTACATCCAGAATCAACTGTTGCATTTTTTACTTAACTACAAAATTGTGAAGGTTTAACATGTGCGACAAAAGAGACAATACATAAGATAAATGGTGATCGATTTGAGGCCGAAAGATTGGAGCGCAATATAGGAAACTCACGACCCTTAATCCCATTGGCCTTGAATGCTGTTATGGTACACCAAAAACTCCCACATTGTTTAGGTATTAAGGCCATAGTTTAAAAACAACTCATCCTTTACACGTTGAGGCGCCTTTTAACTAAATAACAAAATCAAGAAGGCTCGCATGTGAGTCAGCACAGACAATACCTAGTAAAACAATGTCGAGATTGGATATCAAACATGTATAAACTATAAGTCATAGATTGAATTGTAGACATTCAAAAAAGTTGTAAATTGAATTAGGTATGGCCATTGAGCAGATTCGGGTGAGTTTTTCTTAAACAAAACATATGAAACAAAAAACAAAACATATGAAACAAGATGAATATATTTCATTTTGTTTCATATATTGAAATATATTCATAATGAAATATATTTCCCTGTCAAAAAAAACAAAATGAATATATTTATGAAGAAAATAAAAATTGGCAGTTCATGTTTAGTCAAGCGGATTTGGGACCGTTAGATCAGGTATCGACATCCCCAAACCCCCATACCCACTATCCTGCTCTCAGTCAAAACAGGTTTTCTCCATCAAATACTAGTCAGAGTCGAATGGTACCTGTAGAGTTGAATTCTATTGCCAAGCCTAACAAGAATGACCTGCTTGAATGACATTCAAATCCCATAACAATAAAATTTGTTACTTAAAAATAACGATAGTATTTGACTCTATACATCTTGACTAGCCAAACATTCAATCAAGTAAATATGAAATCCAAATATAACTTGTATGAAAACTTACAAACTCTGTCTAATAAAATAAGACCAATTAAAGACATTCAATACTCCAAAGCAAACTCAATTTAAATGATAATGAAAAGTACCAACAATTTTTAACCAAAACTCTCTTACAAAATATTCATCTTCAAGCTTCTTCTCCTTCCAAAAACTCATCTCCAATGCATACCATCAATGACGACGCATATCTATAGCGATTAATTCGAACTCTTCATATGTTGGTTTTGCTAGAATTGCAAAATGAAAAAGAAAAAATAATATTAAGATCGAATTCTAAGTGAATGAAATGAAAATAGAGCACTAAAATGACAAATGAAATTCTTCATAAATGACCTAGTAGTTAATTTGGTGAACAGAGGTAAAAATTGCCACAAAGAAAATATTTGTTTTAAAATTTGATAAACAATCAGTTTATCACCGGAGATTGAGTAACATGTCTCAAGTATTAGGAGAAATTCAAGTCCTATATTGAAGTTAGATAAGATCTGGAATTGTTTTTTTACACAAAGGTATCCCTCACCTTACAAGCTAGTTTGTTTTGTAGGGTTGAGTTATGCCTAAAATCTAAAATGGTATTGAAGTCTATCGATAGAGCCACCCACCAAGCCCAAATACAGAAGTCCCACATTGAAATTAGATAAGGCTTAAAATAAGTTTATACAGAAGTACACCTCTCACCTTACAAGCTGGTTTTATAAGGTTTAGTTAGACCTAAACTCAAAGACTAAAGTATTGCAATGATCTTTTTGCTACAAATGTTAATGTCACTCTAGTGATCTTTAAGCTTCCTAGTAACTTCTTCTTCTTCTTCAAGTCAATGATAATAATCACTTAATGTTTTCTCTACTTATGTCAATAAAAACATCAAGGGTAAATGGCCAAAAAGTTAGCATCATAAGTAGATGAAAGTAAATAAATAATTTTATGATTTATCTGCATATGTTATAATTGTTGTACAAAGAGATGCGATAATAGAATGGGGAAAATGAAAGAACTAACCAAATTATTTGTATAACTACTATAATAAATTGAACATATTACCATGAATGATTGTAGCTTCTTGAAGTGGAGACCGTTGAAGTAAGTAGTCCAATGCACCATTTGGAATATTTACACCAGGAGGAAAGCATTTCACAATCAATGACCTTAAGTTACCAAAACTAATTGGTTCTATTCCGGGAAAGTTAGGAATCGAAGAGAGAACCTGACATTGAGGGTGAAAACACATATTCATTATCAACTATTTGGATAGTGTTATCTTGTCACTATCATATCCTATTACTATCCTGTTTCATATCATATCATGTCTCTATTCTATCATGTGTACCAATTATATTTCATTATAGGTACATAATATTGACATAAAAAGTCAACAACAAAATACTTAGTTAACACAATTTAAATACAAGGTTAATTACGTCTAGTAGATAGTTAATGAACATAACAGATGTCACCCATTAACCATGTACATGTAATAGGAACATTTGGAAATTGAGGTTAATCACATCTAGTTGGTTAGTTATATTCACTAGATGGTTAATGTCTTTTATCACCTGTAATACTTATTAACCATCTACTGAACCTAATCATCCATGTATTTGAATTATGTTAACTAACTATTTTGTTGTGGATTTTTATGTCAATATTTGTGTTCAAATAACGCAATTGCTCACATCATAATAAAAATATACATGGAGAGATATGATTAAATGTATATGGAAAAAAATAATTTTCAAGTACCTCAAGAGTTTCCAAGCAAAGTGTCAATGAGTGCACATTACTAATCCTTTGTAGCCAATTCTCCAAGGTCTGTGGAGTCCCGGAAATAAGGTCACGACACCAAACTTCAATGGTTGCTTCTTCAAGAAACTCCAAATTATGCACAAAGAGTTGGTTATTGCTAGAAGTAAGCTCGCCAGCATAAGTGAATGATTTCAACTTGGGAGCTGATATCTTAACTTCGATAGGGACACAAAAAAACTTGCCAAATCCCATGGTCAGATTAGCAAGTTTTTCTACAGATACACATAGGACTTTCTCTTTTCCTCTTTCTAGTTCACAATTATTAAGAATTAAATCACTCAACTTTTTGCACCTTGAAAATGGCTCAACAAAATCTTTGTCATCACTCGAAGTAAATGTGACATACTTTAAACGACATTCTACCAATTCAGGAAGCTCTAGAGTTTCTGGAAACTCTATGTATGCCATTTTATAAAGTGAAAGATCAAGATATTTTAGAGAATGGCAAAACAGTATTGAGTGAAAAAAAGGCATATTTTTCTTGTAATTTCCATGAATGAAACTTTCAACTCTGAATTTCTCCACGGTGTGTGATATTGCATAACTAATTACCTTTGTCCAAATCTTTGGATGAACATAACCCCCAAAATCGATAGAAATGCTATGCAAGGATGTAGAACCATGACGTTGTTGATAAAACTTTGATAGAAACTTCTTGAGATGTTCAGGCTTTTGAAAGTCTGTCCTTTTAGTTATTAGATTTGGAACATATTTCCACACATCCTTCCAGGACTTGGATAGGACACTGGTCCGAACAACTTCCTTAGTGGTTAAAAATTCCATAATATTTAGTAGAATGCAGCTAGGTAAGTTGCTGATTCTGTCCAGTTCTTCATTTTGCTTAGAGACTCTTCTCTTGATCTTTGATTGCATCTCTACAAAACTCATATCTCCTTGCAAGGACATCTGATAAAAATAAACAAAGAAAGATTCTAACATCAAGATTAATAAAATGATAAATTGTAACAAAACAACTACTTTTCAAAAATATAAGTCTCATATTGCGGTGTTGGACTTAAGCCCAAAATGTAAGACATGTGTGGGTGTGTTGAGAAAAAAATTGCAGCCCCATATTGAATAGAAATAAGAGTTTAAAAGAGCTTATTAAGGTTGGAGGTTCTAAAGTAAAGAAATGTATATGAATAGTCATATTAGCATATATTATTTTCATATTAGACCATAAACGAAAAATCGAATGCATATGAAAGACACATAATCTAGTAAGTTACCCATTTGATGAATATTTTTTATTCAATTTAGTCTCTAAATGTGATTTGGGTCACATAAAATACACATTCAATAACTTTAAGAATAATTTAATTTACTTTAGGACTAGTATCACTTGAATTTGTTAATAAGTTTGTTTGGCAATAGTACCTCATAAAATCACATCAATCAAATCCAATATTATAGCGAAAGTGGAAGAAGTCGTCAAATACATTCTTTCGAAGTTTTTATTAATGAAGATTTCTCCATTGACAATTCCTTCCTTGCAATCCTGTTGGAGCCAAACAAGATCCTCTCTTTGCAAGATCATATAAAGTTATTTCTATAAATTTTATTCCTAATTATCCAGGAAAGGGTTGATTCCATATTCCGGAGAATTTTGGATGCCATTAATCCTACCTTTCATCCTTTTATTCTCCTTCGTAAGATTACAAAGATCTTTTCCAGGGTACACAACCTAGATGGGTTGTCTACCATATACAAGATTAAAATAACAATTGCATGAATCTCGAGTTAATCCTAAGTGTTGAATTATGAAGGTCCAAAAGATTATACAGTGAATTTTCAACACCAAGTATCTACCTCTTTCTTCCCCTATGACAACCACAACTTTTCCCTCCTCCTCGACAACACAACTTTCGAGTGCAAAACCTTCCCCCTCCTAGTTTCTCTAGCTCTTCACAATTTAAGTGACTCTTACCATCGCAATGCGATTTATTTGTTGCGGTGTATGGACCCAGTAATAGCAGTAGTAGAAGCACCCAAAACAACCCCATTTCTCTCCTGTTTCTACATCACTTCCCAAACGATCATTTCCGCGATGATGAAAAAACCACTTCCCAAGCCAATCCTAGCCATCATCTTTCACGTATTTGTTCTCTATGGTCTCTCCAATTCGTTCTTCCACTTCGATGAAGCCTAGCCACTGTCTTCCACGTATTTGTTCTCTAAACTCGACCACCATTTCCTTCGTCCTCCTCACTGCCGGTGCATCCAAATCACCCATTATCAACCTCTACCTCTATGATCTCCTTTAAAGGTTCACCTACAGAGCCATCCAAAATCGCTCCCTTGCGTGTGAGTCATGCACTGACATCAACGAATATGACATGTCCTTCCTCAAGTACCCTGACTACCTACACATGGAACAGAGGTACCTGTTTTCAGATCTCGTACGACCCAATTCCAGGTCTACAATTTTTTTTATTGTTCGTTTTTTTGTTAAGGGTGAAATTCGTTTAGCAAGGGTGGTGGGTATTATCTCTGAAATGACGCAAATTTGGTTGATCTAAGGTCAGAATCAGAACCAACAAGAGAATCCAATTGAGGGTAGTTGTTGCTCTCTGATTAAGTTTTCACATTTTACTAAAAGGAGGGAGGACTCTTTTATGTCAAGAGACTCCCTTGTTGTATGCTTTGGAAGGGGGTGAGGGTTTCCACGCCCCCTCCAAACCAACCTTTTGATAATTGCTATAGTTAGCCTCATGGTGTTGTGCAACTTCCAATTCACTTTTGTTATCTTGTATTTTAGCTACACCCTTGGTGTTTAAGTCTCTTTTCGTAAGCTAGATTTCCCACTTAGGGCTTGTTTCTAGTGACGCTTCTTCCTCACCCCCCTTATTATCCCCATTGTGATTTACATTGCCCAGACCTTCAAGATTTGTTTGAAAATGTTATCTTTAGAGTAATCAAACCTTTCCACCAGCTTAACATTCCAACCCATGGTGCCTATAATGGGCGCAACCCTTAAGCCTAATGAACTTCTTAGAATTTTTAAGGAAATAACGTTACACCTTTGCTAACATTTATAGCTTTTGGTCTAGGTGTTAGCAAGGGCTATGATAGGTTCCCACTATTTCATTCCCAAATAATGATTGAAGATGCCCTAAGGACATTTGATTGCAACAAAGTTGAACTCCTCCTTTGACGCAAAATTCACAAAATAAAGTGATTTTCCACTTCAATTATTTGAATAGAACCTATCATTGCCCATGTTTGCTCTATTTTCCATGTAACGTTTCCCAACATCTTGAAAACCAAGGTATGTTGCCATGTTTCCTCTGTTCTTTCTTTTTCAACCCGCATTTAGACTAAACATGTTCTTTTTAACATGTAGAAAAACGAGTTTTGAAGTGATATTTTTAGGGTTAATGGTGTCACAATCTACTTCAGTTCCAAGTGAAATTTTTAATGAATCTATTCTTTGTCCATGCTATTAAAAGAATTCCATCATCTGTCATCTAAGGATTAGTTGAATGCTACGAATCTGGTCTTGTTGTTAAGAATTTCTTACAATGATATGGCATGGACAATGATGAATCTTTTGCTCTTGTTGCCAAAATGAATTTCATTCACATTCTTATTGTAATTGCATATGTTCACCACTTACATATTTCTTAGTTGGAGATTAAAAACACGTTCTTCAATGGTTATCTTCCTAGGAAAGGTTATGTTGTACCTACACCAATAATTTCTCCTAAGGGGGGGAGTTAAGGAAGTCTCTCTATGGTCTTAAGCAATCTCCTCGATCTTGGTCTGAGAAGATCTCCACTATGATCGAATCGCTAGGCTCCCATTATAATGATCATGATTCTTTATTTTTCAAACCATTATGCCATTACTCTATGATTTCTATGATTCCTCCATGTAGATTTCTAACTTGCTCACCAAATGGCATTCTATTGAATGTTTTCATTTCTTGACTGACAAACTCTTGATACTCCTAGTTAAATATCATGAGTTTGAGGGGATATATAAGATAAAGTATTAGTATTAAGGGTAGAATAGTCTTTTAGGCTTTTAGTATTTATACTCTATTTTACCATGTATTGTTAAGACTTCAAATTTTATTTTATTGGAAACCTAGCCCCCTTAATTATTTCTGTTAGGGGATAAATTAAATGTATTTTAATGTATTGTATTGGTTTAGTATTAGCAGTTGGTACTCCATTTAGGCTATTTATCTTTTATATTTTTTGGTACAGTTGTGATTGTTACTGTATGTACAGTTAGTGCCAGCTCATTGGTGACTACCTCATGTATAAATACCATTATCTAATATCAATGAAATCAGAAGTCTTATTTCAATACTTGTAACATGGTATCAGTTGATGAATTCCGCATCTGACTTCTCTCTCTTCTCTCACGAGTAACGTATTTTTTTCCCTTTCTTGCGTCGTAACTACCTTCTCTTCCCTGTAACTAATTCTTCTCCACCGTAACCAACCTTTTTCGCCGTCATCCATGGCGTCTCCCTCCTCTCCAGAATCTGAACATTCTGATCCATCTCCTCACAAATCTCTTAATCCACCACCAAAGGATTATTCTGATCCCTATTACATTCACCCTAATGAGAATCCATCACTGGTTCTTGTAACTCCAGTTCTTGATGGAACGAATTACCATTGTTGGATCCAGGCCATGACTATGGCGTTGGAAATGAAGAACAAGTTTGTGTTCGTTGATGGATCTATCGAGTGTCCACCAAATTCTGATCCAAAATTTGCTTTATGGAAGCGTTGCAACATGTTAACCCTAGCCTGGATCAATCGATCTGTTTCGACAGAAATTTCTTCAAGTATCATCTGGATTACTGAAGCATACGCTGTGTGGAAGGAACTCCGCAATCGTTTTTCGCAAGGCGACGACACTAGGATCGCTGATCTTCATCATGATAGCTTCTCTTTGAAGCAAGCTGATTCCTCTGTGACCTCATATTTCACGAAGATGAGGATTCTCTGGGACGAATTGTGCAATTTCGATCTCATTCCTACATGCCTTGCTTCTCTTGGCACCTGCTGCTGCAACGTCTCGAAGATCATTCAAGGTTATCGTGATCGTGACATTGCGATGAGTTTTCTTCAAGGATTGAATGACAATTATGCTACGGTACGTTCTCAAATCCTTCTCATGGAACCTCTTCCTCCATTATCTAGGGTTTATTCCATGATAGTGCAACAAGAAAGACAAATTGGGGGCTTCAATCCTACCAGAACCCTCCGTTCCCAACCTTCAAGCTTCTGTTGCTAGTGTACAAGCATCTAACGTGCCCAATGCTGGTCGTGGTAGAGGCAAACCCTTCCAACAGCGTGGTAATCGCTTCTGTACGCACTGTAATCGCAATAATCACACCATTGAGACATGTTTTATGAAACATGGATATCCTCTTGGCATCAAGAACACCAAGAAATCTGTTAACAATGTCACAATTGAAGATGCTGGTACTTCTAATTCCACTGCTACTGTCAATCTTAATGCAGAGCAAGTTCAAAGCCTCCTAGCTCTGCTTCCAGGCACTCCTGCTACTGCTACAGCTTCCACAAATATGGTAACTGTAAATAGTGTTGTCTCAACACCTGCAGGTACTTTTCTTGTCACTTGGCTTGTAGACACCGGTGCCACTGATCATGTTGCATCTTCACTTGATTACTTTCACTCTTACTATGCAATTGAGCCAATTCTCATCACCTTAGCTAGTGGAGATACCAGATATTCTCACTGCAAAGGAACCATCATATTTACCCCTACTATTACTTTGTTGGCAAAATTACACCAGAGGACCTTTAAGTTATTTATATGTAACAAGTAGGCCCTTTAAGTTTTTTTTTGTAACAAATTGGCCCTTTTAGTGATTACTCTAGCTTATATATGTTGATGTAATGCTACTTTATATATTGTGATTACTCTAGCTTATGTATCTTGATGCAACCAAGCATATTTTGGTGTATTTGGATGTAATCAACGATATGACATTTTACTAAAAGGGCCAATGGTGTCAACGTTAGGTAACTTAAAGGGCCTATTTGTTACAAAAAAAACTTAAAGGGGCAACTTGTTACAAATAAATAACTTAAAGGTCCTCTGGTGTAATTTTGCCTACTTTGTTTGATGTTTATTTTGTTCCTGATTTCTCAAACATTATTTCTGTTGGCCAATTGGCTGATACAATAAATTGCAAAACTACATTTGATGGTGATTGTGCTGTTTTACAGGATATCCCCTCCAAGAGAGTGATTGTCCATGCTAAGAGGGATGGCAAACTATACACAATGAAGATCTCACCCATAGTTCCTTCAGCTAAAACCACTGGTATACATTGTAACTCTGTTTCTGTTAACACTGTTAACATAGATATTTGGCATAACCGTTTAGGATATCCCTCTCCCACTTGTTATCATCTCATTCAAAAATTACATTGTAATATGCCAACCATTTCTAATACAAATTGTGATGCATGCCATTTTGCAAAACAAAATAAACTAGTCTTCCCTCTTCACACTCCATCTTCACAACATATTTTTGATATCATTCATGTTGACATTTGGGGCCCTTTTGGGACACCCTCACTTAATGGTGACAAATATTTTTTAACAATTGTTGATGATAAGTCTAGATTCACTTGGATCAAACTTATGAGAAATAAAACTGAAGCTAGAAAACACCTCACTCAATTTGTTGCTTTTACATACACTCAATTTGGACACCACATCAAAATTATTCGTTCTGACAATGGGGCTGAATTTAATATGCCAGAATTCTATCTCTCTAAAGGTATAATTCACCAAATGACTTGTGTTGAAACCCCTCAACAAAATGGGGTTGTTGAACGTAAGCATCAGCACATTCTCAATGTTGCTAGATCCCTTATGTTCCAATCTCATCTTCCCATTCAATTCTGGGACTTCTCTGTTTGCCATGCCATACACATTATCAACAGAATCCCTTCCACAACCCTTGATTAAAAGTCTCCTTAATTTCACCTCTATGGTCAATCCCCTGATCTTTCCACCCTTAGAGTATTTGGTGCATTGTGTTATGTAACTACTTTGACAGCCCACAGAACCAAATTTCTTCCCAGAGCAAGAAAATGTGTCCACATTGGTCACTCACAAGGTCTAAAAGGATACATTCTATTTGATCTCCACTCTCATGAAATTTTTTGTCTAAAAATGTCTCTTTCTATGAGAATATATTTCCTTATCTCCCCACTTCCAGTAACATTTCATCCTCAACTAAATCAAATTTTCCTATTCCTTCTAGAGTTGCCATTACTGAATTTTTTTCCTTCTCCTATCAATGATCATGTTTCTGACCAACCTACCATATCACCTCCACTATCACCTAATCATCCTGCACCCTCCCCACATAATTCTGGCTCTACAGATGAGTCCATTTCTGACCACAATTCTAACTCTTCTCATATCTCTCCTCCTCCTGTCATTCCTTTAAGAACCTCAACCAGAATAAAAAATAAACCTTCTTACTTGCAAGACTTCCATTGTGCTATGGTTTCTGTTCCTACTACTGGTGCCTCCCCCTCAGGTACGGTTTATCCCTTATCTCAGTATATATCATATGATCATCTCTCTCCCTCCCATCAAACCTTTATTGCAGCTGTTAGTACTCTCTCTGAACCTAAAACATATGCTCAAGCTTCTAAACATCAATGTTAGATTGATGCCATGAATCAAGAAATTAAAGCTCTTAATCAAAACTCCACTTGGATTGTCACTGATCTACCACCAGGAAAACAACCAATTGGTTGCAAGTGGGTCTATAAAGTCAGCTAAAGGCTGATGGTTCAGTTGAAAGGTACAAGGCTCGGTTAGTAGCCAAGGGCTTAACACAACTTGAGGGTGTGGATTACTCAGAAACTTTTTCTCCAGTTGTGAAAATGACTACTGTGAGATTGGTTCTTGCTTTAGCATCCACTCACAATTGGCATGACTTGATGTCAACAATGCATTCCTCCATGGTGATCTCCATGAGGAAGTGTACATGAAGATACCACAAGGTTTTCAAGTTTCATCTCCTAATCAAGTTTGTAAACTTCAAAAGTCTCTATATGGCTTAAAACAAGCCAACAGGCAATGGAATTCAAAACTTATATCTTCTCTCCTTACCATGGGTTATATTCAATCCAAGAATGACTATTCTTTATTGGTCAAAACCTCAGCTTCCACAATCACTATTCTTCTCATCTATGTGGATGATATTGTTCTCACTGGTGATGACTTGGATGAAATTCAGAAAGTTAAGGCTCTTCTTGATGAGCAATTCAAAATAAAAGATTTGGGAATTCTGAAATACTTCCTAGGAATTGAAGTGGCTAGATCTCCTATTGGTATTGTTTTGTCCCAAAGGAAGTATGCTCTTGAGCTCATTGAAGAAGCAGATCTTCTTGCCTGCAAACCTGCTTCCACTCCCATGCTCCCTGGACTCAAACTCAGTTCAGAAAATGGCACTCCACTGGCTGACCCAACTCCATACAGAAGATTACTTGGTAGATTAATATACTTGGCTAACACTCGCCCTGATATTTGTTATGCAGTTAACAAGCTTAGTCAATTCATTTCTAATCCTCTTCATTTTCACATGGAAGCTGCTCTTCACATTCTGAAGTGTTTGAAATCTTGCCCTGGCAAAGCTCTCTTCTTTGTTGCAGCTTCCACACACACTGTTACTGCATTCAGTGATGCAGATTGGGCCTCTTGCATTGACAGTAGACGTTCTACCACTGGTTTCTACATCTTTTATGGCTCTTCTTTGATTAGTTGGAAATCTAAGAAGCAAGGTACTGTCTCAAGGTCATCCTCTGAGGCAGAATATCGTGCAATGGCTCTCACCACGTCTGAAATACAATGGCTGCTATTTTTCTTACAGAATCTCAAGAAACCTCACACAGGTTCTGTCTCTCTGTATTGTGATAATAAGTCTGTGATTCATATATCACAGAATCCAGTGTTTCATGAACGCACAAAGCACATTGAACTAGATTGTCACTTGATTCGTGACAAAGTACAAGATGGGATTATTCACCTAATGCCTATCCCCTCCACTCCTCAGCTTGCTGATATGTATACCAAACCTCTTCATGCTACTCAGTTTCATTATTTGTTGTCCAAGCTTCACATCCATGACATTCATATCCAGCTTGAGGGGGGTTGTTAGAGGATAAATTAAATGTATTTTAATGTAGGTTTAAATATGTATTTAGTCCCTGCAAATGTCCCTGTTTTTCGATTTAGTCCCTGCAATTTTTTTTTTAAATACGTCCCTGCAAAATAACTTTTTTTTGAATATGCCCTTCCGAAAGTTGGAATTTTAAATACGTCCCTGCAAAATAACTTTTATTTAAATACGTCCCTGCAAAATAACCTTTTTTTTTTAAATACGTCCCAACAAAAAAAAATTGTGATATTTTGCAGGGACGTATTTAAAAAAAAAGTTATTTTGTAGGGACGTATTTAAAAAAAAGCTATTTTGCAGGGACGTTTTTAAAAAATTTATTTTGTAGGGACGTATTTAAAAAAAAGTTATTTTGCAGGGACGTATTTAAAAAAAAATTGCAGGGACTAAATCGAAAAATAGAGACATTTGCAGGGACTAAATACATATTTAAACCTTTAATGTATTTTATTTGTTTAGTATTAGCAGCTGGTACTCCATTTAGGCTATTTATCTTTTATATTTTTGGTACAGTTGTGATTGTTACAGTATGTACAGTTAGTGCTAGCTCATTGTGACTACCTCATGTATAAATACCATTATCTAATATCAATGAAATCAGAAGTCTTATTTCAATACTTGTAACAATTCTTCCCCTCTCCTATTCTCCTCTTCTCTGTGGGAGTTGAATCCGTTGCAAATTATAACCAATATATGTTAAAGGCAGTTGATTATATCACAAACAAGCTGTGTTTTTCTACTCTAACATGATTATTTCTTCTTTTTGTGAAAACAAGATTCAAATTTAAAAATAGTATAACAATAATTTAGAAATACACCTGAGTTTTTTTTACACACAGTCATACTTATCAATTCATTCTCAATGGAACACACCCATAAGAATCAAATCAAATATATATACATTCATAAGTAAATTTTTGTTATTTAACTTTTAAAATTTATTTGAATTATTGAATTTTTTCTTCCAATATATGTTTCCATGTTTGACATATATCATCTGGAGATTTGTTTCAAAATAAAAACCTTAGTCACCTAATGCTATATAATTCAAAATAAAGTAGTATACTTTTGACAAAACAATTTGACTCTTCAATTAATTAGGCTTATAAAATTATAAACAAGTTATTTCAAACCATAATTGACTTACTTCCAAGTCTTCCTCAGTAAAGAATCTTGATGACGACAATCGAGTATATATGAAGAAAGAAAGATCGCGATCTGACAAATAAGAAGGAAGGGAAGAAAGACGGCGATCAGACTTATAAGAAAATAGAAAAGAACGAACAGTCACAAATAAATATAGATCGAGATTTGTACCCAAAAAAGAAAAAGAAAATATAGATCGAGATGAATAGAGAGAGAGAGAGGGAGGAAGGTAAGTGATCCACATTCTATAGTATCAATCATGCAGTTCACAGATCATAGTAACAAGACCAAAGCTCGTGATCACAAAAAGGAGCACCAAAGCTTAAAGAAAAGTGTCAAGATTAAAAATCAAATATGTAACTAAAAAAAATTTCACAATTGAAGGGTAATGAAAAATTATTGATCCATACCTAAAAAATAAATCCATCCCAAATCTTCAAATAAAAAGTAAATTTAAGGGTTTGAAATTTCGATCTATCATAAACACGCAAGAAAGAAATTGAGAAGACCGATTTACGACCATGTCTTGGTAATTGAAGAATAATTATTCCATAATTCACATAAACAACCCTCCAGATCATCCAATAAAAATGTAAATTTAAGGGTTTGATAATGTTAATATGTCAGAAATCAGCATGAAAATAAAAAAACTGAGAAGGTATACTTACTTCCAAGTCTTCCTCAGTAAAGAATCTTGATGACGACGATCGAGAATATATGAAGAAAGAAAGATCGTGATCTGACAAATAAGATGGAAGGGAAGAAAGACGGCGATCAGACTTATAAGAAAATAGAAAAGAGTGAACAATCACAAATAAATATAGTCTCAAACCCTGGAAGAAATACGAAACATCACAAAGGGGATTATAGTTCCTTAAATTTATAAAAATGCCACTAGGTTTTTTTTTCCTTCAAAAAGTCTGAATTGTATATATTGAGCGCTATCAAAATAGGTTACTACATGGTTCAACTGATTCAACCACCAACAAAGGAAGTTGGTCTATTTTTTTTAGTACATCACATAAAAAGACTAATGTGGTGTGATGGAACCTTGATATTGGCGATCAAACATATAAGAAGGAAGAAAGAGGGCGATCGGACATATAAGAAGGAAGGGGAAAAAAAGACGACAATAAGGAAGATTGATTTAATTTTTTATAGATCACTTAAGCAAACTAATATGAAACCATTCACTAATTCTAAGAGTGTGAGGGTTCAATGCATGTGTTGATCTTTCAGTTTGGTGATAATTATGTGTAAAACATAAAGTTCAATAGCGAGACTTAGAAAAACACACATAAACTCCAAAAGGATGAAGAAATTTTTTTAGATAAACTTTTATGATATATACATCTGAGAATGGATTATTTATGCAATTGACATTTTATAGTGTTGTGTGAATGAAACTAATGTGAATATTTTATGAGAATATTGTATGAGGTTATACCCTATTTAGTTCCTGACTTTTCTAAAATGTTCAATTTGATCACTGACTTTTCAAATATTTCAATTTTGTCCTTCTGTCAACCACCGTTAGTTAACCCTATTGACGGAGTTGACATGGCAGTTAAGTGTCAATGTGGCAAATGTTAGAGACCAAGTTGAAACAAAAAAATTCAGCATGCCATCATGTCATCATTTTATTTTATTGTTGAATTAAATTACCCAATTTATCATTTATAAAACAAGAGGCAGGCAATACACATTGGAAAAAATTAAAGCTTTTCTCCTGCATTTGGAATAGAATCATAAACTGGTTCTACATGCTGGAAATTCGATTCCTCCAATGAAGCTTGGGGTGAAATTCTAGATTCTGGGCAATTTGTTTTTTTCTTAAATATGATAAATTGGACAATTTAATTTAACAATGACATAAAATGATGACGTGACATGCTGACTTGATTTGTTTGGTGTTTCAACTGTTGGGAAATGACCTCCATAATTTCCCTCCTCCGTGAACTCAAAATAGGCACTAGCGAAAACGTGAAAAATAAGAGCAATGACACAAAGAGAATTTTAGCGTGAAAAACCTTCTCAATTTGAGAAAGGAAAAAACCACGGGAGCCAAGGTTGCCTTACATGCATGAAGACACTTGTCTTTTGCCTTTCATGCAAAACACCAAGTGTCCCTTGCAATGCATGCACTACACCATGTGTCTCTTGCAATGCATGCACCATAACATGTGTTACTCATGCACTACACCATGTGTACACCATGCACATCTCACTTGCTACTTGTCATCACATGCAACCTTCCATTTTGTCAAATGTATGTTGGCCATGTGGCAATGGCTGGACCCCACATTTCTCCCCCTCCATCCATAGGGGAATGACCTTGATTAGTTTGGGGTTGCTGCTAATCCAGCAGCTTGTTTGCAGAACTCTATCTTCTCTTTTGGTAGAGGTTTTGTCATCATGTCTGCCCCATTCTCATTGGTGTGAACTTTCTCTACTTTCAACAGTTTACTCTCCAACACATCACGAATCCAGTGATACCTCACGTCAATGTGTTTCGATCTGAAATGGTATGTTGAGTTCTTGCTGAGATGAATTGCGCTCTGACTGTCGCAAAAGAGAACATAGCTTTCTTGATTCTGGCCTAACTCATGCAGGAACTTCTTCATCCACAGGATCTCCTTACAACCTTCAGTGATTGCTATGTATTCAGCTTCCGTGGTAATCAAAGCAATGCACTTTTGTAATCGTGATTGCCATGAGACAGACCCCCCTGCAAAAGTAATCAAATACCCGGAAGTAGATTTTCTTGAATCTACATCTCCTGCCATATCTGCATCTACATACCCAATGAGTAATTGCTTTTCTTTGCCAAAGCACAAACATTGTTTGGCAGTTCCTCTTAGATACCTCAGTATCCATTTCACAGCATTCCAATGCTCCTTTCTTGGATCCGACAAGAATCTACTCACAACTCCTACAGCATAAGCAATGTCTGGTCTTGTGCAAACCATTACGTACATAAGGCTACCCACAGCTGAAGAATAGGGCACCTTGCTCGTTTCTTCTTTTTCTTCTTCATTGCCTGGACATTGTGTCTTACTGAGTTTCAGATGACCAGGTAGTGGGACATGCACAGGTTTAGCATTATGCATGTTGAACCTCTCAAGGACTTTCTTGATATAATCTTCTTGTGACATCCACAACATTCTTTTGGGACGATCTCGAATGATCTTCATTCCAAGAATCTTCTTTTCTGCACCCAAATCTTTCATGTCGAAGGATTTGCTCAATGCCTTCTTTAGAGTGGCTATCTTTGTCTTGTCTTTCCCAACAATGAGCATATCATCAACATACAACAAAAGTATGATGGATTCACCATTTTCATATTTCTTCACAAACACACAGTGGTCTACGGATGTCTTTTCAAATTTATGTTGGGTCATGAAAAATTCAAACTTCTTGTACCATTGCCTTGGAGCTTGCTTCAACCCATATAGACTTTTCTTCAAGCGACACACAAGGTGTTCTTTGCCTGGTTCTCCAAATCCTTCGGGTTGCTCCATGTATATTTCTTCTTCTAAGTCTCCATGTAAGAATGCTATTTTAACATCAAGTTGCTCTATCTCCAAGTCTAGTGTTGCAGCTAGACCAAGGATTGCTCTTATGGATGTCATCTTTACCACTGGTGAGAATATCTCTTCAAAGTCTATGCCTTTCTTCTGATGGCACCCCTTCACGACAATTCGTGCTTTGTATATGGGGTTTGGGTTGTTCTCTTCAGACTTGAGTTTGAACACCCACTTGTTTTTCAACGCCCTTCTTCCCTTTGGTAATTTCACCAAGTCATACGTCTGGTTCTCCTTTAGTGACTGTAATTCTTTTTGCATGGCTTGCATCCATTTGTCCTTGTCGTCAGTCTCAATGGCTTCAATGAAGCTTTGAGGTTCTCCTTCATCGGTGAGAGTGACATACTCATCTGGGGAATATTTTCTTGATGGTTTTCTAACTCGCATGGATCTTCTCACTTGAGGTTCTTGGTCCATCTAATCAGTCTCTATCATTTGCTCTCCATGTATTTCCTGACCTTGTTCTATTTGATCAGGTTGCTCCATCTGATGGGGTTGTGCTGTCTGATCAGGTTCAATATCTCGTTGAGAAATCTCTCCCCCTGAGTTTTGTACCACAATGGTCTTTGGCTTCTTAGATTGAATATCATGGATTGTCTGATCTTCATAAAATACCACATCTCTGCTTCGAACAATCTTCTTGTTTGCAGGATCCCATAATCTGAAGCCAAGTTCATCTCTTGGTGAACCAAGGTGTATGCACTCCGTCGTCTTAGCATCGAGTTTTGCTCTTTCATCTTTGGGAATATGGACAAATGCCCTACACTCGAATACTCTCAATTGACCGTAGGAGGCTTTCTTTCCATACCATACTTCATCTGGTATCTCTCCATTTAACGGTCTTGAAGGAGACAAGTTTATCAAATCAACCGCAGTTCTCACCGCTTCACCCCAAAATGATTTGGGAAGTTTTGCATGAGAAAGCATGCTTTTGACTTCCTCTGCAATCATTTTGTTCATCCTTTCAGCTATTCCATTCATCTGGGGAGTCTTCGGAGGTGTCTTCTCGTGTCTTATCCCATGAGCTCTACAATATGCTTCAAACGGACCTAGGTATTCACCTCCATTGTCACTTCTTAAGCATTTCAACTTTCTTCCAGATGCTCATTCTACAGAGGCATGAAACTCCTTGAAAGCTTGCAGAACTTGATCTTTCTTCTTCAATGGATAAACCTACACCTTTCTGGAGTGATCGTCAATTAAGGTAACAAAGTATTGTGCGCCACCAAGGGACCTTTCAGATGTGGAGCAAACATTCGAGTGAACAAGATCTAGGATTTTCTTCCGTCTTCTTGATTCATCTGATCTTTGAAAAGATACTCTGTGTTGTTTGCCTACTAGAAAATCTTCACAGGATTCAAGTGGTTGTCCTTTGATATTTGAAAGATGTTCTTTAGCAAGAATCTCTAAACCTTTCTCGCTCATGTGGCCAAGTCATTTGTGCCACAATTCTTTGGTTGCGTCTTGAGAAACATTAGTCTCTCCCTTGTTTATCTTTCCCTGCATGATGTACAGGGAGCCTTCCTTTTTGCCACGAGCAAGTGTCATGCTCCCTTTGCTAAGCTTCCATCTACCACCGCCGAACTGGTTTATCATCCCCAGGTCATCTAACTTTCCTGCTGAGATAAGGTTTAGACGTATTTCTGGTACATGTCTTACTTCCTTCAGCACGAGCTTATTGCCATTCTCTGTAATCAGAGTCACTTCACCAATACCAACAATCTTGCTTGTGACATGGTTGCCCATCTTCACCGTACCAAAGTCTCCTCTTTGGTATGATGAGAATAATTCTTCATGAGGTGTAACGTGGAAAGATACTCCTGTGTCAACTATCCAAGTGCAGTCATCGAATGCAACATTTAGATAATTGTCATCTCCAATAAGGAAAATATTCTCATCGTTCGAGGCTACTGCAGTTGTGGTTCCATCTTCCTTATTCTTCTTTGGGTTTATCAAATCTGGATGGACTGTTCCAGCTTGTTGAACTCTCTTCAAGAATCTGCACTCAGGTCTTTTGTGGCCCGGTTTGCCACAATAATAACAACTTAGTCTTGTGCGAGACTTGGATCTAGCTTGTGATCTCCCACGACCTCCTCTTTCACGATTCTTACTCCTTACTCTGTTATCAACAACGTTGGCTTCGAACTGGTTGTTGAAGCCTCTTTCCCTCCGTCTTGACTCTTCATTTAGCAAGGAATCCGTAACAGAATCCATGACAAGTTTTCCGTTTGGAGCAGAGTTACTAAGAGTGACGACTAGAGTGTCCCAACTCTCAGGTAGAGAACTTAGGAGTAGTAGGGTTTGCAACTCATCATCTATCTTCATGTCACAGTTGATTCACAATACCTTTGAAGGTATTCAAATGCTCGATCATGTTTTGGCCGTCTGAGTACTCCAATTTCACCAATCGTCTGACAAGGTGGGCTTTGTTCCTCGGCATCTTCTTTTGAATCAAGGATTCAAGTTTCGTCCACAACTCATACGCATTGGTATAAGTTGACACATGCTCGAACAGACTCCTGTCTATGTATTTTCTGATCATGGCTACTGCCTTCCGATTTTGGAGCTCCCTCCCACTCTTTTTCTTCCTTCCCCTCTGGCTTATCCTTTTGGGAGATTGGCTCATGCAAATCTTTGCAATATAGGTAGTCTTCCATCATCGACTTCCAATAGGTATAATTATCAGCAGTCAGCTTGAACATATCTCCATCATGACTGGTAGGACCCTCCATCTTGAGAACACGGGAAAGTAGTTCCTCCAACTAGGAGATTTTGTGATTAGTGTCGTACACTGGAATAGTCACCGCAGTTTGTGAATAATGAAACTAAGAAGTTCCCAGGAAAGAGAGGTGGGTCAATATTGAGACACTTAAATACCAAGTCTTTCCTTAGCCAGAAATTACCAAGACACACTTTCGCAATACTACGATTTAATTCCAACAATAATAGTTCTTTTCTGATGTGGAAGATCAAACAATGTTGTAACCACAGAGCATACTAAGAACTTTCATATGAGTACAACACCGTAGTATCCCAGAGCTCAGACCGAGCTCTGATACCACTGTTCGGAAATGACCTCCATAATTTCCCTCCTCCGTGAACTCAAAATAGGCACTAGCGCAAACGTGAAAAAGAAGAGAAATGACACAAAGAGAATTTTAGCGTGGAAAACCTTCTCAATGTGAGAAAGGAAAAAACCATGGGACCCTTAGGCATCTTAAACTTCCACTATAATGATAATGGGAATACAACAACTTCACCCTTAGGTGGATATCACTACAAAGTATCTCTCAATTTGTAAGGAAGACTCTCACAAATTGGCTCACAATTTCTCTCACAAAGAACTACAATTTGAAGTGACAAATGTTATTAGCACTACAATTTGTATCTCTCACAAAGTATCTCTCAATTTTTAAGGAAGACTCTCACAAATTGGACCCCACATCAACTTGATCCCTCCTAGCATTTGACACCTTATCATTTAACTGCCATGTTAGCTCGGTTAACAATGTTAACTAACGACGGTTGATGGAATGACTAAATTGACACACAGTTGTAAATGTTGAGGACTAAATTGAACATTTTTGAAAAGTCAGAGACTAAATAGAGTATAACCTGAATATTTTATTGGAAAGCTACTTCCACGTTGGCATGACAAATGTTATTAGCACCCCTTCTTTTAAAATGTAGCACCTCCTTTTTAACAAAAAGAAGACAAAGCTACCTATCCCTATTCCACTTACCTCCTCCCCTTTCTCTCTTAAAATGGCTAAAATGCTCCCGGGGTCCCTTAACTTTATTTAAAGTAACGATTCAGTCCTTTATGTTTTTTTGTCCCAAATAAGTCCTTTATGTTTTAAATTTTTAACAACTTTAACCTTTTCCGTTAGCCTCCATCCAATTCTGTTAAAAATTGCTTATGTGGCTGTTACGGTGATGATGTGGCGTAATTTATGTGTATGTGGCTTATATAATAATAATTCATGTCATTTTTAATTTATTTTTATTAAAAATTAAAAAAAAACCCAAAAATCAATTGCAAGAAACTCATGTATCTTTATTGCAAGAAAACATGGAAAGTAAAATCTTCCTTTAAGATCTCAAATCAAGCCAAGATTCGTTTCATTCTGTTTATTTTCGTTTCCGATTTCGTTTCTATTTTCTTTCTTGTTTTCGCTTTGATTTCTATTTGGACTTCGTTTTCAGTTTTCGTTTCCTTCTGTTTGTTTCATTTTCGATTTCAATAATTTCTTCGGTTTTAGTTTTAGATTTGGATTCAGTTTCAGTTTCAAATTTCAATTTTATTCTTCTCTTCATTTTCAGTTTCCAATTACGATTCAGTTTCAGTCAGATTTCGTTTTAGATCTGAAATTTCTCTCTCTGTCTCGGTTTCCTTCACTGCTTTCCCTCACTTCTCTTTTGTTCTTTCATGGGTTCAAAGTAAGAAAAAATCAGATCTGAAACTGGAAGATGAAATGGTTGATAGAAATTTAATTTGGAAGAAATGAAATCGAAACTAAAACAAACAGAAGATGAAATTGAAGATGAAATGGTTGGTATAAAGAGTAAGAATGAAAGGAATCTAGTAGAAATTTGAAGATGAAATGAAATGATAAAGATGAAGATAAATCTGGGTAGAAAGATGAAATGATTTTTATATTTTTTATAATAAATGAATAAATAAAAATGACATGGATTATGATTTTAGACAATGAGATAGCCACATAAGCAGAACTAACAGACACATAATCACATAAACAGCCAGATAAGCAATTTTTAA